>OX454525.1:395683244-396177602 GCA_949715645.1 Portevinia maculata | reverse complement strand
CGTATGCGGGTGGCAACAGATGCAGTAGTAGTGTATTCGCTTACTGAATGGAAGGTCGTGCTGTTCGATACCCGGCCAAGTTCATTACTTTATATCGAATAGGTACATTAAATCGTAATCTCCCTAGGCGTCTTAGACACCACTCGTGGAGAAAAACCCTACAACTGCTCCCAAACACTTCTTTCCTATCTTTCTAGTCTTTCTAATAGTAAGTAGCACCGAAAAGCATGCAATGAAATACGATATTGCCAGGTGCTGCTTGCTCTTACAAATGCTACCGCTGCATTCTTAGCACTATAAGGGTACTGTAAAAACAGAAAAAAAACCCTTTAGCATAAGCAAATTATAAAAAAAAACGCACATTATCACAAACTGAAACGAAATACAACACTATCGAAAAGGGGCTTCTTGCAATCGTCTGGGCAACAAAACATTTTCGTCCATATCTCTACAGGCGCAATTTCCATATAGTCAACACCATAAGCCGCTAACATGCCTATTTTTGGAGAATTTGACTACGAAATCCACTATAATAAAAATAAAGCAAATACTAACGCCGACGGGAGCATATCGGAATCCCGCTTTTTGAAATCCCGCTTTTCAAAAATCCCGAAAAAAAGTTTTAAAATCCCGTCTACTAAAATACTGCTTTTTTAAAATCCCGTCTTCTAAAATCCCGCTTGTTCAAAATCCCGATCTATTATAATCCCGCTTTTTAAAATCCCGCTAATCCCGTTTTTTACAAAACATTTGTACAGTTTTGAAGTGCAGTACTCTCCAGACTGAAAGTTTTGGTTGGACGAAAAAGTGCTGGCTTCTATAAACTCATTGCAGATTTGAGAAAGGAAGCAATTGTGGTGCAAACTGAAATACAAATATTACAAAATGGACAAGAAAAATTATATAAAAAAACTAATGTTATAAAGTCACGCGCTGTAAAAAAATTAATGAGAAATAGAAAAAAAATTAGTAAAACAGGTTTTTTGCGTCGCATTGCTTATAATATACACTTGAACTAATAAAATAAAAAATGTTGTTAATGGTTTGAAGTTTTTTTGTTTCCTTTTGCAGAATATCATATAACATTACTTAATGTTTTTTTTTAAATTATTGAAGATTGTCATATTTATTACTTAAAAATTTATTTTGATATTATTTATTTCTTATTTTGTTACTTCCTCTAAAATTGATAAATGTTAAAATAAACTGCATTTCAAAAAAACACGCATTGCTTAATTTATTTTAATTTTCTTATTATCCCGCTTTTACAATCAAAAGTAGTTGCTTTATTTTAAAAATCCCGCGATTTAACGGGATTATGAAAAAACAGGATTATAAGAGGCGGGATCTTAAAAAAACGGGATTTTAAAAAAGCGGGATTATAAAAAGCGGGATTATAAAAAGCGGAATTTTAATAGCGGGATTTTAAGAATCGGGATTATAAAAATCGAACCCAACCCAACGCCGACGCATTGAGCCGAATAGAAGTGAACATCAATGAATCTCTACAAAATAATGTAGCTGACCTAGAAGAAAATTCTAATCTATCCACTATTCACTCTGCTTCGCAGAATCTCGGTGAAGGAATACCTATTTCAGAGCGTCCCTTCAATGAATTTAACGAACAGCTTATTCTTGAAAAGAACTCCACGATGAAACCACCAACGATTTTAAAATATTATTTAATACCAAGCGTCGTAGAGTCTTTAGGCAATCAAATTCATATGATAAACAGGTAATAACGTCTATTCTTAACGAGTACCTTAGACCAAAAAGGCTTACCTCGGTATATACGGACGAAGACACATTCAAAAATGTGCAAAAAATATACTGAAAAATGTTCTATAATAAAAGAATCTTAAGTTGATTGCCAAGAAAAGCTAACTGACATACCTGGCACTGACAATCAAGACTTGAGTATCATGTTAAGTCAAATAGGGGGGATAGGGGCATAAATGAAACAAGTCAACACCTGCAAAGAACTTACTATTTTCCTCATATGAGAACGAAAATAACGAAAATAATAAATAACTGCGAAGTATGTCAACTGTTAAAATACGATAGGCACCCACCAAAAGTTAGGTTCGAGTTCACGCAAATACCTAGCCATCCTTTAGAAACTCTGCACATAGATATATACGCAATTCAAAATCAGCAGATATTGAGCGTCAACAACACCTCAAAACTCTACAGGTAATTCTCCAGTTGAAAAATATCACTCGACACTAACAGAAATATATTGAGTAATATATGATAGGGATAAGAAACAAATCTGCAAAGACATCTTAAACGAAGCTCTTACGACCTACCACAACAGTATCCACTCAGTAACAAAGATAATACCAATTGAACTGCTAACAGGTAGGACACCTAGTTTCAATAAAAACTTAAATTATGTATCTGAACACGACTACATTAATAAATTGCAAGATATTCAGAGTAGGCTATACGAACAAATGAGGACAAAAATAGAAAGCCATAATAAAAAATAATAGATAATTTGAAAACAAATAGGGAAATGCCACCAGCTTTTAATGAAAATGATACAATATATGAATTTAATAATAAAAGAAACAAACTTACACCTCGGGCTAAAAAGTTAAAGCGATATCGGATAACAAAGTAATTTTCATAACAACAAAAAACAGGAAATCTCATAAAAATAAAATCAAAAGAAAAAGGAAATTTAAAATTCATAATGAGAATTACCCAGATGTTAATAATACAGATACATGAACAGCCAATTAAGTAAGATACTAATTTTATCAAATAAAATAAATAAATAAAATTAGTAACAAATAGGACATTATTTAAACCTTAATGCCAATTAGATAGAGCATTATCAACATCAAGTCATAATAAGTGTCACCTAGATCATCCCAGAGGCTCTGGTATTAAAAGCTTCTCTGTTAAATATTAAATTTTACTATACGGCATTGCGGATAAATTTCCCTTCAACCTCTCTACGTGTCATATATGAGTAGGTGCCTACTACATAACAAAATGTTTTTTTAATTAAATTGGAAATATCACTTATTGTGATGTAGCTTTGATGCCTTTTTAGACATATAAATAAACAAAAAAAAAACCCAACCACCCACCCTTCTATTACCATAATGAGTAAAAGTAATATGTGTCCCATTCTCGATTAAGTAACTGACTGTCGTAAAAGAAAATACAAAACATTCCAATAATATCTTTTTTGTTGCATAAATGAAAATGGGCTTAAAGCAATCAAATTGCAAATGGAGACAACTACCGAGACGGTCACATTTCTATCACATAACTTCTGAATATAATAATGATCTTTCACTCAGCTCCTGCCAATGTCGAGCAAAGCCACCACACATTACAGGCAATGTCGAGCTGGGTCACAGGTTCATCTTGATCAACCGGATGCCACACCTCAATCTGTCGGCGGGGAGTTATATAAGCATAACGCATAACATCTCATTGCTACACATATTTATATTATATACAAACTAAGGCAGTTATCTAACACAAATATATAAAACATATTTTTGTAATTACATTAACGCACTCAATAACAGTTTCATATGAACATAAGTATTAATGTATTATATGAAATAAATAAAGATGTGTATACCTAGTACAACAACGCATACCAGAAAATGCACTTGTTGCTCTGAGAGCATTTAACATTACTCTTTTTTACATAAAAAAAACAGTATTTTAAAGCGTTACTGTCTCTCCTAATTACCTAAGCGACAGAATCAGCATAAGAGAAATATGTTAGTTCTTCTCTGACTGTTATCGCATATCTTGTAGAAAGTAAGAATATTTATAAAGATTATTGAAAGAACTTGTTTTATTGTTTTCCCTCGTGAAGCGATAAACATAACTCGTCGCGGCGATGGCTCGAACGGGTTTAGGAATGGATTTCGGATTGAATATTTGTTGCCATCGAAAAATAATATCCCTTCGGAAATATCGCAGTGAACAATTACTCCGAATACATGACCGACTAGAGAGATCGAATTGAAACTGAATTGGAACTCAATGCCGGTTTCCGCTCTCGCCGAATTGAGTTCCTACGAAATAACAGCCGAATAAACACGAATTAAGGATGAATTATATTTGATCAATGAATTAAATGAGAAATCTTTTTTCGAAGTTAATTGACATAGATAGTGCAATCAACTAATTCATCGGAGTTGGTGAATTAACGAGTAATTAAGTTAAAATATCGGGTTGGTTACCCACCAGGCGCGTCCCCAGGTGGTGGATAGGGGGACCTCGGTACGATACGTTCGTGATCCGAGGTTTTAGAGTCATAGCGGCGTTTTATACACCGTCAAAGCTCTATCGCGAACCAAACCAAAAAACAAGTATGCAGGAACAACTTAATGATTCAAATACTCCAGGTGGTACTCGCATGGGCGAAAATCCACCCGTGGTCTTTTCGACCACGGTCGGGGCACGGATTCTGGAGGCCCCAACCGACATACATATACCCCCCGCCTGTACAGGCGTTGACCTTCGAGTTGCGAAAAGGTTTGCTTCCGAAGATTCCTGCAGCTCTATCTCCGACACGTTCGGTAGACTGGGCTGGAAACATGAAGAAAGTGGCGGAGAGGTTCAACCTGATACGCTTAATCTTCAGACCAATAGACAGACAGCCGATAGGTGTGATGCTGCCGACGAGGCCTGCGAAACCGAACAGGTGAAACGGGCCACAGAGGCGGCGTCCACTGGTCAGCGTCCATCTAAGAGCCAGCGAAAGAGGAAAAGGAGAAAGGCGGCTATCGTGCGGCGCGAAGAAACTGCACCGCCAGTTGAAGGCGCAAGCGCTGAGAACTGCCCTTCCCCGGCGGCGACGGAAAAGAGATGCAGGTCGGCAGAGGTTACCCCAACCGAAACCAGCCAGCTGACTGAAACCAACGCTGCCTCCCCTTCCAATAGCTCGAACAGGAACAAACGGAGGAAGAAGACCTCAAGCACTCCTGTCGGTGGAACTGCGCGCGCACCTTCTGCGTGCCCTTCCACTAGTATGACTGATGTATTTCCAATGATTGGATTTACTCAGATTAACCTTCAACACTCCAAGGCTGCTACTGCACTCATCAGTAAGAAGCTTTCTGTGTTGAATACAAAAGCCCACATAATATCCATACAGGAGCCATGGGTGTGGAAAAATCGCATCTGTGGCCTTGGAGGTGTCCGTGGCACTACGATACTCTGTGACGAGCGGTCCGAGAGACCAAGGGCTTGTCTTGCTGTGTCGAACCTTTTCTCAGCGACTAAGCTTGGACAATTTTGTGGCCAAGATTTGGTTGCTGCAGCCATTAGCTACGAAACGAATGGAAATTGGAAGACCTTCATCGTGGCGTCAGCTTATCTCCCCTATGATTCGGTAGTGCCTCCACCACCGAGGGCAATTGCTGAACTCATTGACTATTGCGACACCAGGAAGATGGGCCTAGTTATATGCTGTGATGCCAATGCTCAAAACACTGTTTGGGGCAGCAGCAAATGCAACATGCGAGGAAACCATCTCCTGGATTTCATTCTATCATCTGATCTTACTATCAACAATGTTGGCTCGCAACCAACTTTTGTGACGTCAAGAAGACAGGAAGTGATCGACCTAACTTTATCAAATAGATACTTTAAGGCGGTTACTAACTGGAGGGTCTCTTCGGAGGTGTCCCTCTCAGACCATAGATATATCGAATTCCAAATCGAATGCGAAGCCATAACTTTGCAGGAGAGGAGGAATCCGAGAAAAACCAACTGGATACGCTTCAGGGAGGAATTAGGGAAAACTCTCAAAACTCCAACCAAACTCAGGACGAGACAAAAGGTAGAGGAAGCTGTTCAAGACCTGAATAGTGCCATTACTAGCTGTTTTGAACTGACGTGCCCAGTAAGCAAACCCCCTGGCAGAACACCGGTTCCCTGGTGGAGCTCGGAACTGCAAAGAATTCGTAGAGAAGCTAGAAAGCTTCTAAATAGGTCACTCAAGACTGATTTGGAGACAGACTGGAATCTCTACCGATCGAAGCAGAAGGAATATAAGAGGCTAATTCGGGTATCGAAAAGTGCTTCTTATAAGAATTTCTGCGAAAAGATTGAAAAGCTGGGTGAAACTAGTAGGTTGGTTAAAGTTCTGAAAAAGGGCAAACCAGCCAAACTGGACTCACTTAGAAAACTTGATGGCACCTTCACTGAGACGAAAGCGGAAACTCTTAGTTATCTGCTGGAGTCTCACTTTCCGGGTAACCAGATTACAATTGGTTCACAACCAGCCCCGATTACCGAGACTATGAGTGAGCCAAGACAAACAACTCGGCGTAGCTGGTATATTGCGAAGGCCGTGGTGACGGACGAGGCCATTAAATACGCATTTGCGTCTTTTGACGGCTTCAAGTCGCCTGGTACGGACGGAATATACCCAGCCATGCTGCAACAATGTACAAACCAGCTGCTACCGACTATGAAGAAAATCTTCACCGCTGTCCTAGCACTGGCATACATTCCAACACCCTGGCGTACAGTTAGAGTGGCATTCATACCAAAAATTGGCAGAAGTGACTACTCGCTCGCCAAGAGCTTCAGACCAATCAGTCTGACTTCTTTCTTGCTGAAAAGCTTGGAAAGGCTGGTCGAGCTTCACGTGCGCAAAGGTGCTTTGCGATTGCACCCACTATCTCCGATGCAACATGCCTATCAACGCGGAAAATCCTGCGAGACTGCGCTCCAAAATCTAGTTGGTAGAATTGAAGGCGCGCTTGACAGAAAAGAATACGCGATGGGCATTTTCATCGATATTGAGGGTGCTTTTGACAATGCGACTTTTGATAGCATGTGCAGCTCCGCCAGACAACACGGAGTAGACGAACCATTGGTGTTGTGGATTAAAGCAATGCTAATGAATAGAACGTTGGTTGCGGATGCGGATTGTGGCCGCTATGTTATGGCGGGGGTAAACAGAGGCTGCCCGCAAGGCGGCGTCATGTCTCCACTGCTGTGGTGTATGCTGGTCGACTCTCTGTTGAACGCACTCAACAGTTCTAATATTTACGCTCAGGCGTACGCGGATGATGTTGCCGTGCTTTCTGTTGGATCATGCCTAGCGACTGTATGCGCCAAGGCGCAGGCGGCCCTTGACGTGATCGACGAATGGTGCACTAGGAATGGGCTCTCGGTCAATCCTCTTAAAACTGAGGTTGTTCTCTTTACGAGAAGGAGGAAGCTGGTCGGGTTGACTCAGCCAGTGCTAAAAGGCGTCACAATCCAACTCTCCAATGAAGCAAAGTATCTGGGAGTCATCCTGGATAGCAAACTTCTTTGGTCCAAACATGTTGAGCTGAAGACTGCCAAGGCGCTGTCTATTTTCTGGCAGTGCAAAGGCATTTTCGGCAAGACATGGGGCTTATCACCGAAAAGAGTCCTATGGATTTATACGGCTATGATAAGACCATTTATAGCATACGCATCGGTTGTTTGGTGGAATAAGCTTTCACGTAAATACGTCACTGCTGCTTTTGCCAAACTCCAAAGGCAGGTATGTCTCGGCTGCACGGGGGCCTTCCCCAGCACGCCTGGCTCCGGCCTAGATGCACTATTGAACCTTCCGCCCCTTGATGTTTACATCATGGGCTGTACAATCAAGGCTATCTCACGTCTTACAAGAGGTGGCTTTTGGTATAACTCGCACTGGAGTTTTGATGAACTTGCGCAACGGTTGTCCTTCGACTCCTGTCTTATGGATATGCCGTCTGATGCGATGACACCGGAACTTCGGCTAAAGCGCAAATACGAGGTCGACTTTCCTCGCGTCCAGGACTGGCTCTGGCCGGACTCTGAACCTGGAAGGGAATGCAGTCGAATCTTTACGGATGGCTCCAAAACCGATCAAGGATCTGGTGCTGGTGTCTTCGTGGAGAGCGATAGCGTTAGACTTTTCTTTCCGTTAGGCAAACATGCGTCAGTCTTCCAAACAGAGACTTATGCTATCCTAATGGCCATGGACTATGTTACGAGGAACAGGTGGAGGGGGCGAAGTATCTGCGTCTGTAGCGACAGTCAGGCTGCGCTTAAGGCCTTACTCAAACCCTTAACTACCTCCAAAATAGTACGTGAATGCAAGATATCTCTGAATTCGGTCGGAAGGCTGAATTCACTTAAACTTGTCTGGGTCCCGGGTCATAACGGGATCACGGGAAATGAGATCTCCGATGAACTTGCTAGACAAGGCTCAGAGGGGGACCTCTCAGGACCTGAACCAGCGATCTGTCTGCCTGCGTCCTCGGTCAGGGCTTCCATTGACGGTTGGGTTTCCTATGAACACAATCGCCGTTGGCATGACTCTCCAGGGTGCAGACAGACTAAGCAAATGCTCCCCGACGTCTGTGGGAAATCCGCGGCATTCTTGTTGTCTCTCAACAGAAAAGACTGCAGACAGACTACTGGCGTTCTTACGGGACACTACGCTTTTGCCAAACACCTTAAGGTGCTAGGCCTAAGCGACACCACCAACTGCGAAGCCTGTGGAGAAAGCGACGACACTGCGGAACATTTCGTCTGTGATTGTCCTGCTTTTGCTCGTATCAGGTGGCAGGTATTTGGTGCGGATATGGTGAGTGCTGTAAACCTAAGCTCCTTATCATTGAAGCGCCTTCTCGTTTTTCTTAGAAAAACGAGTAAATTCCCACAGTAAAATGTGGTGTGTCTGCCTGGCAGTACAATGGACCAGTATTGAGTCTGAGTGCTCCAGTGCAGAAAGTTTCACACATCCCGACAAAAAAAAAAAAAAAAAAAAAAAAAAAAAAAAGTTAAAATATAAGTGACAGCATTTTTGACAACTGACAGGGAATCTTTGAACCAGTCGGGATGTTGGATATGGTATCTCCAAACAATTTATTACTTAACGATTCCCAATTTCTACACCATTTATTACTTAACGGCAGATAGCTAATGCATGGATATGATTTTTAATCAATGAGCAGTGAATTAACTTTTAATTCACATTGTGAATTAGAGGCAAATAAATTAAATTTTATTAATTCGATTGTAAGTGTTGTGAATAGGCTTGTGTTAGTGGCGGTTAAAATCCTAGTCATTTTTTTTTATAATAAGCACGCACTAAAGGGATTTGTTGGGATCCTTATAATGTATTAGCTTCACAGCGCTGGCGTTAAGGAAATTAGGGTGAGAAGAAAGGGAGAGTTGCCGATGCACGTTGGTTTTGAATGTTTGTAGGCTATAATGTGAAGGAAAAACAATGCCTGGAAGAGTATTCCACATTCGTGTTGTACGGCTGAGGAAAGATTCTTTGAAATTCACTGTACGTCCGAACACAGGCTTGAGGGTGAACTGATGAGCATTCCTTGCATGGCGGGTATTGCGGTTGAAATGTTCAAGGGGAGGAATGCAACTGGCTATTTCGTTTGAGCACTTATGGTGGAAATAACGATTAAATAACGAAAGGCAGGAGACATTACAATGATGACTAAGAGAGTCAATCGATCTCGTGATGTCTCTGTCGCCAATGAGTTTTATCGAGCGTTTTTGGATCCTGTCAAGTAGCTCCAAATAAGTTATTGGTGCACCGGACCAAATATGAGCGTTGTACTCGAGTTTCGGGCGATAAACGCCTTATAAATTGTAGTCAGATCAGAAGGGGTGAAATATTTCTTACAACGCTTAAGGAAGCCTAGACATTTCGCGGCATTCTTGGCGACACCGAATATGTGGTCATTCCAACGAAGGTTGTCATTAACACACATACCGAGAATGGAAAGTCTTTCGGTTTCAGCGATGCAAGTGCCATTCATAGATAATGGCACTGTGTGTGGGTTTTGCTTTAATGACAGGAGACAGCATTGTGTTTTGGAAGCATTAAATTCCACTCTATTGGTTTTACCCCACTGAGTTATGCAGTTAAGATCGGAATTTAATGAGCTAACCATAAGTTGTCGTTACAGTTCCACACCCGAAGATGAGGAGCGTGACCCAAGAAACGAATATGAGAAGCTGAGGGTACTGTCATCAGCAAAGGAATGGATTGGATTAGAAGTAACGGACAGGAGATCATTTATAAAAATGAGAAAGAGAGTCGGGGAGAGAACAGAGCCTTGGGAGACACCAGCATTTATTTGGTGAGTTTCAGACTTGAAACCGTCCAAAACAACTTGAATTGAACGGCCCGAAAGCAAATTTGTATACCCTATTCTAAGGGTATATTAATTTTGACGCATAGTTTGTAACATACCCAAATATTGCCCGTAGACCCCTAAAAGTTACTATATTTATGATCAGCATCGATAGTAATGTCGATCTAGCCATGTCCGTCCGTCCGTCCGTCCGTGGGCAAAAATTAGGCCTTTAAACTGGGCCTAGAGAGCTTTAACAATATACTTTCTAGGGTCCCGAAATAATCAAGTTAACGAATTTTTGAAATTCGCCCACAGACACGCCCACAAACTCAAAGAAACAAAATTTTGGAAAAAATCGAATTTTGAGCTAGAAAGCTGAAATTTTTTATATAGGATCTATGGCTCCTAAAACTGCTCGTGATATAAAATTTTCAAAATCCGCCCACTGACACGCCCACAAATAAATAAAACAATTTTATTGAAACACCCAAGTTTGAGCTAGGGAGCGTTTTTTTCGATAAAATCCTTTAAATGTTATATAACAAAACTAGCTGCACCTGCCCGGCTTTGCCCGTGCCCGAGAATTCTATTGGCCAATATGTTCGAGTAGACTTCCTTATAATTGTCTATAGCGGGTATCCGGCGTATGTTGCTGCGCCTAAAAAAAGAAGACCGATTTTGACCAAAGTTCACAGAAACACTCTCAGGCCAATACCGAAGATTGCCTGATTTGAGCTCAACCGGTGAAAGGGACTGCACGTTTTTCTCCGCATAGCTTAGGCCGCTCACACAACTTCGTTGTTCCGTTTAGGGTAGGTGCTTGTTGTCTGGCAGGCGCCTATGTCACCTTACTTCTGCGAATCAAACAACAAAGCGAAAATAAAAAACTTCGATTGAATCACTTTTCATTCACTTCCACACCGATTGTTATCAATGTTGGAAAAGCAACTTTCCGATGTCCGATTCACAAAAAAATGCAAAAAATTTCAATAAGAGTTATTTGAATAAAATATTGAACACACGATATCTCAAGAATGAAAGTGCGCACAAATTCCACAATAAGCTTGCAACGTTCGTGTGATCTCCCTCTTTCATATGCTTGTTCGGATAACAAAATAAGTGACGTATGTATGGTCTCTGTATCTGCGTCGTAATTTACACGCATACGCACATATACATGTGTACTCACTCAAATGCCCATATCTCAAACACCGATGCAGATATAGCCAAACATAACAACCTTCGTGCAGACGTCGCCTTTCATGGAAAAAAATTTCATTGGAATCAGTTAACGCGTTTGGCCAAACACCGGCAACAAACACAAATATGGATTGATTTTTATATATAGAAAATATTACACAAAAAAACTTTTTATTATTTCACTTAAATTTGTTTTTTTTTTCAAAGCACATGATACCTAAATATGAAACACACAGTGTATAAATACATTGTCAATTTTTTTTTCTTTTTTAAGAAACACATAATTTACACACCGATGCAGATACAGACATCGCACATACATAACATCCTTCGTATAGACGTCACCTTTCTTTAAAAAAAATTTCATTGGAATCGGTTAACGCGTTTGGCCAAACACCGGCAACAAACGCAAATATGGATTGATTTTTATATACATATATATATAAATAGATATAGATATATTCTCATATCAATTTTAATTCACAAAAACTCACAAAATCGCAATGAAGAAATCCGAATACGACAGCGCCACCAAACATGAAACAAAATTGGCTTCTCCATTGATCGATAATAGATGGCGTTACGTTGCGTGTCTATCTGACAGTTCAATTGTGATACGATATGTTACATTCAAATGTGATTCTTTATTTGGTTGTTGCCAAAATAAATAAATAAAAAATGAAAAAAAAAAAAAATTTAAAAAAATCGAAAAAAAACCTGTCGTAACACGCTGGGTGGTCAAAATAAGCCATTTTGAAATTTAGATTTTTTTTCTTCTAAAACCCGTGCTGAAAACATACCTTTCCAACAAAGTATAA
The DNA here is from genome assembly GCA_949715645.1 of Portevinia maculata. Classification (NCBI taxonomy): domain Eukaryota; kingdom Metazoa; phylum Arthropoda; class Insecta; order Diptera; family Syrphidae; genus Portevinia; species Portevinia maculata. The sequence goes on along the minus strand of OX454525.1, from coordinate 396,165,463 downwards.
ATCATCAAAATCGGTTCGGCCAATCTCGAGTTATGCGGTTACATCGCTTCGGACACTTTCTTTTATATATGTTGTATATAGATATATAGAGCTTTCTTAACAATTCAACCATACTTAGACTTTTGTCACTCCCACTTATGAGGGATAGGAATAAGAATAGGGTATCCAACAGTTCGCCCAAGCGGACTGTAGCCCGTCCCTATGTTTAATCCATTGAAGAAGAGTATCATCGATTCCAAATGCACGCATTTTCGACAAGAGAGCTTGATGCCAACCTCTATCAAATGCCTTTGAAATATCAAGCGCAACAATCTTACTTTCACCACCTTGATGAAGAGATTGGTTCCACTTTTCGGTTAGATATGTCATCAAATCACCAGTGAACCTGTTAGTGTGAAAACCATACTGCCGGTCATTAAGAAGTTTTCGCGATTCAAGATATTTCAATAGCTGACGGTTTACCAGCGTTTCCATGACCTTAGAAAGAAGGGACGTAAGTGCAATTGGTCGGTAGGAGGAGGGAGAAGAAGATTCGCCTTTTTTTGGTACAGGCTGGGCAAATGCTGTTTTTCATCTTCCCGGGAAGAGTCCTGAAAAATAGGACAGATGGAAAAGCTTACGCAATGGTTTTGCCAGGAAAACAAATTGGTGCACCCACTCTCTCACTTGTCAAACCCTCCTATCGCACAGTGTCCAGTGATTATGTTCGCAAGGGAAGTTTCGGCCATTATTATCAAGCGGTGCTACACTGGCTAAGCTGGCTCCATCCAAGGGTTTGCTTTTTACAGCGCTTTGGCGTGGATGAGGTAAGTAGCAGACGACATTGGTGCATCAATATTGTATGAAGTTATGCTAATTGTATCAGAGGAGTCTCGTCTAGCCAATTTATTTATTTATTCATTTCATCTTACAAGTTCGACTTATTTTAGATTACTTTACAATAAATGGTATGACTACGGCAGTTTTTATAAATTACTTAAAATTGTGGATTTACAATGTTCCCTACTCAATTGAACATTGAAATCAATTAGGTTTTTTGTATTTATTGTAATTAACGCAAGCCATAGTGATAGGATCATTCTGACCGTAATTAGTTCTGTGTCTAGGTGGCATAAAGAAAAGATGTTCCCTAAGTCGAAGAACACGAGAAGGAGCATAAACATTAAAAAAAAAAGCAGAAACGAGCAATCAATGTGGCCAGTTAAGACATCATTAGCAAACATTGCGGAATAATATATCCTTCTTTTAAAAGGAGGTTTCAAATTTATTAAAGAACATCTATCATCATAGGTTGGAAGATTATTGTTCCAGTCGAATTTACGTAGTGCATATAGTGTGTACCAAAACAGTTGGCCATTCTACTGCGCAGGTCTCTTAAAATGTGTTTTACAATCTCTTAAATTGCAAAAACAAGCATAAAGAGACGAAAATGGGCGGAGCCATAATAAAAAACGACGTATACCCTGCCTTGTGTTCAAGATCGCTGTCGCGATCTCACTGAGGGTGGTTTCTTCATTTTCCTTCTTTTATACTGAAATTAGGAGCGGAGGAAAAATATAGACCATTATATGTCAACTTTACTTGGAGGCAAATATATTGTTTCGTTTTTTGTCTTGTCGGTTCTTTGTAGGAGTATGATGTGATCACGGTCGGATAGATTAAGCAAAACATTGCACATGAATTGATTGTGTGACTGTGTCTGTATGAAGGTGTACGGTTTTAGATTTAAACCCTATTTGCTCATTATGCTTTCGTTGATCATTATTAATTGTGTCGTGCATATTGATCATGTAGGTACTGATATTGGCACGCAAAGTAAAGTAAATTGCAGTGTCACACCAATTTTTTTTTGTTTATATCATTGAATTTGGGCGAGGTAGGTAAATTTAATAAAAAATTTACAATTTGGGAATTTTTTGGAAACGTAAACGATTTTATGCCCAATAACAATAGGCACGATTTTCTGTCACAAAAAAGAGGATGGGGTATTAAACGGTTCGTTAAAGACAAAATGGTGAACGTTCTTGATTCTTCAATAATTTTTTTTAAGAAATGCAGTTTTTAAAACTTTTTGAACTACCCACCACTTTTAAATTTGTAACCTTGATTAAAAGTGTAAATTATAGCGAGATAAAATTGACGATGAATTGCAAATATAAAACAGATTTACAGCGAGCAGCAAAACAAAACACCAGTATACCAAATGGGTGGTTCGGTTTGGTTTGAATTAAGAAGTAAAAACACACACGTTTTAGTACTAAGATAAAAATATTTATTGATTTTGCTACCTATATATGAAATAGTTAATATTAATGTATATTAAATTGAATTCGAAGAACTGTCTGTTTCATAATCGGTTGAAGAATCATCTCCTGGATTGATAATTATTGCATCCGACATTGTGTCCCACATCTGCTCGTGTGAAAAGTATTCCTCCTCTGTCCTTATAATTTTTTCACAAACTTTGCGCCAATCTTCAACTGTTATTTTTGAAAATTCTTCTTCAGCTAGTTTCTGAACATCTGATAATCTAAACGTTGTATTTCGGCTTCCGACTCTTCCCTTGACTGTTGCCCAGATCTTTTCAATAGGGTTGAGATCTGGATGATAGGGTGGCAATCGTAGTACTTCGTGTCCCGCGCCGTGAATCATATCGTCAATCTTATGCTTGGGGTGGTGATTAGTCCGATGTCGCTTTATAAGGTCATAAAATTCGACTTTGAGCATTTTTGAAGAATGCGGTATATTGTTGACGGAAAGCCATTCTAACATCTCCGATTTAACGGAAGCAGAAGTGATTTGCTTGTGTTCCCATTTGTTGTGATATGATGCGTTGTCCATTACAATAACCGATGGTTCCTCTAGGTTATTTAAAACTTGATCCTTCATCCATTTGGAGAAATTTTCAAAATTCATCTCATCGTGATAATCTCCTGTTTTCGACCCAGATTTAAATAAAAGCAAGGCATTATTCACGAAGCCCTTCGCTCCACCTGCATGCGCCATTATCAGCCTTTGGCCTTTTGAAATTGGCGCCTTTAAACCTTGACTGGTGCCGTCAGTCCATGCCCTTGGCCTTGTGTGAGAGCTGTGAATATAGCTCGCGTCCAAATAAATAATCTCATATCCTTCTGACCTGTAAGGTGCGGGAGCCTTCCTCAGATATTTCACTCGTAAAAGCTTGATTTCATTTCTTTCGCAAAGAAATTTACGTTTGTTCTCCGTTTTCCTATAAGAAAATCCATTTCTTTTTAAAATCCTATGTAGCGACATATTGCTTAGGTTCAGCTCCAAATCTTCCTGCACCCGTTGTCTTAACATTTTTAATGTTATCATCATTTTTTCTTCAATGTGGAAGTTGTATATAATTCGCCGAACAGCTGTGATACCAAATTCGTCCAATCCAGTTTTCCATTTTGTATGTGGTACTCTTTTAGTTGGAGATTCAATAGCGCCTTTCTTCTCATATTCTTTAATTATCCTTCTTATTGTTCGGGCCGAAATTCCCGTAAACTCCTCTGTCTGTGAATTTTCGTATGTGATGGGATTATCTATACATAAATTCCTAGCTTCTTCAATTTTTTTGTAATATATCCTAACAACGATCTTACGTCCTAGACTTCCTATTGGTTTTCCTTTTCTTGAAAGATCCATGACAATTTATTTTATTTTAATAAACTTATGTCCTAGCAATGCTTTTGTTTTCGTGAAAGTGAATTCCAAATAGGAAATCCATAATATATATGCGTTATCTTAAAATAAAAAACTCTAAAAACCAAGCAACAAATTTATTCCTTGCCCCTACAGGTAACCAAATGCAAACACTAATCATGTCGTAAAACTTTTACACTTAAGTCAAACAGGTAAAATCAAACATCATAAAATTAATGCTAACCAAGCACGCCACCCATACAGGTACCTAGCGCTAAACCACGAAATGTTCAACCATAAAAAGGGTTGGGAACCCTTTCAAATACAATCGGACTTCTAGGTAGAAATGTATAAAAGTCGACCTCATAATAAAAAATTAAGTTTATTTAGATATTCAACAGCATTTTAGTTCTAAGCACTGTAAAGTTGCGTTACGCATTGTAAATTACAGGCAAAAACGCTTAGTGATTAAATCTCTTTCGCGTCATTTTTGTTCTCTTAAATCCTCTCTCTGCGCAATCGACCGTTGGCCAACTGTTTTGGTACGGACTATACCTAGTAAGCCTTCTTTGAATTTTCTCTAGGCGAGATTCAGCGTTGCGATAAAAAGGATTCCAAACAATACAGCAGTATTCTAATATCGAACGGGTCAAGGCATTATATGTACAGAGTTTTAAGAGTATATGGATCACTAAAATCTTTAGAGTTTCGAAAAATGAACCCTAGCATTTGATTAGCTCTGCCAACTATGTAGTCTATATGCAAAGAAAAGTTTAGTTCAGTGTCAAAGATGACTCCCAAGTCTTTTTGGTCTGAAACCCTACTCAATGGCGTGTTTAGTATTTTATAATTAAATAATATAGGGAATTTTTTCCTACTAAAAGTGATAACTTCAGCTCCACAATTTTCTTGGACATCGCTATGACTTGATACCCAGCAAAGGGTGATGTTAAACTGTGTGGCTATCCTGTTTGAAGATACGCGGCAATCTTTCACTAGATATTCAGGTCTTTTGAAAAGACTCCGGCAACGACTCTTTCTTGGGTCCGTGCAAATTGACTGCGATTTATTGCTATTGTGTGTTTTATCTTGAAACTAGATTGAGCTTCATTTCAGTAAGCAGTCGATCTGTAGAATGCGGAAGATAGCGGTGTATCTTAAGTGCGTTGTGTATTCATTTATCCACTGATGAGAATCTCTCAGCCGTAGTGCTGAGCTGGCAGCCATTTGCTAAATAATGTTGAGCTTTTTCAATTTTTATAAGAATGGTTCCCCGTTGTGTTTATCTCTAGATTGGACTACTCCCAAAATTAGGCATTTATATGGTCTGGTTTTAAGAATTTGTTCTATAAGGACAGAAACGTTTGGCGAGTTCATCAGCCCTAACAATTCCATTTAATGTCTCTGTGGCCGGCACCCACCATACGTAAATGTTTAACTTCTCCGCCATCTCCGCGAGAGATGGTCGGCAGTTTAGATGTACGTTAGTTCAAGCAATTATAAATCAAAATTTTGATAAATGTTGGCTGCATGCTACCTAGACCAATAACATTTGACTTGACAGAGTTTACGGCATCTATCACATCGCATTCGTACAACCATTTAGCAACTGGATAAAGAAACATACACACAGATAAAAAAGTCAGATAAAAAAACCATCACTTTTTCATCAAAAATCAACAAAAGAAATATCTATACATTGTACCTGCACTTGGGCGGAAAAACAATAGGCGTTTTTTTTGGCGTTAGGTCTTATCGCCCAAATCCATAAGGCCCAAATTGAAAAATGTCATAAAGCCCAAAATATTGCTATGTACTTTGTTGCTATAAAATTTACACAAATTTGGGCAATGTGACATCGATTTGGGCGTTGAGCATTCTTTTTACTCAAAATGGCGTTAGGTCTTATGGCCCAAGTTAGTTCCCATTTTATAGTTAATGAACAATTTTCAAATATAAGTAACCTGATGCAACAATTTGCCCTTGCACCTACTCCAAATCAAACAGTGACCCCAAGCAGGAGGTTTGCAGGGGGGCAGCATGCCCCCGCATATGCATTGCACTGTTTATTGGATTAGTTGCGAAATCGCAAGTAGATTCCATAAACAGTGCAATGCCTATGGGGGGCATGCTGCCCCCCTGCAACCCCCCTGCTTCGGATCATTGTTTGATTTGCAGTAGGTGCGAGGTTCGAATGTGTTACTTTGGGTGATATGTCATTCCATTTGGGCTTAACGACTTTTTATTCACATACATTTTGGGTAATGTCGGGGTTTTTGGGCTTTATGACATTTTCAATTTGGGCGATAAGACCTAACGCCGTTTTTTTTTAGTTCAAAGCAGAGCGTGAGCTGTCAAAAAAAGGTCATGTTTCTTTTTTAGGTCATACATCAGAGCGTTCAATCTGTATAAAGAATAAAGGCAAACGAAATCAAAAACAATAAAAAATACGGGGGTTGTTTTTCTTGAGTGGAAATTGATTTAATTTAATAAAATATTCTTTATTAAAAACCTTTCATGATTTCTAGTCAAATGATAGAGCCCTCAAGTATATTTTATAAGCACACTCGGTTCAGAGCATGCTCTAGTTATCCACAATCTGTTCTAAACAAGACGCCTAGCAGCAAATGCTTGTGAAAAATCAACAAAAGTATATTTCCTTAGATGCATCCAGTTTTATATTTCCGAGACATACGCAAAAAGGTATGTACATAATATGTAGGGTATATATGGTGGCAATCTTCGTATATTATAGCTAGCAACAATGTTCTGACACTCATCAATTTAAAAATATTTAAACGTTGTTTACAAATGTTTTTAAAGCTTGACGGGGATCTCTATGGACATTTTAAAAAAATATATAAGAGCATTATTTTCCTTTCACCAGCAATTCAATTAAATGCAAATTTACTTTGAGAAATTGATTTTAGTGGTTTTGAATATAGGTACGTTGTTGTTACATATCAGGACCAGGGATAGCAGAGGAAAAGTAATTTTCCCCATGCACTCAAAGCGTGATTCATTACGCGTAGCTAACAGGTAAACTACACTCTCAATATTAATCTCATTTAACTACGTCTACTAAATACTTGTGAGGACATTTTAAATTATTTGTGATAAAACGGCAGAAAATTTAAATAATACATACGAGTATGTATGTACATACATAGGTAGGATAATACAAATTCAGCACACGTCTGTTAATGTTATTTAAACGTTTGTATCATATCTGAGAGAGCTCATATTCGCGCTATATGTTCTTGCGAACGTCTGACAAACATCCAATTCATGAGAAGCTTCTCAAAGTAGCTGTCCGAAGTCGGTTTAAAATTGTAGGCCCCTTGCACTTCGCGCAAGAAATTCGTTGGAGGTTTTAGGCCCTGTAAGGCCGTTAATGACTTATGTATTTTTGTTTAATAAGGTTTAGAGTAAGGTTTACATATTTGTCAGGTTGTGTAAAATAATTGTATATTTTTTTTTAATTTTTTAATACTACCAGTGGAACCCGGCGAACGCTGTTTCATTGTCTGGCAGGCGGCTATGTAGTATGTCAGCATATTTTTTGAATTTTTGGGGGGGGGGGGCGCTGCAGTGATATTCTTAGCCCGTCCTTGCACGTGAAAAAGAATAAAAATAGTTTCTAATGAAAAGCTAACAAAAATAAAACACATTGTGGTAGTTTAAAGAGTGCCTACTGCTAATTCTTTTATTTTTTAAATTTTTCATTACAAATTCAATCTGTTAAAAAAAAAATTAAGGATATTAACGTCCTTTAAACTCTTCCAATTTTGTTTATACATTTAACTAAATTGCCCTTCAAATGTTCGCACAGCCATAAATTTGTAAATCAACAATGGAAGCATAATCCCCTTGATAATTAGCTGAAAGCTTCCAAAAATACATATTGAGCTGAAATTAGACCACAGAAAATAGCGTGTAGTGCATGGAATTGGGATCAGAATTATGTGTATAAGTTAGTGGGCTAAGCTGTAGTAGTGCGTAACCATAAATCTTTTACAAATTCTTACAAATCCTAAACGGTGCGGCTTCATCCTAATGAGACTTCATTGGAGTAAGAGATTGCCTATGCCTGCGATACCTATCAAATACTCATAAATGCAGTTGACTGTAAATAATAGGATACATCATTAAGGGAGATTAAGGACACTATAACCAAAAACAAAAGGATAGTGATAGGAGTATTTTAAGCTGTCTGTCATTCAGAAACCACAACATTCTGCAAATGCTTGATATCATTGCTCCAGTGGCGGACTAACCAGGGGGCGGAAGGGGTGGCCCGCCCCGGGCCTCCGGTCTTGGGGGGCCCCCAAATCTTTCAATTTATAATAAAATTGAACTTCAGTGAATCGTTACCCTGTATATCGCACATACTTCAATACTTCTTGAGCATTTGCATCTCGGTTGCATCATGCGAGAGGAGTTTTTCGAAACTTAAATTAATTAAAAATTATCTTCGATCTATAATGGATCAAGAGCGACTGTAATTTTAGCCGTGCTCTCAATAGAAAGAAAAAAATCCAAAGAAATCGATTTCACAAAAGTTAGGAGTTCAGTACATTGAAGGCACGAAAAGCATATAACACGCTACAAAAAAACTTTCTTTGATTTATTTTATCTATTTTTTTTTTGTCGATCGATTCGTATTTCATTTTCCTCGCCCATATCCATTCCATATTGTAGGAATGTATGTTTATTTGGCCTAAATCATTTAATTCGAATTTAAATTTCACTTGCCAAATTTTAACGAAATAAACATAAACACTTATTTATACATATAAATGTGAACTGAACGAAAAGCTTGTAAAACTACATTTTTTTAAAGCTAGGGGCCTCATTCAGCTTTGCCGCCCCGGGCCTCTGACGGACTCAGTCCGCCACTGCATTGCTCAATTGCTTGTAAACCCCGCGACCCAGAACTCGGGGACATTTATATCTCAAGTAATTTTGTATCTCTCCCCTGATAGCAGCAGTAAATGAACAGGCAGTAGAGAATGGATATACGGATAGGAGGTTAAGGCGAATGTGAAATATTGTTTCTTAGAGGCGGGGTATTATTCCTGAACTTCGTTTGTGTCCGTAGGTAACCTTTGTGGTCAAACTAAACTAATGATGAGGTTTTGTTTGTTTCTTTGTTTTTGTTTTCTTTTGTTAATTTAAAACGGAATTCAAAACTCCAACCATTGCGTGCTAAATAGAGTATTGTTATCATAAACTTGACATTTTATTTGAAATTCTAATTATAAATTTCATTTAAGTTCGCCGAATATTTTGCAACCCAAATCTTATCGATTAGAAGGAATGCATATGCTGTCTTATTGACAAGCAATATGCGCAAAATATGTAAATGCTGAAAACTATACAAACAAAGTGTGTGGGTACTCACGTTAGAAGTTATACATCTTTGTCATGATGTTTATGTAAAAATGTCAAAATTCGTATACCAAGTAGCGAGATGAGATATATCTATACTAATATTATAAAGATGACAGATTTGATTGTTTGTTTTGAATAGGCTCCAAAACTACTGGACCGATTTGAAAAATTGTTTTACCATTAGAAGCCGACATTATCCCTGATGAACATAGGCTACTTTTTACAGTGGGAAAATATAGTTCGTAGGCCGAAAGGCAATAATTCTAAGATATAGTTAAGTTTAGAGCGTTCGCATAAGGACCAATAAATAAGAATAAGTATCCTGTTAATTTTAAGTTAGGTTTAATCATTTTTGTCTAGTATGTAAGCAGATATTTATCAATGAATAAAAAAATGAATTTCAAAGTCAAAACAGTGGGAAAATGCTTCATCCACTGTCCGGAAGCGGAGATCTAAGCTGATATCTAAGCAAAGTTGTAACTCTCGAATGTTTTCTAGCTCCTAGCTTTGGAATGACTCATCCAAATGAAATAAGATTTTTTTAATATAAAGTTCAATTATCTACAAAGATTTTAAGATATAAATCATCTTTGTAGGTTATCCTGAAGTTGAACAATAACCATTAAACTATAAATTTTATATAATTAAAAAAAAGTAAAATGTTCTATTGAAGCTAGATCGTTGGATTTTTCCAGCGTTGAGTGGAGGAAAATTTGTGAGTGTGTGCGGCACAAATCTGTTTCTCTCTCTGTACCTTTTGTTCTGTGTGCTTTTTCTTTCTTTCTTTTATGCACCCTTTGTAGTTTGTGTTGTTTTTTTTTGTGGTGCATGGGATTGAGATAGATAGGGTTTGAAATGTAATTGAGATTGAGAGGGAGTCACACTGAGAGTATATCCATATATAATGAGAAGGGACGTTTCGACGTTTTCTTTATCAGTTCTTATCAGCAAGTATTTTGTTTTAAATTTGAGAAGTGGCAGACTGGCGAAGCAACGTGAGCATGGTCAGCTAGGTTTTAAAACAAGGGAAATCCACATCCCAGAGCACTCAGAATCGGTAACGGTCCATTGTACTACCAGGCAGAAATCCTCCTTTTGATGTAGAGGTTTTTTTTTTTTTTTTAATTTCTGGCTCGCCAAGGCGATTTATAAGGGGGGGGTACTTCGACCTAAAAGATCTTTTGTACCGTATGGGCCAGAAAAGTTTAAACTAGTAGAATTTCCACTTTCCGTGTAAAGCGGACAATTTTACCAGTAGAAGAATTCTTTATGTCCTCGGGGCTCATTTGCTCCCTGATGTAGAGGTTGGAGAAACAATGTGTTATTCGCACGGGTCACCAGCCAGCACACCACCCTCTTCACCACCGCCACCACTGCAAGCACCCTTTCGGAAAAATTGCCTATTTGTGATTTGATTCATTAATCGTGTTTTATCGCAAGCGCTGGTTTCTTGAGGGCGATGTAATTATATTCTTATCCCATCCTTGCACGGGCAATCTATTCTATACACCAAAAATGCTTGAGTTAAATTTAGATTAGAATAGATTGTTATGGAGGTTGGACTTAGTTATCTTACCTTATCACCGCGGCCACACTCGACCTATTGTGATGTCTTCGTTTTGGCTTTAAGCTCACTCATGAGGCCGGATTTCTTGCGGCTTGGTCTTTGGGTGAGCTGACAGATATGTCAAGGCAACTGTTACCCAAGATGCGCAGACGTGTCTTTATTAGGCAGTCACAGTGGCATATAATAAGCTCTGCTGTTTGTTCTTCTTCGCTGCACAATCGGCAAATATTGTCTTCAGCAAGTCCCAAGGCCAGGAAGTGTTTTTTGACTCTACATGGCCCCATCAGGAATCCGGTGACTGTATGTATCTGTCCTGTGGGTAGTTGTAGGTGTTGCTTTGTTTTTTTGGTGGATGGGGTTGGTAGGAATTTGTTGGCCTGTCTGTTACCTTCAGTATTTCTCCAGTAATGAATTGCCTTCTTTCCATCCAAAAGATAAACTTAATAGTAATTCAATATTCTTCTTCCTTAACCCATTTCGAGCTTGATGTTTTAAACTTTTTTTTCATAAGAAATTCATAACCTACGGTAATTTGGCTATGAATAAAACCAGTCCGTTGTCAGATTTGACATTTTTATTTTTTCCACAAACACTCTACATATTTTAAATTTATTACTTTTTTCAACCAACAAGAATGAAACTGCAAGTTAAATAAGTGCTGTTTAACTTTCTCGTATGCTAAAGAGAATGATATTGCAATCGTGCTAAAATTTCGAACTCAAACTGAGTATGAGGTATGATTTTACTACGAGAAAAGTTCAAAAAGTGTGTTTCAAATGTCCGTCCATCCGTCCATCCCACTTTCCGTATTTCAGTCCCTCCGTCTCTCCGTCTGTCGCCGCGGCCTCATCAGCCACAATGGGTATACAGATTTATATAATTTTAAATAGCAATACCTATGTACCGTAATATGATAATGATTTTTTCCCGAAAAAATGGCTCTTACGATTTTGAACATTTTTGAAATACTATAGAATAATTGAGGCGAGCGTAAGAAAATGGAATACTTAGTTTTTTGCAAAAATAGCCCAATAACGGTACTTTAAAAAAATTCTATTTTCTCAAAAATGGGCCCAGTGATTTTAAAGAAAATTTACACACCGACTTATTGGAAACAAAATTGTATATAATGATTTTTTTTTGAAATATTTTTGTTTAACTTTTTAATTCATATAAATGTTTTCTTGAATTTTCGAAAATTTCACTTTTCTCAACAAGGTTTAACGTCTTAAATACTTTGATTGAGTATCCTAAGATGGCTTTCTCAGTTTTTTCCAAGATTAGATTAACGATACCTATTTAAGGGAACCATAAAAACCATTTGATAGGTATATTATTAGAACAAATATGAAGAAGAAATCTTTTTATACCCTATTCTAAGTGTATATTAATTTTGACTCATAGTTTGTAAGATACCTTAATATTGCCCGTAGACACCTAAAAGTTAGTATATTTTATTTATATTTAAAACAATTTTATTGAAAAGTCAAAGTATGAGCTAGGAAACTGAAATTTATAATATAGACTCTCTAGGGGCCCTTTATGCTCATGTGTAAATATGTTCAATATCCGCCCACTAACACGACCACAATTTTTTTGAGCTAGGGAGCTAAAATTTATAATATAGACTCTCCAGGTGTCTGATAGGAATAAGAATAGGGTATCCAACAGTTCGCCCAAGCGGACTGTAGCCTATCGCTATGTTTTATATATTCTTTTTATACCCTATTCTAGGGGTATATTAATTTTGACGCATAGTTTGTAACATACCTTAATATTGCCCGTAGACCCCTAGAAGTTACTATATTTATGATCAGCATCGATAGTAATGTCGATCTAGCCATGTCCGTCCGTCCGTCCGTCCGTCGGCAAAAATTAGGCCTTTAAACTGGACCTAGAGAGCTGAAATTTTAACCATATACTCTCTAGGGTCCCGAAATAATCAAGTTTACGAATTTTTGAAATCCGCCCACAGACGCCCACAAACTCAAAAAAAACGAAATTTTGGAAAAAATCGAATTTTGAGCTAGAAAGCTAAAATTTTTTATATATGATCTATGACTCCTAAAACTGCTCGGGATAAAAAAATTTCAAAATCCGCCCACTGACACGCCCACAAATAAATAAAATAATTTTTGTATACCCTATTCTAAGGGTATATTAATTTTTGAAAATCCAAAGTTTGAGCTAGGGAGCTGAAATTTGTAATATATACTCTCTATGCTCATGTGTAAATATTTTCAAAATCCGCCCACTGACACGCCTACAATTAATTTTTTTTTTTTTTTTAAAAAAAGTTTGAGCCAGGGACCTGAAATTTATAATATATACTCTCTACGGGCCCTTTATTCTCATGTGTTAATTTTTTTTAAATCCGCCTACTGACACGCCCGTCCCTATGTTTTTTTTCCTGCTTCCAAGAAATTTCTATATTTTTCAGCTTTTTCAACTCTTGTTTTATTCTCCATTATAATAGGGATACTTTTATGTTGCACCCGGTCGCGATTTTCATGGGTGCGAGTTCCTTTTTTCGACGACTTACAAACACTCTGTTGTCCCTTATAGCGACTTTTGGAGCTAACTATGAGTTATTATTTCGCTTTGAAATACGTTGGGAGCAAACGCCCTTGGGCGCCAATAATAACAACCGTTGTTTTACCTTGTCAAATTAAGACTGACTTTATTTTATTACCAAATATAATTGAACAGAGATGACTAAACTTAAACTAGGTCATTGTTTTTTGTTTATTATGCTATTGCTGACAAATTATTTGAAAGTGCAGTTGTTGTGTGATTGAGTCGGGTGCGGATGTGCTGACAGGTGTGAAAGGAATTTCTGGGGTCGTTGTGCGGTTGTACTGGTGTTATTGGAAATCGTTTTCCTTCAAATCAAAAGCATTACGTTGCAGTAACTGATGTCTGAACAAGTGGTAAAGTAATTTATTTGCTTCAAATATACATATTAATATTGAAAGCTATTCTGACAAATCAAAACCCGTACATAAGATCAAAATCACAAAGTCAATTACCATTATTTAGGTTTTAACCAGAAATTAGGTGTATGAAACCACTAATTTTACTCAAGTTAAGAAAAAAACCTATGCCGTCGGGTTACAAGATTCAAAGTATAACATCTATTACGTGCAAAAAATGTTAAACAGCAGCATACCATCAGGTTTCTTTTGTAGTCATAAGATTTGATATATTGAACAACTTTATGCATGTTGTGCAGACTCATACGGTATACCCTATGAAATGCGACTATACTTTTATTACCCATTTTCAGCCTCTGCTGATAGGTATAAAATTAAATTTCACGACGTTTTTTAACTTTCACATTCACAAATGCGATTAAGACAAATGGAATATAGCTATCTAAACGTAATCGATATTGTTACGATTCTTTTTTTCCTGATTTTAGGAATATAGAAAGTGGCTAATGAAATTAAATTACTACGAAATCGTGGGCTGTATTTAATATTTGTATTACTAGCGGAAACCTTTGAACGTTGTTTCGCCTTGCCTTCATTCGTAAATAAGTAGTTTTTTTTTGTTTTCTTAAAATCTGAAAAACACCATTTCAGCGGGTACGTTGCCTCGCCTACCCGCTTATTCAATTCAATTTCAATTTAATTTATTTACAAATTATTAAGTACATGTAAGACTTTGTCTTTAAAGAGTACTAACAAAATTAACATTTAGAGTTCCCTTTCTATAAAAATTATATAATAAAACAGTTAATGAAATTACATGTATATTTAATATAAAATAAAGATATAAACTAAAGATAATAGAAAAAAAAATAAATATAAAGAATAGTGGGATAGATGAAGTAATAGATAAAGACAGAAAGATAAAGAGAAGAAAAATAGGAAAAAGACAATCTACTGCTGTTGAGAAAAGTATTCAAAAATATCTGTCCTGAATTCAGAGGCTCTCGATGCTCGTTTTATGAGTAAAGAGTTCCATAGCCGAATGGCGTGAGCAAAGAACAGGCGCTATGAGTTAGTGTAATTACAAGGCTGTATTATTGCATTGAATACTCTTGACGACTGTGTGAATTGCAGTTTTTCGAATAGATACAATGGTGATTTTAAATAGATAATTTTATGCAAAAAAATACAATTTCTGGCTTTCAAGTACTGTGTGAGAGAGCAACCAAGAATGTTATTCCGGTAAATCGAAACATGATCATATCTTCGCAGCCCATGAACATAACGAATCATATCATTGACTGCAACGTTTAGTTTATTTTGTGAAATGGAATCAAGCTTACAGTAAACAACATCAGTGTAGGTTATTATGGGTAGTATCAGAGTTTTCATTATACCCTATTCTAGGGGTATATTAATTTTGACGCATAGTTTGTAACATACCTTAATATTGCCCGTAGACCCCTAAAAGTTACTATATTTATGATCAGCATCGATAGTAATGTCGATCTAGCCATGTCCGTCCGTCCGTCCGTCCGTCGGCAAAAATTAGGCCTTTAAACTGGACCTAGAGAGCTGAAATTTTAACCATATACTCTCTAGGGTCCCGAAATAATCAAGTTTAAGAATTTTTGAAATCCGCCCACAGACACGCCCACAAACTCAAAAAAACAAAATTTTGGAAAAAATCGAATTTTGAGCTAGAGAGCTGAAATTTTTTATATATGATCTATGGCCCATAAAACTGATTGGGACATAAAATTTTCAAAATCCGCCCACTGACACGCCCACAATTAAATAAAACAAATTTTGGGAAAAATTGAATTTTGAGCTAGAAAGCTGAAATTTTTTATATATGATCTTTGGCCCATAAAACTGCTTGGGACATAAAATTTTCAAAATCCGCCCACTGACACGCCCACAATTAAATAAAATATTTTTTTTGAAAAACCAAAATTTGAGGTAGGGAGCTGAAATTTTTAATATATACTCTCTAGGGGCCCTTTATGCTCATGTGTAAATATTTTCAAAATCCGCCTACTGACACGCCCACAATTATTTATTTTTTATTTTTGAAAGTCCAAAGTTTGAGCTAGGGAGCTGAAATTTATAGTATATACTCTCTAGGTGATCTTTATGCTCATACTTAAATTTTTTTTAAATCCGCCTACTGACACGCCCACAATTAAATAAAACAATTTTATTGAAAAACCAAAGTTTGAGCTAGGGAGCGTTTTTATTTACAAAAGCTTAGTTTTTTCGATAAAATCCTTTAAATTTTTGTCACGCCCACTTATGAGATATAGGAATAAGAATAGGGTATCCAACAGTTCGCCCAAGCGGACTGTAGCCCGCCCCTATGTTTAGTTTTGATTTTATATCACGGGAAACAAAGCTGGCACACGTCCATAGTTTCCGAAGGCAATCATAAATTCGACTAATGGTGTAATTTATGTGATCATTACCAGAGAGATCCCGATTTATTATAAATCCTAAGCTCATGACTTTTTCAAAACACTTAATTTCAATACCAGACAACATGATAGGATGCAGATTTCTAGTTTCTTTAAAGTTTTTGGAAATTAAGATAGCTTGTGTCTTAGCTGGATTTAGTGTTAGTCCATTATTAACTGCCCACAAATACATAGCTGCGATATCTTCATTTATACGATGGAAAAGATCTTCGATTAATCCGACAGGCCTAGATAAATAAATCTGAACATCATCAGCATAGAGATGGAACGATACACTTTTACAATTACGAACTAAGTCATTAATAAAAATAGAAAAAAGAATAGGCCCTAAAATTGAACCCTGCGGTACGCCCTCATGCAAGAATTTATCATTCGAATAATTTTCTCCAACTAAAACTCTTTGTGACCTATTACTTAAATAACTTTTAATAAGCCTGACTGCCCTATCACTGAAACCGAATTATTAGGTGCTAGTTGTCTGGGGGGCGCATATGTCAGCCCATTCACGGGTTAAGGGGGTTTCACACTTTTCTCCGCATGGCATAGCTCATGTTATGGTACTAAAAAAAAAATGCAGTTGTGGGTAAACTGCTGCACCGAGCTTGACAAAACTTAACGAAAACATTGTAGGGCCGATGCACTACCATCGTGGCTTTCGGCCCTTCAGATCGACAATAGACCAAATTTTTACATTAAGGAAAATCCTGAAAAAGACCAACGAAATTCAACTCGAGACCCACCATCTTTTCATTGACTATAAATCCGCACATGATATGATTATTCCAAATTTGCACCGGATTTCGGCAAGGAGATGCGCTATCATGTGACTTCTAACTTGTTTTGGAGAAAATGGTGCGCAGGGCAGGTGTCAACACGGAATGCACTATTTTCAATACATCAATATGTCTACGTATGCCGCCGATTTCGACATTATCGGCCGTTCCCAGCGTGCCATGTTAGCCGCTGTTACGGCGATTGAAGAACAGGCGAAATCGGTTGGTCTTAAAGTTAATGAGTACAAGATAAAATACATGCTATCAACAAACATCTGTCAACCGCCTAGGACCAAAAGTCACTGTTGATAGGAATTACTTCGAGGTAGTTAAGGAGTTCATCTACCTTGGAGTAAACATCAACTCCACGAATGACACCTTCCGACGGAGAATTATGCTAGGAAACCGCTGGTACTTTGGTTTGGCTAACTGCTAATGGGTTAAAAATTTCTCACTCGAAGGACCAAATCGAACCTTGATACTGCCAGTGCTGCTTAATCGTACAGAGTGCTGGGCGATATGTATGAAAGGGGACCTAATATTGCGTCCTGTTGAAAGAAAAATACTCCGTCGGATATTTGGTGATGTGTGCAAGGAGGGCGAATGGAGGATAAGATAAAACCGCGAACTCTATGAGCCGTATCAAGATCTGGATGTAGTCCAAAAAGCTAAATCACTTCGACTATATTTGCCCGGCCACATTGAGCGAATGGACTATAATGCTCCTGAAAAGAGAATCTTTGATTCCCAGTCCCCAGTTTCGAGAAGGCAAGGAAAGCCGAACCTCCGTTTTACACACCAAGCCATCGCGGAGGCCAGAGCGCCTGGTCTGGATAACTGGAAACAGCGTGCCCGGGATGCGGTATCGCAGAAGGTGAAATGCTGCAGTGTCTCAAGCAGAGACTTTTCACGAGTGGAAATCCAGATATTATATTTTATAATTGAGTTAGGAAGTTGTGTATGTAATTCGCTCTTCTACCAAAGGTCCCGTTCGCCCACAAGAGAGGCGCTTAAGTTTCTAACCCGCTTTTTATATTTTAAATACGCTTAATACTCCCTTAAATTGATAAAAAAAATAGAAATTTTACTCTCAGAGTAACCTGTTTTAGTTCATTAGAAAGGTGTGAAGTCAGGCTTAAGCTTTGTGTTAATACGACATACCTGGGTATGTATTTGCATTTGCAAAAATCATGGTAATAATCATTACAAACCGGGCTGAATTTTCCAGTAGCTTCCCAAAAATGGAAACTGAACAAATTAAAATTAATTTTAAGCATATACATATAGATAAATATCTACTAATTTTAAGTTTTTCAAATGTACACCGCACTAACCATACGTTCATACCCGGGTATGCAGCCTGTTTGTCCATTCTAATTGTTGTACTGCCTTTCTATCAAGACAGTTATCGTTCTGCAGTTTACCGGTACCTTGTCTACTGTAAACGTACTGAGAACATTTGCAATTTCTTGGCGCTTTGCACACATACAGCAGGAAATTCGCTCAGTCTAAGAGACGTCCAACTAGGAAGAAATGCCAAGTTTGCAACAAACCAGTCTGTGTTCAGCACAGTCGCAATCTTACTACCTGTCAAAACTGTTTGTGATAGCTTATTTCAAATAAAAAAAAATGTATATATTATATTATTTTATTGTATTTTAAGGGTTATTATGGTATATTATCCTTATAATCTTGATTCAACAGTTTTTAATACAAGAAATTAAGTGAAACTGAGTTTCATACCCGACTAAGCGTTGTGCCACACTCGCATTGACACAAAGGTTAAACTACTGCTAATTCGGTGTTGTTTCTATCTTTTACCAAAGGTTAGTAATATTGTAGCAAGTTATTGTATAATTTATTTGAAGATATTGATTAAAACTTGAAATTTATATGGCAAAATAAAGGTCTGTTATTTAAGAACCACAAACGAATGGCTTTTACTGGTAAGTCACTGATTATAAAAAATAAAATAATAAATATTAGGCATTAATGGCCCATACAGGGTCTAAACCTAGCTTCTCCAATCACTTGCTTGTGCGAAGTGGACGGGACCTACAATTTTAGGCCGAATCCAAACAGCAAATTTGGGAAGCTTCTTATGACAATTAATACTTTTGGATGTTTGCCACACGTTGCCACTGCGCCCAACTAGTCATAGCCACTGATTATATTATATTGCAAATTATAAATCTTGTCAGTATACACTACTCTCTCAAAATCATACTCATGTTAATAAATTTCAAAACCTAACGTAGATGGCAAAAAGTAGACGCAGGATCAAACAGTATCATCATAAATAAGCGAACGTTGTGACGTATTCTTAGAGCGATGCAGACTGAATTCACAAGAGATAGGAAAGTGTTTGCG
Source organism: Portevinia maculata (assembly GCA_949715645.1). NCBI lineage: Eukaryota > Metazoa > Arthropoda > Insecta > Diptera > Syrphidae > Portevinia > Portevinia maculata. The sequence goes on along the minus strand of OX454525.1, from coordinate 396,146,301 downwards.
GATAGGTAAGCGAAGAAAATATATTTGCAAAGGCAGCGATGAGAGAAACAATATTTAATATTTTTTCAACCAACCATTTTGGGGCGAAAGTAGCAAAGCTCTCTGCCGAAGGCATGCGATGTTATATATCTATAGACAAAATAATAATTTATATATACGGTTAATAATCAAAGGTAGGGTATTTATTTTACGGTGCAAAATGACAGTGAATAGAAAACACGTGTAGCTAAATATATATTTGCGAGAACTCCTACATGCGAAACGGCAATTCAACTCAGCAATAAACTGAAGTGGGTGGAGTAAATCATTGCAATAATAAAACAATTTATTCGAAAAGGAAAAGCTGTTTGGCTTCATGATGTGTTACAGCTCCATTTAATGATTGATGAAATATTGATATTCCACCCTTATCTTGGGTTTAAGCGTTATCAAGGATATCAGCTACGATCAAAGGTCATAGATTTTAGGCAGATAAATGAGGTTCGCTTTAATCTGCATCAAAGATACGCTTTACAACATTTGTCTTATATGTGCACACCCCTATCGACGAAGTAGAAGTGTCTATCAAAGAGGAGTTCTATGGTGTGAAATAACGTCAAAGGAAATGGAATCCAGCTTTAAATCGGTCTTAGTAATGAAGTGATCTGCAATATGGAGGCCTGCCAATATTCCTTGAGGTCAAAACGTCGAAACCCGCAAGCGGACCAGTGGGGATGCAGTTTGGTGGGAGTGTTAAAATGTCTTTCCTCCTGATCATAGCCGCACCGCCATCAAGGAGAAATATGAAGATTTCGCTTTCGAAATAAAAACAAAAACTAAATTTACCATAATTCTCTATCCATTAGTAATTTCATTTCCCGAAACTTTGTAATCACATTTATGTCCAACGTTTAAACCGTTTTATTAGTTTTCTCCAATAAGAAGGATCTACACCGCAGTTGTGCGCCCCATGCTGACATACGATTCACAATGTGCAAAAAGTATGAGGGCAAATTAACGGCAGCGGAGTGAAGATGCTCCGCATGACAGTGGCGACGGTGTAGGGGTTAGTGTGTTGGCATGTGACCCGTGGGTACATGTTTAATCCCCAAGGGGAGCAACAACATACATCACCCAGTAATGGAGAGAAACGAATGACCAACCAAAAACAGAATTTCTGCTTGGTTGTACAATGCACTGTTACCGAGTCTGAAAGCTCTGGGATTGGATAGATAGATAGATAGATATACCTATTTATTTCGATTAAAAAATTACAGTGTGTTATCGCACAATTAACAATGTTCAGATACAGAAATGTGATTTACAAGAGTATATCTTGCTACTGAATAGTTGTATATAAGTATTTGAATGTAAATATCAAAGAAAAAAAAATAAAGTACCGAGGAAACAACGAATACAAAACCTCAAATTGCAAACAAAAGAAGAAGATATACATTTATAATGTATATTTGAATATATGAAACAAGTTTCTCGAAAAACTAAATAAAAATAAATAAAAAAAATATATTAATAACTTAATAATAAATATAAATAATTAAACAGATAAATAAATTAAATTAAATTAAACCAAGAAATAAATAAATTCAAAAAACTGGATAAATATATAAATAACAAAAGTAAAAATTAATATAGAAATAGTTTTTTACAGAAAATTTGATGCATAAATAGATTAACATATAACAAAATAATAAATAAATTAACAGTATTAACAAAAGGGTAAATACATTAAATACATTATCAACAATTTTCAGATTTCCGTTTATACAAAAAAAAAATTAAATATACCTCACGTCAAAGAACCTATCTCAAAGAAAATGGAGCGCGACCGGCAGAGTTTGTACTGTTACATGCAACAGCAGCAGCATATGATGTCCTCAATGACGGGGTGATTCAAAATCGGGAGGCCTGCCATTTTTTTTTTTTTTAAAGGTCAAGCCGGCGAACCCAACAGGCGGTTGAGTGGGAGGATTGTAATCCTTTTTGCCCAGATCATTTCCTCCTCATTAGAAAGAAGGAGGAAGGAAGGGAGCTTATCGGCATCCCGCTTTTTAAAATCCCGTTTTTTCAAATCACGCTTAAAAAGTTTTAAAACACCGTCTTCTAAAATCCCATTTTTTTAAATACTGCCTCTGAAAATCCCGTTTGTTCTAAATCCCGATCTATTATAATCCCGGTTTTTAAAATCCCGTTTAATCCGTTTTACCCATTTCTCAGAATCCCACTTGAATAGTAACAACGTCATCGTTCAAGATTGAATATTGCTTGTGATATAATCAGACCCTCAATATCTATTGCCAGTCGGTACTAGATTATGAATAGTTCATGTGTCAGACGTCAAGATTGTTTAATTATGAAATGTCATTATTCGTTCACTGACGGCCGACCGAGCAAAATCACTTGTCCTGTTCACAATGAATTAAAACTATTAATTTTAAGTTACTAATAATAAATGTTGAATTCCACTCATAAGACGGATTATTAATTAATTAATTGGATCACAACATATTGGCGACGAGGATGGGATAATGGACCAAGCGGCAGTACAAAGCATCATACAATCTAACCAAGCATGGATGAAAGACATGCTAAGGAAGACCACTGCAGCAATGGAAAAATTGTTGCAGAGTAATCCATCAACATCCAGCTCAGTACTAAAGTTTCGTCCATTTGAGGTCGAAACGGAAACATGGGATACTTATCTTATCCAGCTAAAACAGCACTTTGCAGCAAATAACCTCACTGACGACAATTTGCAAAAAGCACATTTCCTCTCAACATGTGGAAATCATATCAACGAGGTCCTCAAAAAACTTTTTGAAACTAATGATGTGAGTATATACACGTTTAAAGATATTACCACGAAACTTACATTACATTTTCAAACAAATATCCACATACTCGCATCGAGATGCAAATTTTTGAGGCAAAAAATGACTCCAGGACAATCTTATGCCAACTGGATAGCAGATTTAAAGGGAATAGCACGAGACTGCAATTTCGTATGCACCAAAGAGAACTGCAAGACTTCATACGCGGACAGTATGATCAGAGATATGCTTGTATTCTACACGCCTCATGAACCAGTTCGTATAGCCGCAACTCAGAAGAAGAATCCGAGTTTGGAAGAAATTGAGAAAATGGTGATGGCATACGAATCGACCCAAATTGCATCTGCAATATTAAAAGGAAGCAGCACTTCCACAACATCACTAACCGCTGAGGTTAACCAGATAAGTACAAGGGGTCATCAACCAAACAATTTTCAAAGTAAGTCTAGTGAACCTGAACACATGTCTATTAGAAAATCTTGTCCAGGATGTTTCATACATCATGATCGCCATCGATGTAGGTACCTTGAGTCAATCTGCGACCATTGTAATCGACGTGGACATCTCTGAAGCGTTTGCTTATCTGCACAAGGGACAAGAGCTGAAGGTCGAATGAAATCACAAAATCGGTCAAAGAGTCGTGGACGTAAGCCGAGTAAAAAATTCAAACGCAAATACAATGACACTGCTCATTCCATTAATAGTGAGGAAAACGTCGAACATAACGAACAGGCATTATCTGGTGTTTCAGTTGGACACAGGCGCAACCTGTTCTTTAGTTGGCATGGATGGATACCACAGGCTTGGTAGTCCCCAATGTAAGCCGACCAACCGATCATTAAAAGCCTATGGTGATGTGGGGGTGTCTGTGAAGGGAGTCACAGATGTGACAGTAAGTTGGAAAAACAAAACATGTGACTTATCCCTCATGGTGATCAACAGTTCCCGTGGTGCCAACATAATGGGAATCGACTGGTTCAACGCATTTGATTGCAAAATTCTAATTGGAAAAGATGAGTTTGTGTCTCAGAACGTAAGTGGAACGAGGGAAGAGCTAGAATCCGATGCAAATAGTCTCTGTGAAAAATACAAAACTGTCTTCAGCAGTAAGTATTTTGTAGCTCATCTCACACTTAAACCTAATAGTCAGCCGACATTTTTCAAACACCGACCAGTGCCTTTTGCTCAGAAGGACAAAATTGCAAAGAACTTGAGCTGTTAATAGGGTTAGGCATTTTTAAACCTGTGGATTGGGAGCACCAATAGTCCCGGTTGAAATGTCGAATGGGAAACTGCGCATATGTGGGGATTTTCGTATTACCATCAATCCTCAACTCATCATTGTTCATCACCCGTTGCCCCGCGCCCAAGAGCTTTTCCACAAAGTACAAGGAGGCCAGTTTTTTACAAAATTGGATTTCACTGATGCCTATCTTCAAATTCCTCTGGACGAGGACTCCAAGAAGCTGTGCGTTGTCAGCACTGAAATAGGCCTTTTGGAATATCAGCGTGTGCCATTTGGAACTGGCAGCTCTACTGGAATTTTCCAACAATATCTGGATCAACTGACGGCAAATAATGAGATCTGTGGTGCGTATGTCGACGACATAATAGTATCAGGGCGAACAAACTCGGAGCATCTGCACAACCTTGAAGTAATACTCAAACGACTTGAACGACATGGATTACGGTGCAATATTGAAAAGAGTCAATTTGCACAAACGCAAATTGAATACTTAGGCCATATCATTGATGCAGCTGGGATTCGACCTTCTGATTCGCTATTAAGAGCAATCCATGATCTCCCAAGGCCATCAAACATAAAGGAACTGGAAGCTTGCATTGGCAAAGTGAACTACTACAACCAGTTCATTGACAATTTTGCCCAAATAGCAGCTCCACTAAACAAACTACGCTCTCCAAAAGAGGTTTTCTGTATGGGGCAAAGAGCAACAACGTGCTTTTGACCAATTTAAAAATAAAATTGTAAGTGTTTCACGATTAGTGCACTTAAGCATTGATCTGCCAATAACCTTGGCAACGGATGCATCATCGCACGGCATTGGTGCTGTGATCTTTCATATATTCCCGGACTCATCAGAGAGGCCAATCGCATTTGCATCTAAGACTCTAATCGAATCGCAAAGGGGATACAGCCAAATCGAGAAGGAAGCTCTTTCGATTGTATTTGGCGTAAAAAAATTCCATCAGTATTTGTATGGAAGGCAGTTTGAGCTGTTACGATTTTCAGCCCCAGCAAAAAACTCCCTCAAATGGCAATACAGCGACTTCAAAGGTGGGCCATCACGCTTATGGGTTATACCTATACCATACGATATCGATCAACAAAGCAACATGGTAATGCTGATTGTCTATCGCGGTTGCCGATAGGTCCTGACAAGGCGTTCGATCAATCAGAAGAAGCTTGTCAAATAGATGAAACATCGTCTCTATTAGTTGAAGACTTTCCTGTCAATTCTGCAGTTATAGCTAAGGAATCTCAAATGGATCCGACCATGCGCAAGGTCATGGCGTATGTGCAGAATGGATGGCCTAACAAGTTGCCAACAACTGATGAAAAATGATTACCTTACTTTCGTAGGAAACTTTCCTTTACAATCCATACTAATGTTCTTCTCTTCCACAGCGGAAGCCCGAGAGTTGTTGTTCCTCCGCAGTTGCAGCAAAAGGTGTTGCGGCTCCTCCATCAAGGTCATTGGGGGATTTCACGCATGAAACAAATGTCACGCAGATACAGTTGGTGGCCCAACATCGATAACGACATCCAGGAATCCGTTGGGAAGTGTCAGGCATGTCAAATCAATGCTAGTCAAGCGCCAAAGGAATACACCAGCTGGCCGCTTACAACCGAAGTATGGGAAAGAATACATATTGATTTCGCTGGACCATTCCAAAAACATATGTGGCTGATTGTGGTAGACTCAAACTCAAAATTTCCGTTCGTCATAAAGATGTCATCCACGACATCGCACGCAACTATCAGTGCCTTACGATCTATATTTGCACTGGAAGGGTTGCCGAAAACTCTGGTTGCTGACAATGGTCCCCAGATCACGTCAGCCGAATTTCAAGAGTTTTGCCGAAAGAACTCCATTCAGGACCTGACATCAGCACCGTTTAACCCCGAGTCAAATGGGACAGCAGAGAGAATGGTGCGTACGTTTAAGCACGCACTTCTCAAAATATTGGGAGACGTATCCAACTGTGATGAAGCACTTGCGGTTTTTCTGTCAACTTATCGGATAACTCCTGACGAAAATGGCAAATCTCCCGCAGAGAAGCTACACGGACGACAGCATCGAACACAGTTATCAGCGATAGTTCCTGAAAACCCAATTACTCAAAAGGGTAAGAACCAAGTTACTCATAAATTTGCTATTAATCAACAGGTCTTCGTGCGACAATACATACCAAAAAATAAGTGGGTACCAGCTGTTGTACGGAAGCAACTAGGTAGACGTATGTATCTGGTGGAAACCAACACTGGCATGTGGCGGCGACATCAGAACCAAACAAGATATCGCTTCGTAGAAGACCTGGTTAGTACTGAAGGTCAAAACGTACCAGCTGATTATTTGACGACATTACCGCTGACGACGTTAGCGCAGCCAAGTACTAGCAACAGGTTCATCAATGCCGAAGAAACATCAAAGCAGCACCAACAACATATCATTGAAGAAACTGACATTGAGATTTATCCAGAAAAAAGCCCACCTGCAATCGACTTGGATATATCAACACCGCTACCGGAACCCACTCACTCCATCTAAGGAGATTGTTGACCATGAGCCAACAAGTAAAGGAGAAGTGCCAAGAAGATCCGATCGCCCTAGTAAAAAACCAATCCGGTTCACTCCAACTTAAGAGGGGAGGTAACTGATATAATCAGACCCTCAATATCTATTGCCCGTCGGTACTAGATTATGAAAAGTTCATGTGTCAGACGTCAAGATTGTTTAATTATGAAATGTCATTATTCGTTCACTGACGGCCGACCGAGCAAAATCACTTGTCCTGTTCACAATGAATTAAAATTATTAATTTTAAGTTACTAATGATAAATGTTGAATTCCACTCATAAGACGGATTATTAATTAATTTATTGGATCACAACAGCTTGTTTCCCATTTCCTTTCATAATTTTATCCATTTCAATTGTTTTTCTCGATGCAAAATAGTTTTAAAGATGGTGAAGAAGCGCTTTGTTTTGCAGAGTGGTTTAAAATCTATTATGTTCGCAATGGAAGCAGGCATGTACAATATTCTCCCGACTTTTGGTCTGTGTCCAACACTGTAGTAAAGTAATTTCCTAGAACTCAGAACAATGTTGAAGCTTGGCATCACAGACCTAAAGTTTTAGTTGCATGAAAAAGTTGTGGCTTATACAAATTAATTGCGAATTTAGCAAAAGAAACAATTTTAGTTCAAACAGAAATAGAAAAACTTAAAAATGGACAAACAAAAATATATGAAAAACTTAATGTTGTAAGATCACGTGCTATACAGAAAAATATGACAAATAGAAAAAAAATTAACAAATCAGGTTTTTTGCGTAGTATTGCTTACAATATACAATTGAAGTAACTGTAGAAAATAAATTCGTTTGTTATTAATATTTCAAAGCACATAGTTATAGGATTTGGAGATTTATTTCATTTAATTTTTAATTATCTGAATGAGCATTATTAATTTATTTATATTTATTAGTTGATTTGTAATCATCCCGTTTGTCATGGAATATTTTTTCTTTGTTAAAAATAACCAGATTATGTAATGAGAAATGATTAAATCATGGCAAAGCTTTGTTTTATTTCACTTATTTCAATTTGTTTTTACTTATAAGTAATTGCCAAAGCTAGATTATTAAAAAAGCGGGAATAAAGGAACGGATAACAGAAACAAGAATATAAAAAAAGCGGGATTGTAAAAAACGGGATAAAAAAAAGCGGGATTTAAAAAAGCAGTATTTTGAAAAGCAGGATATCGTACCCAACCCGGAAGGAAGATGAGCGAAATTTAAAAACGAGGACATCAAAATAGGTCCAAACGTGGACGTGCTAAGTTTTATAGGTCCCACCTTATCCTATGAGGTATGAACATGGCATTCCTTTCGATATCATTCCAGTAAATCGTTATTACCGCACGCTGCTGTTAGATGTATATTTTAAATTGTATGGACGGACTGACAACGCATTTATTGTCCCTCCAAATGCCATATTCCCCAATTTTACCAAAAACAAGTTTTAAAGCTACATAACTATGTCTCGTTTTAACTCAATGTAATAAATTAGCGCATAGCACCATGGCATTGGAATACATATATCACGCAAGGTGTTAAAGGATGGATTGTTTTATCCAACCCTGGAGTCGTAAGTACATAAACCTAGACTCTGTAGTAGTTGAATCGTAGGTTCATAAACCTAGATTCGTGTAGTTGTAGTAGCGGACAGTTGGCCAAGCAGACTCACTTGGTCAATAAAAAAGGTGTCTTTAATACTGTCTCGAATTAAACTCAATTGTTTATTAAAGTTGTCGTCTTTTGTACAAAAAAGTTGCTTAGCCAAGCACTTAACGAACTTATTACTAAATATACAGAAATAGCTTAGGCTAGAATTTAGGCAATAATTGATTAATTTATAAATGCTGAGTGCAGCCTTAAAAGTATTACACATACAAAAAATATAAATTGATCAAAGTGCATGCGTTTGCAAGATGCCGAGTTTACTTTTCATTGATTATGTTTTTCTTTTCTTTTATTCGTATGCGTTGAGTTGTATGCAAATAATGAAGCATATTTGGTCATGCAAGTAATGTGTATCAGGTTACAAACAAATAAATGACCTGAGTATTGAATCAAAATAATGAAAGGTAGACCAAACACAAGGGTTTAAAACATGCAACCTTCCATAAGTTCGATGTTAAGCAGAACGATGTGATTGGTCAGTGACAAGCTGTAAGCGAAAGACACCCTATGGACTAACATGAACAATTATAAGGTTGTTATATTCAAGGATTAATTTTTGATGCTCAAATAGAATAAGTAATGATTGGTGCAACCTAGCGATGCGACGCGACGCACAGTCGCCCATATAAATGTTAAAGCGACTAGAGCCTATCAATCAACGATTTTGCTGATTGCACACATTTATCTTGGAGCTCATTGTTTGCAGTAATTCCAATATGGCAGCTTTTATCTTCAAGCTGACTTGATCTGATATCCTGTAAAGTACATGTCTGGGTTTTAAATTATGGAATACATTTTGTTTTTTCCTTATCAATAGATTTAATAGCTTGGCAGCATTCAGTAATAAGTCAACAATGCCGGCAAACACAATGTGTCTCCGATCCCAGACAAGCCAATAGAACCAGTAAATGACAAGTATACGCCTTGGGGTAAACCGTACTCACATATATTAATAAAATTAAAACCTTAAAGAAATATACCTTTTTCCTTTGTGTACCTTATCGAGGGGTGAGGGTTACTTCCAACAAGCTAACCAAAAGACGGATAAGTAATTAAACAAACGTGCACCGAAATGTCCTTTGAATTTGGAGTGTAAGATGTGTATCTGTATTCATCGGACTTAATGTCTGTGCATAGCTATATATGTATTTAAATATATATACAGTAAGGCTTTGTCTATTCACAATAACTTTTTTCTGATAAAGCTACAATCCGAGTTTGTCCCCTAATGGAACACCTAACTATATATTTAGTATTTTCTATTCTAGCTACTCCCATCTTAATCGTTATGGTACAAATCATGGCTCTGTAAACTTTATTCTCAACTCTTTCAGTAACAAATCACAAAGAAAAATGAGAGAAAACAATAAAATATTATTTTCCGATAAACCCTTTTCGATAAGTTTCAGTCTTTTTGATTTATTTGTTTGTTCATTTCCCCCAGCAATATGAATTTTGTATGTTAGCGGATGTAAACCCAGCACATGTTATCCATATCAAATGCACAAAGAATGAGAACTCTTTCTTGTCTGTTTTTAGACAACAAAGGCATAGAAATGAAAAATTCCACCCCATTTCCAGGTTTTCACTTAAGATCTTAAAAATGGGAAACTGCGTATTGCATACCATAGAGGACTACCCACTGGCAATATTTTCTTCTTTATCACATATAAAAAAAAAAAAATTAACAAAAAAAGTAATTTTTCAAAGAGCACATCAAATCAATTGAATAAATAAATTTTCAGCGCTGACAAAAAAAATATTGTTAACTTTAGCAAAATAAAGAGGAAAGATTTCGATCGTATAAGGCCAACCCATCTGGGGATAACCGAAAAATTTGAACCCTTTCATGCCGGACTCTTCCGCGCTACATATTGATAGTCTGTGAATGTATTTTAGTTGATTTCATGACAGTTAATCACTTGACTTTTGTTCTTTGTGACTGGATATGGATTTTCCTGTTGACTTAGGTAACATTGGTCCATTATATGAATATGATATATATATGTTCGAGAGTCAATAGACGCATTTTTTTCTGCTCCGGTAAAACGAATTAAGAATTGTGTGTTACAAATTATTTCTAATTTAATTGAGCTATAAACTTTGCAGTTCAGAGCTTTGATTCTATAGCGTGATCCACTTTTGGCCACCAACAGTACCTTCTAGGTAGTTCCTTCATTCGCACTATGCCCCAATGTCCTTCAGGTAGTATATCTGTGACCCGCCTCTGTAAACTTAGTGGTATTAAAACTCGAAGATGCTCTGTTTGGAGCAAAACTAATCCCTGGTACTCTGAGAACGACATTCTTCTATTAAAAAAAGGTGTTTTATCACGATCTTGCTCTGTCAATTTTTGCGGCCAACTTAAAAGTATAAAGTTACGAACTTTCTTGAGTGTTATATCTCTCTCAATAGCGGCTATGATATTCGCTTTTACAAAATTAAATGAGTCAACCATGCCAGAATACCTTTCAGAGATCTCCATACACATCTCTTCTTGCTTACGATCGCTATAAGGAAACGAGGCAACGCATCGGCATTAGCATGCTTGTCTGTGGGTCGGTAGCAAATGCAATACCTATATGCCATGAGAATTATTGCCCACCGTTGTAAACGGTTAGCAGTCATTAAAGTTAATTTCTTGACGGGGTTGAAGACAGTGTTACCAATGGCTTATGGTCTGTAATTAAGGTAAATGTTCGTCCGTATAAATATTGGTGAAACTTTTTTACTCTCAATTTGACTGCACTTTCGTTGATGCACGTTGAGCGTCTTTGATGCGAACGCAGTAAGCATTTCATTTCCTCTTTCATCCAGGTATACTATCACTGTTCCTATTCCATAAGAGGACACATCGGTGGCGGGGACTATTGCAACTCCGGGCGATAATGAACAAGGCCAGTAGTGTCAGCCAGTTTTTGCTTAATTTCTTCGAACGCCCTTGCCTTTTCACAGTCCCATTTAAAAGGTTTGTTTTTTATACGTATCATATTAAGTGGAGCCGCCACTTCAGAAAAAGTTCGAATGAACTTTCCATAACTATTTGCTTTTCCTAGGAATGTTTGTAACTGCTTGAGGTCTATAGGATAGGATGACGCATGTTTATACCCTATTCTAGGGGTATATTAATTTTGACGCATAGTTTGTAACATACCTTAATATTGCCCGTAGACCCCTAAAAGTTACTATATTTATGATCAGCATCGATAGTAATGTCGATCTAGCCATGTCCGTCCGTCCGTCCGTCCGTCCGTCCGTCCGTCCGTCCGTCCGTCCGTCCGTCCGTCCGTCCGTCGGCAAAAATTAGGCCTTTAAACTGGACCTAGAGAGCTGAAATTTTAACCATATACTCTCTAGGGTCCCGAAATAATCAAGTTTACGAATTTTTGAAATCCGCCCACAGACACGCCCACAAACTCAAAAAAACAAAATTTTGGAAAAAATCGAATTTTGAGCTAGGAAGCTGAAATTTTTTATATATGATCTATGACTCCTAAAACTGCTCGGGATATAAAATTTTCAAAATCCGCCCACTGCCACGCCCACAAAAAAATAAAACAATTTTTTTGAAAATCCAAAGTTTGAGCTAGGGAGCTGAAATTTATAATATATACTCTCTAGGGGCCCTTTAAGCTCATGTATTAATATTTTCAAAATCCGCCCACTGACACGCCCACAAATAAATAATTTTTTTTTTTTGAAAATCCAAAGTTTGAGCTAGGGAGCTGAAATTTATAATATATACTCTCTAGGGGCCCTTTAAGCTCATGTATAAATATTTTCAAAATCCGCCCACTGACACGCCCACAAATAAATAAAACAATTTTTTTGAAAATCCAAAGTTTGAGCTAGGGAGCTGAAATTTATAATATATACTCTCTAGGGGCCCTTTATGCTCATGTGTTAATTTTTTTTTAAATCCGCCTTCTGACACGCCCACAATTAAATAAAACAATTTTATTGAAACACCCAAGTTTGAGCTAGGGAGCGTTTTTTTTGATAAAATCCTTTAAATGTTATATAACAAAATATGTAGAGCGTTCTTAACAATTTAACCATACTTAGACTTTTGTCACGCCCACTTATGAGGGATAGGAATAAGAATAGGGTATCCAACAGTTCGCCCAAGCGGACTGTAGCCCGTCCCATGTTTTTAATTGCAAGTGCTCCTGATTGGGATGGACGAATTCCCTTTACATTTACTATATGTCCTAGGTATTTAACGTCTGTTTGAAAGAAAACACATTTTCACTGTTTATACCCAGCCCATATTCATAAAGTATCCTAAGAACAGCCTCAAGATTGAGTAAGTGATCCTTGTCATCCTTTCCAGATACTAATATGCCATCTAGATATATAGCGCAATTAAGACCTCACAACACCTGCTCTAGCGTCTTTTGGTGAATAGCGAGAGCACTTTCCACTCCAAATGGGAGTTGGTGATACAAATACAGCCCGAGTGGCGTATTCACTACCGCCAGAGCTTTTAACTCGTCATCTAACTCTAGTTGCAGGTAAGCAACTGCAAGGTCGATTTTTGTAAATCGTTGATCACCCACCAGTTTCTGAATTAGTTTCTCTGGTCTTGGAATAGGATACTGATCTACTTCTACCTGAGGATTAATGGTGACCTTAAGGTCACCGAATATACGAAGGCTTTTGTTGCGTTTGGAGACAACGACAATTGGTGCAGCCCATTCGCTGAACCTGATTGGTTTCCAGATTCCAGCGTCCCCTAAGCGCTTAGCTTCTTGTTTAAATGCAATAAAGCGAACCGCGCCTCAGCTTCGACAACCTCATTGAGTTCAGAATGCTAATCCTCTTGCATGGTATTATTAGATTCACAGCCTGGGTATTTGTATTTCAAATTAAATTTTGCCAGTTTACAAAGAAAAGCCATCATAATTCGCCCCAGATTTTATTGCTTGCAATCTGAGCGCTCATTCTTCGTCCATGCCACTCTCATATGGAAATCATTACCCATTACACTAAGGAGAACCAGAAACCCAGGCACATTCAAAACTTATCTTTTTAAAGACTTGGCCAGTGATACATAAATTTAAACCTGAACGATTTAATTAATGTTATTTATTGTTATTGTTTTAGTTATTAATTCGTTTCATTTATGTAAGTTTCCAGTTAAATTAGATGTAGTCTGTCTTCACCTATTTATAATGTTAAATTTGCTTTTGAACTAACAATTCGTTGTCAAGCCCTCACAAACTATCCTATTTAATCTTATTGTGAACCTATTCTCTTGAAAAATAAATATCAAATGTGGAATATAATGTTTATATTTTATCTACAGCTTTTATTGCTTTAAGGCGCCGAGTGCTGGGCGATAACTAGCTTATATTGTGTTCTTTAAAAGAAAAATACTCTATCGGATATTTGGTCCTGTGTGCGAAGAGGACGAATGGAGGGGAAGATACAGTCCCGAACTATGTCAGGTGTACCAAGACCTGAATGTAGTAAATAAAGCTAAATAACGTCGAATACATGGTCGAATGGATCTTCGACTCCCACCGCTGAGCTTCATAAAGACAAGGAACACCGAACTTCCATTAAGAAGAGCAAGACATCTCAAATGCCAGAGTCTAGAAAACTGGAAGCAGGGTGCCCGCTATCGCGGTGGATGAAACTACAGAGTCTCAGGCAGGCGTTGAATAAGTTTTGTTTTTGTTTTCGAAAGGTGTTTGAAAGGTTTGACCGATCTGGTAATAATTAAAATAACTGTATTCGAGCGGAATCATTCCGCGCAAAAAGAGGAAGAGCATGGGCGGCGTAAATTGGAGAATGTCATTGAAGAAACCATTAAAAATGAAATTCATATAAATAAACTGAAAAAATTAAAGTTAAGGTTTTGCCACACTGGTAATCCGAGATCAAAGTCCACTAAATATAAATTATATTTGTGCTCCAATTAACAGAAAAATTGTTTCGCGTCATATCAGACTTAATTTGTGACAAAATTAACAAAACAAATTTTAAATTTACTAAAAAAATTACTAAAATGGATCGATGTTGCAACATTTCATAGCAGTCCAACCGGGATCAAAGGAAATTTGAATTTGATATCCGTGCATATTTAAGGCTCAACCAATAACTTAATGCCCTCAAACAAATTTTAGCACCTCCCTTAATTAATACTAAAGTCCCACGGGTAGTAAAAACGTCTAGTCATTTACACTGATACGAGTATTCCAGGTGTCAGATTTTTAGATAAAGCCAATCTATTTGCTGCGCTCTTTGCAGCTAGCTTAACGCTTCCAGATGTTGCTTTATCTCCCCCAGTACTCTAGGTGGCAGAAAACGAACTAAAAATTACAATAAATATTAGGCATTGAAGGTGCAAATAGTGCATTAAACCTAGCTTCTCCAACAATTTTCTTGTATGAAGTGGAAGGGACCTACAATTTTATGCCGAATCCGAACGGTACATTTGAAAAACTTTTCATGCCATTTGATACTCTTCTCTTTTTTTCAGACTTTCGCTAGAGGTGGGGCAGTAGAAGAAAACGTAAGTTGTGAGATTTGAACCCGAGAGCCTTCGATTATTAGTCCAATGCCCTAACCACTGAGCTACTGCACCCACGCGTAGAATGCTTCATGCGATACATCCACTTTTGGAGTCGTACAGTGGCAAGAGTACTTCGAGATATTGACATCCATTGAATCCACTGGTTCAGATGGTATTTCTCCTATCATTCTGAAGAGGTGTTCTTTCTCCCACCGCGTAAGCTTTTCTATTTCTCTTTTTCTCGGAGACGGTAGAAACTTCATGCGTCCAGCCCATCTCCAAAAAGGCGAATCTTCTTCTCGTTTCTCCTACGTCCCATCTTTCCAATATCATGGAAAAGCTGATTAACCGTCAGCTCATGAAATATCTTAAATCCAAAAAACTGCTTAATGACCGGCAGTACCGTTTTCGCAGCAACAGGACCACTTGTGGTTTGATGACTTACCTTACCGAAAAGTAAAATCAATCTCTTCACCAGGGTCGTGAAACGCGAAAGTAAAATCGTTTTGCTTCATATTTCAAGGCGATTTTAGAGAGTTTGTCACCAAGCGTTTTTGTCGAAAATGCGTGCATTCAGGATCCATGATATTCAATATATTAGAAATTTACCTTCGGACCGTTCAGTTCAAGTTGTTTTGGAAACATCAAGATTGCATCTCACCAAATAAATGCTGGTATTCCGCACTCTCGGACTCTCTTTCAGAATTTTTTTATAAGTTATCTCCTGTCTGTTACTTCTAATCCAACACAGTACTTTGCTGATGACAGTACACTCAGCTTCTTATATTCGTTTCCTGGTTTACGTCCCTCATCTTTGGGTGTGGAATTGGAACGGCCATAAAATTCCGATTTTGACAGCATTATTCAGTGGGGTACCAACAGGGTGGAATTCAATGCTTTCAAATCAATGCTGTGCTGAACAATGCTGTGTTCTGTCATAAAGTGCCCTCGTCCCAATTATCCCTGATTTTCGTTGGTTTATTTTCACCATAAATGCTCAAATCAAATAGCCAGTTGATTTTCATCCCTAGAATATTTTAACCGCAATACCTAACACAGCAATTCACCCTCAAGCCTGTATTCGAACGTACAGTGCAATGCAAGTAGCTTTACTTAATCGAACCACCCGAATGTGGAACGCTCTACCAAGATCTTTCAAATTTGCATTGTAATTTACAAACATTCAAAACCAACGTGCATCTATATCATACCTGTGCTCTCATCCCTCACTTCCTCAATGCCCGCGTTGCGGTATTTCATTATATAAATAAGACACCACCACCACCTTATCAGTTGGAATATATATAAAAATAAATTCAATAAAAAATATCTACAAGTGTGGCTTAGCCACAAAACTTGTATGCGTCACTTAATTAACTGAAAATCGTTTTTTGATGGAAATATAAAGCGATTTATTTAACCCCTGAGTCGCATGTCCAACTGTTAAAGTTCCCCATTACTATTGCATGCCTTCTAGGCATAAAAAGACCAAGAAAATGTATAATCTGTGACGTGCAAGCATTTGTGTATTTAATAAAGTCATTCTAAATGGTTCTTTGAGGCAAGGACGAGAGAACGATTTCACTGCTAAGAAGGGATTTATCTAAGATAGTTTGCTGCCGTTGCTGGCCCCAACAATAATCACTCACAAACAAACATATAATATGCAATTATTATTTATTTGGAGTTTATCATCAGCTCATTTTCGCCTATGATTGAGCCCTTCAGGGTATGGTGCTAAATATAACTTAATGCCCGGTCACGCATTCTAAATGTTCGGATCAACACCAACAGCGACCAAGGTTGCCACTGAAAATTATCCTCGCTACTTAAAATTGCACGTTATCGGAATTGGAATACTAAATTTTAATTTTGAAAATCTGTAATTCCCGAAATTCTATTCTATGCTATTTGCGAACCAACGACCATACCACGTCGAGTTAATCGGTTCTCGTCAGATCACCATAATTAAACGACGTTGGGCGCGGTTAGTACGTAGATGGGGGACCGTTTGAGAACAACCGCGTGTCGTTGGCCAGTCCCATCTACAGAGTTGAGGTAGATAATATACGTGGTATCACAATGCACAAATTGGTCTAAGTGTGTCGGCTTGTGCCGACAGCCACATAAACCTAACCTAACCTAACCATGCTATTTGCGATGTATTACTGTGTTTTAATGAATGCAGATTCAGCAAAATATAAAGTTTAAGCCACTTAAGTAACATAGATAATTTAGGAATTTTGGGACGATGATGCTTGATCACAAAAGGATAAAGTGATAACGGCAAAACATATAGCGCAACCTACCTCAGTGAGCAATACGTCACTGAATTGTGTGAGTTTTACCTTTCAAATCCACATTATTCAGTGACGTATTGCTCTCTAAGCGATAAGAAGATCCCTATTTTTTTTTATAGAAACCATTCTACGAAAAAAAAGGTGGAAGAAGACAAAAACAGAGAGAGATCTCAATACGGTGGACAGGCACAGACATCTTAGGCAATAGAAGACTTAAAAGACGGCTTCCCCTTGTGGACATAAAAAACGGATCCACCCTGAAATAATGCAAGGAGTGGTTCCAGAATGGTCGCGAGGCCGTAGCGAGGAGAGTTTAGTCCGAAAGTGTCGGGCGCAGCAAGGGGTGATGGCCTACCAATTGATGGTACATTTCGTATTCTCTCCTCTAAAAAAATACCCGATAACAACCTCGCCGTTAAATGAAAAAAATAAAAAGTTAAAAATATTAGGCATTAACGGCCCAAATAGGGCCGAAAACCTAGCTTCTCCAACCACTTTCTTGTGCGAAGTGGAAGGGACCTACAATCTTACGCCGAATCCGAACGGCAAATATTTGTGAAGCTTCTCATTACAATTGATACTCTTGGATGTTTGTCAGACGTTCGCGAGAGGCGGGAATTGATCCGGGGACCTTTCGATTAGGTCGATTAGTAGTTCGACACACTAACCACTGAGCCACTGAGCCCGAATAAGAACTTGCAAGCAATAAATCTGAATAAGGTTGTATTAAACCTCAGAGGAAAATATAAAGGCTTTGTTTTAAGGCTTGTGCCGGAGCTACATGATAATGAAGGTTGGATTTAAAAACGGAAAAGACAAAGAAAAAGGCGGAGAGCATTTGAGGAGCTACCGCATATGTGGATACATCTCCGAGCTTTGTTGCAAAGCTTGAATGTTCCAAATACCCTCAGTCCGAATTAGTTGATAAAAGGTGATTTTTTAAGCGGCTAGCTCTTCCTGACCTTGTGAATGTGAATCGTTGATACGAGATGGTGCTTTTCGAGTTTTACACATGGCCAGGCAATGGACTTCATACATTGCAAATTCTTTTTGTTTGGTACATTGCCCCATATGAATGTCATTGTAGCCTCAAAAAACAGCATATCTCATAAAAGGCGACTAATAGGAGAAATCAATCAAATCAATTTTAACATTCAGGTGAGCCTAGGGTCCCATTTTAAAGTCTTGAAACTCTGCCAAGAGTGATGATGCAAATCCGTATGGTAATACAAATGGACAACACCGGTGTCGAAAAAGGACGATCAAACAATAATCGTCATACTTGTGTCAAAATCGGAAAAAGATGCAGTACTAAAAACTCCTGGATCACACAATTTCAAGAACACAAGCATTCGCCTAAGAAAAGCCTGCCCATGTTTATTGATGTCAAGTTAGCAAACTACACAGGCGGACCAGTAAGACGCAGTAAAAAGGGAGGGCTTTGGTGCATTTTTACTGATCATAACTTCGCCGTCAAGGAAGAAGATATTACCAGCTCATTTTTATTCAGATTTCATAAACTGCCGTTATATCACATAAAAATCATTTACTAACTAGCTGAAGCTTTGCCCGTGCCCAAGAATTGTATTGGCCAATGTGTTCGTGTTGACTACATAATTTTCTCCATTTGTCAATTTTTCATTCGTAAAAACCTTATTATTATTGGTACTCTAGCTAACATTTAAAATTAAATGAGCCAAATCAGGCGTACTCAAGTGATGCACTTACCAACGAACAGCATTTCATTTTTATTACATAAATTAATAACAGATTTTAGAAGCAGTATCTTTTTGATTGTGAAAATTAAGTTTTCGTAACCGGCTCCTCCACCTCAGAAAAATATGGCAACCATGCCGCCGACAGTCAAAGAACGCTGGGGTATCAGTATTTATATACATACATCCGCAATAACATAACTCTTAGGCTGTCAAGATAATAATACTTAATACTGTATACAATAATTAAGAACGTGCACACACTCACGCAAAAGGACCAGCAAAGTGAAAAAAATTAAAAGTATAATAAAAGTTGACAAGATTCGTACTACATGATACATACATGTGTTGGCATTTTATCTGCTCGTATGTACAGCATTTAGTATGTGCCGTAAATGTCCTATTTCAAAGAGACGAGGTACTAATTGGTTTAACATTTTATTGATGGGATTACTGGAGGGCTAACAACGTTGTCAACAAGCTTAGATAGAACATTTTCAAACCCCCTTGAGATCATTTAGTTAAGTGGTTAGATAAACAGATATTTTAGAAAGTTTGTAATGGATTGTGGTTTGAAAAGGATAAAGATGAACCTAGTCATCATAAGTTTTTAAAATAATATTCCCCTAAAAAGTAATGCTTAGCAAACTTTAGGAATTAATTACAATCTTCTTTCTCTCGATTTGAAGATCCACGGAAAATCTGTCACTGTTCACAATCTTCATTAATGGGATTAGAATCGTTGATTTTCTCTCGTATATAAAATGCTCAGTGCGTCATTATTGGTATTGGCAAAAGCACGTCACGCAACGTTGACAAAGTGAAGTTTGATAATATCTTAATAATGAAAGTATTGCTAAGCCATAAAGGCAATTGGTTAGTTATCCGGGCGACATTTTATACAGTCACGTCCGGTGTTTGATGTTTGTTTTGTAGTTCCTTTTTTACGTAAATTGACTTGGATTTCGAAGAGTATTTTACATATATCTATAGCATTAGGAATTTGTCTGCGATGACTTTAACAGAAATAACGATGAATAAATCAAGAAAATTGTTTTGTAAGTTTATTGGAAATAGTATTCTATTGTATTTGAATTGGGGTCATCGATAGACAAAAGCACTTAGACCTAATGGCGTAACTGAAATTTGGCCAATAGAAGACATGGAAGAAGTGTGTAGCTTGGATAATCAACCTTGTTCTGTCCAAGCAGGAAATTCACAGATAACATGCGATGTTTCGTCTGCCTACATTTGCTGGTTTTTGGAACCCACGATCAGTTTCATCGAATATCTGCATGGACAATTTCGTTATTGTTCTAGTTGGGGTAGTAAAGGGTTTTCATTAACATTCCTTCAACCCCTAATTTCTACAATGTTCGACAAATATACAAAATGCGTAGCTTGTTGTGCGAGATCTTGAAGATATATTCCAAGGATTCCAAATCGCGCGAAAAGATAAATAAACGCGACATTTCAAAATACTTCAGCTGTACAAGTTGTTGTTTTCAGAGCCCGATTGAAATCCGCTCAACCAAATCAGTTGGTCGATTCTCGTTCTGTTATGTTGTGAAGTGATCATTTTTTTCACAGCATCACGCTTAATATTCGATTCTCGATGAATGAAAATATGATACATGACAGTATTTTTATCACAGGAAGGCAAAATAAGGCGTGGACATAGGCCTTCGAAGATTCAAAATAAATATTTAATTGAAGAAAGACTGGATTCGGCAAATGACAAGTAAGTAACGTTAAGTTGGAATAAATGTTTTTTCACTTCAATCAAGTTATATTTATATCCTATTCTAAGGGTATATTAATTTTGACGCATAGTTTGTAACATAGGTACCTTAATATTGCCCGTAGACCCCTAAAAGTTACTATATTTATGATCAGCATCGATAGTAATGTCGATCTAGCCATGTCCGTCCGTCCGTCTGTCGGCAAAAATTAGGCCTTTAAATCGTACCTAGAGAGCTGAAATTTTAACCATATACTCTCTAGGGTCCCGAAATAATCAAGTCTACGAATTTTTGAAATCCGCCCACAGACACGCCCACAAACTCAAAAAAACAAAATTTTGGAAAAAATCGAATTTTGAGCTAGAAAGCTGAAATTTTTTATATATGATCTATGACTCCTAAAACTGCTCGGGATAAATTTTTTTCAAAATCCGCCCACTGACACGCCCACAAAAAAATAAAACAATTTTTTTGAAAATCCAAAGTTTGAGCTAGGGAGCTGAAATTTATAATATAAATTTTGTTTAAGTGTTTTAAGTTAATAAAAAATATATTTGCGCTCTCGTCAGAGAGCGACATCAAAATAAAAGACTTTATTTAATTTTAATAACTTTTTATTGAAGTCAAAGCTTCAGATCCCTTACCCTTGGTGGGGGGAAATCTTCCGCTATACGAAGTGACTGTTGGTATGGTAGACTTAAGACTTAACAACTTGAGATACATCGATCCCCTTTTATATTGCTTAATTGCTAACGCAGCATTTTGACTGCGGATATTCTCGCACCAGTTGCTAAAGGCAAAAAGTGCTGAGTCACATTTCCTGCTCATATTTTATAAACATTGAAGCGATGGATCTTTAAAACATAAACATTGATTAGGACAAAAAGTGTTGACTACAATTATTCTTTGTCATAGCATCTTTTTGTGTACATTGAAAGTATGGCAAAATGTTTACTTATTGAATTTAAAATCTAGATGCGCACAAGTGGGTTCCGATATAACACCTCCCCCTTTAGAGTCTTCTAATGGTCGGAAAGTGACCTTTGGAAGATTTACATTGTTTATTATCTTCTTATTTTTACATTTTAAATATGTATAAAGGATTATGACAAGTATAATGATTAAAATTATCATGTACATAGTTAAACTAGTATGTTTGTGCTTGTATTTCAGTTCTTCAATTTCTTTTAAGTTTTGTATATTTTGGTAATGTAATTCTTGAAAAGTTATATCTTTTGATTTGGTATAATTAATATTCTCAATTACATTTGGTATTAAAGGTTCGTGTTTATAATTTTTTCTTTCGTACATTTTATTATTTATTTCAATTTTACAATTTTCGAACTTAATTAGGTAGTTACCTTTAACAGTAATGTTTTGATTATTACAATTTTGATTTATTTCTTGTAATTTTACATTAATTAACACAAGATTATTATTTCCTATTTCTAATATTTCTTGGTTTACATTTTTTATTAGTTTACAATTCATTTGTTTTTTAAATAGATTCTGTAAGCAGTTATCATTTATTTTTGATAAATATTTTTTAATATTTGTATTATTGTAAATTGCTTGATCTTTAGTCAAATATATTTTATTAGTTATCTCTAATTGCTGACTATCTTCTAAGTTTGGTATGGGTTGAATATGTATTTGTTTGTATAATTCGTTTGTAAAGTTTGGCAATTCAATTATAAAAATAATAGAGTTTTTATACAAAGCAAGTTCTAATTTGATTTCTGAAAGTTTTTCAATTGTAATATTATTTTTATCAATTTCTGTTTCTGAAAATATGTCTTTGCTTAGGATTCCTAGTCTCGATGCTAAAATTATGTCTTTAATTTTGTCGATGTCATTTATCAAATATTTTATATTGTCTTTAATTTCTATTTCTAATTTCAATTTGTTAAGATCCCTTTCTAAATCGTGTTGAATGCGAATAGATTTTTCTATATGTTCGGTAAGTTTCTTAGTTTTGTTATTAAACATGTTAGTTACTAACGCAATTTGTTCATTAAAATGATTGTTTATCTGTATTTGTAAATTTGAGTTTTCTATTACATTATGTGTATTTGTTTCTATTAATTTTAGCCTTTCTTCTATTTCTTGCCTATCATCGTCGTCCATAGTTCCGGATAAAAATTTCATGCCTGTACCTAAAATATTAATAAGTCCTCTTTTCTGTCTGTTATGTGGTATTATAGTTTCAAATTCTTTTCTTGTATGTTTCATTAAATTAATAATTTCAATGTTTGGTTCAGGTAAAAGTTGTATATGTTCTTCTAGTATTTCTAAATTTGTTTCGTACTTAGTTAAATTTATAATATGAAGTATTTTAGTATAGTTTTCTATTATTTGTATCTGTTGTAGTTGTATAATGGTAAAACCGTTACCGTGGTTGTAATTAGTTATTTGTATTTCTTGGCTATAGGCCAGTGTTAACTGCCATAGAACTAGTATCGATGCCAATTTTAATTTTATCATTTTTAAATTTTTTCTTTTTCTTTCGAAACTGGTCTTTGTGTAATTTTTGTAAGTCTCTGTTTGGTTTAATAGTTATTTTATTTTTATCGATTTCAATCACTTTTACTTTCCTATGCTTTGTTTTTAATTTATCGAAATATGTAGGATTATAAATTTTGGTAAAATTAGGATTTATATCGGTATCTTTTCTATCTTTATTCACTCTAGCTAAAACTTTATTTTTTGTGCTTTCGATTCTATTAAATATTGTTTTATTGTCTATGCGTCCGAAATGTATGTCACTCGGTTTTTCTCTAGTAGTTAAGTGGATCGTATTGTTGTAAACCTCTATTGTTCGTGTCACGTTATCGACTAAGCTTGGCTTTTGCTTTTCAAATAATCTTATGTTCTCGTTGAGAGTGGAGTGCAAACGCTCTATATCTGAGTTGCCTGTGTGTCGATATGGCGTAGTAATGTGAGTTACTATCTCGTTGTCTTTGAGATATTGTTTAACTGTGTAAGATAAAAAACATTTATCATTGTCGGTCGTTAAGATTTTTGGTTTACCTAGATAAATAAATATCTTAGTTATAGCGGTTAGCACATCGGCTTGATTCTTTGTTTCTAAACGTTCAAGGGCTATAAATTTTGAAAATTTGTCAATACATGTTAGGTAGCTACCATTTCTTGGTATGGGCCAAATGTCCATATGGTAGTGTTCATGAGGGCCTGAGGGCGTGGGCGTTTTTTCATAAGGTAGTTTTATTGGATTCCTTTCTATTTTGAAATTACACATTTCGCAATTGTTCAATACTTTATTAATAGTTTCACGTAAACTAGGTGCGTAAAATTTTCTAATGACTTCAAGGTATGTTTTTTCAATACCAATATGATTAAATTTTATATGGATTTTATTAATTGTTTCCTCAGTTTCTGGAGGATGTAAATTTATTAGGTTAGATATGCTTCTATATAATTTCTGTTTATTATGGTGTTGTTTCCAATGGGTTTGAAATTTAAGAAATAATTCGTCGTCATTCGCATATTTGTTCAAAGGTAAATCGTCGTTATTTATGAATATTGCATTTGTGCAATTTATATCACATTCTGATATTATTAGATCAAAGTCTTTGGTCGTAAAATTTTTTCTCGTAATTGTTATTAATCTTTTACCTATATACGGAAAGGATATTTCCTGAGAATCTTCATTAGTTGTTTTGATGATTATCTGACGTTTAAACACGTTAAGGGGTTTTTCTGTTATTGGAATTAGGTCTGTACTATCTGATTCGACACTGTGTTGTGTACTCGCTAAGTCTTCTTCTAAAGAGTTAATTTCAGGTGAAATCTTGATTCTTGATAGAGCATCGGCAACTTTATTTTCTTTGCCTTGCAGGTACTCAATATCAAAATCATATTCTTCGAGCTTTATTTTCCAACGTTGTAGTTTAGAATTAGGCTCTTTCAGATTATGTAGCCAAACTAGCGGCCTATGATCTGTTAAAATTTTAAAACGTCTACCATATAGGTAATGACGAAATTGTTTGGTTGCCCAAACGATTGCTAGGAGTTCTTTCTCTATAGTGCTGTAGTTGCACTCGTGTTTATTAAGTGTCCTGGATGCAAATGAAAGTGGTCCGTGATATTGGGACAATACTGCACCTATTGCAAAATTGCTTGCATCGGTTGTTAATATAAATTCTTTACTAAAGTCTGGGTGTTTGTTAATTAACATATCTGTCATTGCTACTTTTAGTTTGTTGAACGCGTCAGCATATTGTTCGTTCTATATATCTATTTTTGAATCCTTTTTTAGGTATAATGTCATAGGTTTGATTATTTTAGCATAATCCTGGATGAATTTTCTATAATATCCAGTTAAACCTAGGAAGGATTGTATTTCTTTTATGGAGGTGGGAATTTGAAAATCTTTTATTGTTTGAATTTTTGACGGATTGGGTTTGCTACCTTCTGGTGTAATTATATGTCCGAGAAATTCGGATTCTTTCTTTAGAAAATCACATTTATTCAAAGAAACTTTAAGATTGACTTGTCGAAGTCTCTTGAAGATTAGTTTCAAATGTTGAATATGTTCTTGTAGTGATGAAGAAAAGATGATGATATCGTCAAGGTAAACATAGCATATTTTACCAATGTAGTCACTTAGGACTTCGTTCATCATGCGTTGAAATGTAGCAGGAGCATTCTTGAGACCAAATGGCATTCTGATCCATTCATAATGTCCTGAAAGTGTGGAGAAGGCTGTCTTCTCACGATCTTGTGGATCTATTTCAATTTGGTAAAAACCTTTTGTTAAATCCAAAGTAGAAAAATAATTGGCTCGACCCATCTTGTCGAGTATATCTTCAATTAGAGGAATTGGAAATTTATCCTCTTTGGTAACCTTGTTCAATTTGCGATAGTCAATAACTATACGCCACTCTTTATTTCCCATCTTGTCCATTTTCTTGGGTACGACCCATATCGGAGCATTATATGGTGAACTCGAGTGTTTGATTAACCCTTGATCCAAAAGATCTTGGATCTGATTATTGACTTCATTTTTATGTACCTCGGGATAGCGGTATATCCGGGTGAAAATTGGGGAATTGTCTGAGACAGTAAGTTTGTGTTTGACGTGTGATGTAAATGTTAGGTCGTCACCTTTATGAAAGAATACATCTTGATATTCTTTTAGGGTTTTAGAGAGAATTCTTTTTTCTTCAATATTCATGTGTTCAGTATTTTTTTGTTCAAACTCGTCGAAGATAGTGTCATTTGGCGTTAAGCCGCTTAAGTGATGAACTTCCATCATGTAGTCTTGTTCGTCAATTAAATCAAAAAATATTGGAATTTTTATGTCATTCAGTGTTAATGTCTTGGTTGCATAATCTAATTTACTATTATTAGGTAATAGAATATTATTACCGATTATCCCATTGTAATTTGGACTAAAATTCAATATATGGAAAAGACAGTTTTCTTTTACTTTATAGGCGAATTTTTCTTTGGGAAATAATGCTTCTTCTGTCACTACGACAGGGTTTCCTACTGTGTTAATTTTTAACGGTTGCTTTCTAGTTTGTATGTATTGGGGTGGAACGTCTATTTTATTAATGATACTATTTGTTGCTCCAGTATCTATGAGCATACGTATAATTTTGCCGTTTTTCTCTATTCTGAGATAGGGAAGTCCGGATTTATTTCCGAGGCTTGTAACTGAAAATTTTGATTCTCGTGAGTTTCGTTATTTGTTTCTAAATTCCTTTCAGTATTACTACTATTATTTTCATTATATCCCGCAGGATTGTTAGAGTGATTTCCTCTGTTGTAATTAACTTGTCTGTTAACCGGTGTTGGGTTACGTCTCAATTGACTACTACTTGGATCTATGTCCATAGGCTGTGTTCTAGAGTTGTTTTGGTTATAGTTCCTATCTGTGTTGTAATTATTTTGGAAAGGAGCTCTGTTTTGAAAATGATTGAATGGTGGTCGAAAATTATTTGGTCTAAAATTGTTGTTAGGGTTGTTTCTATTTTGGCCAAACGCTTGGAAATTTTGGGGTCTAAAATTATTTTGATGATTCTGTGGGACAAACATTTTAGGTTGAAAGTTCTTAACATTATTGCTGAAGTTTTGCCTTGGCTGTCTTTCTTCAAAAGAGTTTGATTCAACAAATCCTGCTTCTGTGAGCTCGTGTAGGGCTTCCTGCAAACTCATTGGTTTGAGGGCGAAAAGAATTGTTCGCATATGTACCGGCAATTTCTCTTTAAAAATATTTAAGGCTGTGAGATTATTATTGTTCACTTCATGGACTTTATTTTCTTGAACCGATTTTTGGTTCAAATCGCACAAAGTTTGTTGTATGTCGTTATAGAAATTTAAAACGTTACCTCTGAAACTGATCTGTCTTAGATCTTCGTACAATTGTAGGCTGTTCTTGAATCCTCCGAAATTATTAATTAGCATATGTCTGATTTCTAACCAATTTTGTAAGTGGGAGTGAATCTCAATGCATCTTTTTGCTTTTCCAATAAATTTGGATTTTAAAATATTTATACACATCAGTTGGCTTTGATTATCATACTCGTTAAGAGTTGGTATTATTCCATCTACATTTGTGAGGAATGTGTAAAGATCTTCAGTGCGACCATCAAACGTATTAAGTTTCTCAATATATTTTAATGGATTAAGCGTTAAGCTTTTTTTGGGTGTATTATTTACTTGGGATGTAGCCATTTTGGTTTTCTGATAGTTTTCTATACTTAATTTACTTTGATTAAACTTATGATTATTTTCCTCAAATTTTGTCAATAAAATGTTGTCAATATTTTTATTTTTACTTTTATTGTCTAAAATATTATTGCCCAAACTAAGATTTAAATTATCAATTTTATTTTTTAGTAATTTAATTTTTCTATTTTCAAAATTATTCTTACAATATTCAGGTATACTTCTGTTTCGAATTTCTAGTAGATGTAGGTCTTCTTCTTCTGTTGAACTAGATTCCTCGTCAGTGTATCTGCTTTCTGAGTTACTTATCTTCTTCTTCTGCAATCTCTTGAACATCTATTTTATGCTATTTGTTGGGGCTCTGAAGCTGCCCTTTTCTTCTTTAACTTAGTCTATGAGGTTGATTAATTTCTCTCTATGAGTTTTGTGGTATTACCATGTGCATTGGGGTGAACCACTAATTAATCCGTTTTTATTCACTGAATAGATTTGTTGGATCTTCGATCTTTTCACTGAATTTATTTAAAAATGTTTTACCCGTCAATGTGAGTACGGTTTATTCACTTTCAAAACTTTTTTTAAAAATATCTTAATCAATTTTGTATTAATTTATTTTTATTTATTCACAGCACCGTGTTTAGTCGTAGACTCAAAGATTTGTTTTAATCTTTTTCGCAGAAAAAACTTATTTTTGAAATTTACTTCACTATTTAAACGGAACGGTAGATTTTTACAAGGATTACACGATTTGTGCAATCCTACCGACTGCGCCAATTTTGTTTAAGTGTTTTAAGTTAATAAAAAATATATTTGCGCTCTCGTCAGAGAGCGACATCAAAATAAAAGACTTTATTTAATTTTAATAACTTTTTATTGAAGTCAAAGCTTCAGATCCCTTACCCTTGGTGGGGGGAAATCTTCCGCTATACGAAGTGACTGTTGGTATGGTAGACTTAAGACTTAACAACTTGAGATACATCGATCCCCTTTTATATTGCTTAATTGCTAACGCAGCATTTTGACTGCGGATATTCTCGCACCAGTTGCTAAAGGCAAAAAGTGCTGAGTCACATTTCCTGCTCATATTTTATAAACATTGAAGCGATGGATCTTTAAAACATAAACATTGATTAGGACAAAAAGTGTTGACTACAATTATTCTTTGTCATAGCATCTTTTTGTGTACATTGAAAGTATGGCAAAATGTTTACTTATTGAATTTAAAATCTAGATGCGCACAAGTGGGTTCCGATATAACATATATACTCTCTATGGGCCCTTTATTCTCATGTGTTAATTTTTTTTAAATACGCCTATTGACACGCCCACAATCAAATAAAACAATTTTATTGAAACACTCAAGTTTGAGCTAGGGAGCGTTTTTTTTTCGATAAAATCCTTTAAATGTTATATAACAAAATATGTAGAGCGTTCTTAACAACTCAACTATACTTAGACTTTTGTCACGCCCACTTATGAGGGATAGGAATAAGAATAGGGTATCCAACAGTTCGCCCAAGCGGACTGTAGCCCGTCCCTATGTTTTCTAAATAAATCACTTGCGAAATTTTAAACTAGAGATTTATAACAGGTAGCGGTGCATATTCCCGGAATAATGAATGGAAGACACTAAGCGTGTACCTGAACAGTTTGGGCGGAACTGGGCCGAAGTGGAGAAAATATTGAAAAGATTTGACTTTTATAAAATGTGGTATGTGGAAACAAAACTTCAAATTTAACCAACGAATTTGAATGTGGTTTTTTCTACAGATTAAAAATTCTTCAAATCAACAAAATACATACCTAGTACAACAATTTTTTTTCCCCAAAAATAGAAAAGGGGTAAACTGTATTTTTCATATATTTTTATGACTTTGTTACTTCAACTTGCCATTAAGATGGCAAATTTTAAGCGATGTAAACAAAGTTATACGAAAGCCAACACTCCCCCGAGCGCCGAGTATTTGAAGCTATTACTTAGGTTTCTGCTCCATTCGGGAGCTGAGCTAAAACTTTCTGAAACTTCTAAAATAACTGTATATTGTGTATACATTATAGTAGGTAACTATGGCGATGATTTCGTGAGTAAATAATAATAATATTTTATTTCGATATTGTACGTTGATATATCGAGATTGACTAGACATGGATGCAAAGATAGAATGAGTATATGCAAAATGTATGTAGTTTTATTAGTAATAATATTTTCATCTCTTTGACATAGCGCGATTAGAGCGTACAACATAATAGTGTATTATTCCATTTTTCTTATTGGGAATAACATTAATGCCGTGGACTTTTGCTGATGCATTATACTGTGGGGGTGTGCTTTTTTTGTTTAATATGGGAATGGGATCGAAAGAAAATAGCAATATAAAACAAATGTAGATATAAGTTGAGGGTCTGGCCCTGTGTCGTACATAGATATTTGTATCCCACCTTCATTTTGTTCCCCAATATGAGATGTCATGAATGTTTTTTTTTCGTTTTATTTTTCCACCTGGGAAATATTATGGTTTATTTCTCGCTGACGCATGTAAATAACAACATTGTATTCTGTTTTGTATGTGTAATTGTTTTCTATCCTTATTGTAGTGGGACGAGGAAAAAACCTGTATTGGGTGAAAATGCTTGCTGCAAAAATGATTGCCGGCCAGTGCGATTGAATTTACATACATAATAGTTATTTCGTTTGGAAATCGATTTCCATTGCAATTCACTGATGTTTGTGTATGGGTGAATGGAGAAGAAGGCACAACTGCGAACTATTTTAGCTGTACCAAAATGTGGATGTAGTCCAAAAGCTCAACTAGGTTTGAGAAGTCAAAAAACAACGAACATCCGTTTTAAAGAACAAGCCATCTTTCAGAAACCGATACACGGATTTATCATGATGAGTTCGAAATTCTCATTAGTCATGTTTATAGTGATAAAATGAAAAATTGCTGTGATAGCTGAAATGATATGTTATTTATCACTTTACACTTTACAGATCGGAAAGCGCCCTAAACAACGAAATTTTACAGAAAGTTGGAAAAATTTCATATCATAGTAAAGACGCGAGGAATTTAACGTTTCTCGCAATTTTTTTTATTTCACAAACGACAAATGTTCTAGAAATAAGGGGTTAGTAGTTTTGTAATGCGAACTAGTCTCATCTGACCCAACTGATTTATTATCTGACCCAACTGATTTATTACCACACAGCCGCAGAAATTGCGTTTTATGGCTCGGAATATTTTTTTCAAAATTTAACACTTAAAGGTGTGTGGAAGTTTGTAAGGGAAAAGCTTTTTGATTTTGTTTTAGTGTCCGATTTACTTGAATCTAATAATGAAAACAATAGCACCCAAGAAATAAAACATGTACTTCAATATTTGCCAAAAATAAAACCCAAACTTGTTTTTGCAAGTAATAGCATTTTGTATACGACCAAATATTGTGCTGAGACGAATTCGAATAAAACTTGGGACTAAAACTCTTCAGGACGAAGATCCAAAATTCGTGCATACATTTCTTCATAGATAAAATTCTCATTTAAAATATTTTAAGAAAAATTAACATAACTGATGCTATGGATATTGAAAGTCACAGTGACGGGATATATTTGCTATAACAATTCTCTTCCCAATTACATTCAATACTCTTTAACGAAAAGACTAGGATCTGGACAAAAGGGACCGTAACCCTTCTCAATTCACTGTATCCCTACTGGGCCGCCTGTGGGAATTTCATCATTTTGAAAAGTATTGCCAGTCCTTACTTCTTACTTTCCGTACATAACCCATTTATAAATTTAACATGGTCATGCTTATTCATTAGAATTCGCTTAACCACCTCTAAACGCTTGTCTTGTTTTTTTCGAATTGAACAATGTATGTGTATCTATGTACTCTCCTTTTTATGCCTTTCTTGTTTTATTTTTATTTCTTCCTCCACATTTTTGTACAACTCTCTACAAAACCTACGAATTCAAACCCTCCCCCACCCCCACCCCCAGCCTCACGAACCAACCTCTTTTTTATTTCTTTTTTTAATCTCTTTTCCTTAAGTTGAAGTTTCTATTTTGTTACTTGTCTTATCTTCTTTATATCATGCAAAACAATCATAACTCTGTTCACATTATCTGACTTTGTAATTATATACAAGGTGGCGCAAAAATAACCTTCCGATGTTTTTTGGCTGTAATTTAAAAAAAAATCAAATAAATAGTCACCAATATTCCGCGTTCTGGAGCAGTGTAGCGTAACATTGTTTATTAACGTGTATTTCGCATGTGTTTACTACACAAATCTCAAAACAGAACTGACATTAGGGGCCAATCGCAAAATTTATAGCATTTTCTGATAGGAGGATTACTTTTGCGCCACCTTGTACATAGGTACTATAAAAGCCTATGTCTTTCTTGTACACTTTTGGCCTTAACAATAACGAATTTAATGTGGAGTTGAAATTAGTGGATTTAAATGTCCTTTTGTATACGCTTCACATTAAATTTATAATTGGTATCGGCCTTTGAAAATAAATTGAACCAAAGTGGAATTTAAATTGATCACAGCTCTCCCGCTTAAGTATAACCCCACTATGGTATTCGCCGCTTTGACCTCCATGAATATCGGCAGGCCTCTCCGTTGCGGATCACTTTACAACTGAGGCCAATCATTTGTTGTGCTGGTTGTTTTGGAGAGTTTGAATTTTTGTAAACAACAAGTTCTAACAATCGAGAAGATATAATATTTTCTTAGCATGCGATTTTTTTATTAACGAAAAATGTCATGTTAACAAATTTAAATAAAACTATTGATCAACATCCAGCCATTTTATCAAGACTTAAATAATTTTAAACCTATGCTACTAATCAGGTAAGCACAATTAAATACGTTATGCAAAGTGGTATAAAGCGAAATTGGCCTAATGTCGCTTTACCAATACTTTATAATGACAACTGCTAGAATTTGGCCTTATATCACGTCACCAGTCATGCCAAGTCAGGCATAATTATGACTTTTAGGCATACTTTCATCGGCTGAGGCGTTGAGGCTAAGTTTTTCTCCAAAAAGGCATACTTTTTTCAATTCATAATTACCTTATTTTTTCTGAATTGAACGAACTTATTTTTTAATTCTTTTAAACATTCTAAAAAAGCTGGGCCAAAGAGAATCTAACATAGTAATAACTTAGATTCCACCCCAAAGGAAGTGCAATTTTCGATTTCCCGAATTTTTTATTCTGTCATACTAAATCCAACTTTCAGTAACTGGACTGAAATTGGAAGTTTGATGAGTCGTTCTTTATTTTTTGTTCAAAGCTATTTGCTTAGTTGCGGTTAGTACTCAAGAAAAACAAGAAGATATACTGTATATTTACAGAAGAAGTAAGTTCATTTTAAACTCGTATAATTATTTTGTCTTGCAAATGCAATTAAATTGATCAATTTTTTTTTTTGTTTTTATAATCTGCACGCACTAAAGGGATTTTAGATTATCACCAAAATGCCGTCAACATAACAGCTGGGCCCAGTAACCTACTTTTTTTCTACCGCGAAATTTAGAAAAACATCCAAGAGTATCCATTATCATGAGAACCTTCTCAAATTAGACTCGAACGATTTTTTTCATGTATTAATTTAAATAAAACAAAGCTCATGAATAGACTTAAAACTAAAACTTTAAGTGGAATTCTGCATGCAAAAAGGGTTTTTAAAGAGAAAAAACTGCTATGATCTGCTATCCAAAGAAACCCACATATCTTTGTTTTAAAAATCTATGTCTGATTTTAATAAACAGAATGATTTCGATTGAAACTATATCTTTTAGTCAGTAGGTACGAAATTAAATTGTCTGAATGTATGTTCTTATTTATTCTTCTACAGGTTAAGACGTCAACGAACCTATTTCGAAAAAATAGCAATGTGACCAGTTGGTACTGTCATGTTTAAAGGAGATATCCTACGAACCCTGCGAAAAGGCAATACAAACGCGAAAGAGAGGCAGGCCTAGAAACTCCTGGATCACTTAGATGCAGCACAACCAGAATTTGATTGGCCTCAGCAACGAATTGATTTAAAATCTGGAGGCCGGCGAACCCCACAGACCAGTAGGGATGCAGTTAAGTGTGAGGGTTAAGATCGCTTTAATTGATCATAGCCTCACCGCCATTAAAAGAAGAATGTTAAGAGTTTTTTCTGTAATTTTTTTGAAAGTTTTTTTCCTTATAAGGATTGATTTTGTTTATTTTTATTTTGTTTGTGTTTAATTTTGAACTTTTTTCACAATAAACTTAACAAAATTAAGTTGGGCTTAATTTTATTGAAAAAGGCATAATTTTTTTTCAAGTGAGGCATACTTTTGCCTAAAGGGGTTGGCAACGCTGCACGGCACCTTTTGAATCTAATCACTTTAACGGATTTTACTTCCTTTTTCACTTTACTTTTTGAAAATTAAATATCTTGCCTCAATTAATTATTTTTTACAATAATATTTATTTTATACTTTTTTAAGGGGAATCGGTAATAAGCGAAATGCTGAGCATCATCGAATAAAATACAAAACAATTTTTATTTTCCAGAGCAAAAGAAGGAAGGAGAAAATGACATTTTGATACTAAAACCTACTCGGCTGGCTATACCTATAGCTACTTATCAACCTCCAAACGCGTCTCTAAACAACGTTGCATAAGTTTTATGAATAATGTTTTTTGCGTTTAGAGCTGTTTTAGAGCTTGCGTAATTTTACGCGCTTCTTATAATAAGTTTATGAATAAGGCTGGGTGTATTTGTAATATTTCCTTGCAGCTGATTTAATCTTCTACTTCGAACTTTTGAAATTTTATCTTGATACGAATGGAGGGGACCTACGATTTAACACCGACTCCAAACGGCAAATCAAACAACCTTTATTTCCACTACCACACCTCTTGCAAAAGTCTAACAAAAATCCACGAGAATCATTTGTCATGAGAAGCTTCTCAAATTTACCGTTCGTGGTCGGCATTTAATTGCGGGCTCCTTTCAGTTTGCCTACGCAAACGGTTAAAAAAGCTAGGTTTAAGGCGTAGTATTTTTTTCTAACAAATTGACCAAACATTTCAAATATTGTCGAAAATTCATCAAAAAACATGTTGGTCAAAAATACACCACACAAAATTGGACTTATGTACAACAACTTTTTTGTTAAACAGTTTGTTTTAAATAGTGGACACGTTGTGTTTGCGAATTTGAAAATTCTTTAGGTACACTTGATCATTTTGGGCTTCTAGGCCTATAGAGTACGTGTTCCAAATTTCAGACGGACAGACAAACATGAATAAATCGCCATATCTTTCGATACTGATCACAAATGAAGGAACTTTTAGGAGTCTACGACCGTTAATAAGGCATGTTACAAACTATGAGCAAAAACTTAAATTTAATATAGCCTTAATATTGACATATCCCAACTTCCAAGTGGAAGAATAAAATGTATGTATTGGAAAAAAGCCTACCTAAAACTGCTCAGAAAAAATTAGAAAAAAAGATAAAACCTTTTTTAAGGGCATGAACAGAGAAAAGTTAGTCAGAATTTTCTGAAACTTGTTTTTAAAAGCTGTTCTACTAACAAGAAAATCACAGGTATCAACACTACCCATAAAAATTAAAGTCAAAGATGCATTTAGAAATAGAAGTAGGACCATTTTCCACATGATGTTGTTCTTTGTCTATTTGCAATGAAAAAAATATTGAAAAACCTAACAAAAAACTATTTTCGCATATCGTCGGTGAAACCAGAAAATCGTGTAAATCCACTTTTAAACGAAAATGAGATTTGAATAGCATCTATTAGCTCAAACCCATATCTACAACTCGGCGAAATTTGAGTTTAATTATTAAATTATCGGAGATTCAGTTGGTAGCATATCTTCAAAATCAGTGCATTTGGTGGGTACACTGTGTGTGGAAAAATGATCTCCTTTAAATTTGCTAAAATTTATACGATATGAGGTATTTGTATTTAATTTGGTCCTTTACAATTTATTTAGACAAGTTTTCGAATAGATTATCAATCAAGTGGCCGCCTCTAAAAAAAAAAAAGGAAATTTGCTAGCTTTGCCCTTTCTGCTGCGTTTTTCATCAGTTTTCCGAGCATCTCGGAGGGTATAGCGGTGATTTCGGCACGAATGTTTGCTTTGAGCACGTCAATGGTATAAAGCTTTCTGTTGTACTCTTTGTTTTTTGAATAACCTCACAAAAAGAAGTCCGGAGGGAACAAATCTGTAGATCTGGGTCTATGTCGCCATTTTTTGACAGCACACGTACAGGAAACTTTCATTGCAGAAACTGAGAATCCACAATTTTGCTTGTTAATGGCGAAAGCGAGTGTAAAATGGGCTACGCCGGTCATCAAAATTTGCTTCCGAAAATCAGGTTCAGTGTCAACTATTCGAGCGACTGTTCGGCCATATTTCAAGCGACGTGGACGATCTGTCGAAAATATTCTTTGAGTCAATTGCACTTTATACGGAAACACATGCAAATCATTCTTCCCTTTAAATAGGGTATAAAAAGACAGTGTTGGTATTGTCATGTACCGTCAAAATGGCAATATAAATCATGATTAAGTTCAGATCATAACCTCATCCTTCAAGAGAAAGAAAACAATAACAAAACGATACTGGAAATTACTTTAACTTTTTTCGGCAGTCTAAACTGAGTTAAAATGATTTCGCTCGTTCTCGCTTTATTCGTATACTTCAAACCAAATTGCCTCGGTCTTGTTTTCGTAAGAATTTTTTACTTGACTTAATTCTTACCAAAATACACCTAGTGTACGCTACAATAATACAAAAGGTATACCACCCACATCGAAAATCCTAAATTTGATAGACGAAAATGGATGAAAAACATAAAAAGAATGATGATTCTAGCAATTCGTTAATTGTTTTTTTATGAAATATTTTACTTTCCAAAACACCTGCTTGAAATTTAAGAAAAATTGCGTTTCGAAGAGCGAAATGGCGAACAATTGTGTAGCCTGGCAGCCGTGGGCACACGATACACAAATGATCGAATACTACAATCTCAACGGCAACTAATGCCCATTATATGTACTTGCGACTATACTGTAAGTCGCAGTGCAATTGCAGTCGGGCTCTGAGTCGAATGTCTGAGTCGAATGTCTAGAGTTGAAAATCCAATTCACGCATGGGTCACCAGAAAAATTCTTATGTGTATAACATTTTTTTGGGTGGCCGACTTCGTGGGTTAAAAGGGTTTCAAACTCTGGATATCTCTTCGACTCATGCACTGGCTGACCTGCGGCCTTATGCAGGTTTCAGGGCGCCGCTACGCGTTGATGTGTTCAATACCTAGACAATTACGTGTCAAAGCGGCAACATGTATTTGTGGTTCTTTATTATATTCATTATCTATAAGTGAGAACCAACTTCACATTATTATGTGAATTAATGCTTAGACAATACAGAACATTAATCAGGCCTTGTTCATATACGAACATTTTTAAATTACATAAGGAAAGCATCAGGAAGCTGCTAAACCTTTCTGTCGGGAGACTGTGACCTGAAGTAACTTTTTCTTTTCTTTTTTTAATCTTCTGCTGTAAGGGCAAGATTACGATTAAAATAAAAGTGCACATAACACTCACACCTTGTTACCTTCCTACTGGTCCGCCTGTTGGGTTGGCTATGTCGACCTTAGAAGCATTGGTAGCCCTTCCGGCTTCGGATCACTTCTTCATGGCGGTCAATCAAACTCTTGTGTAATTGCTTTTTTGTGATTACGATTATAAGTGCTCTTGGTCCTGGTAATGATTATTTTTGGTCGTCCTTTCACAACAAGAATCGAGATTAATTAGTATCAACCCACCTGTGGCCTGTGGTTTTATTTTACAAATACAAATTACATTCGTACTCAAACACAGAATTTACTTTCTGGTCTGGAGGATGATGATTCCTCTGAAAACAGGAAAACTGTGAATGCCTGGAACTTTATTGGTCAAGAATACGTATTTTGTACAAAGAAATATGTTTGCCATCAGAGTTGAGGAACTCCGTCACTAAGAATATACTAGCATTCAGGTCTTTAAAAATATTTAGCCTTCGACGCACAATGTTTTTAAAGTCGCAGTGTTAGCCATTTGGCAAGGCTTCATTTCCACTTCTAATGTATCGCTAAGACTCAGGCCTAAGGTAATTTCTAATCCAACATATCAAATATCAGCCAACAGGTGTTAAACACATTACGCTGCTTAAAAAAGCTTTGAATTCCCCACGAAATTGTTATCTCTGCTTTCATCACTAATGAACCATGCACAAAAATTCTTTTAAGTACCTATACAATACTATGATTCAAGTAATTTTCAGTTTTAACATGCTATATGACTGCAATCCCACCTCGTGTTTTTAAATTCCGTGTTAAACGCCGACTTGTTTGGTGCAACTCTTTGTTACACGCGGCTTTTGAGTTCGTTGATGAAGGGGCCAATCGGTATGATTGCTGACAAAGGAAAAAATCTGCGTGTATCAAGGGATTTAAGTGAACGATATTTGTGGAATAGAAGCAAAAAGGCATATTTGACATCCTGACTCACTCGAAGTAAATATTGTAAATTCAATTAGTCCTTTCTACAATCATCGATTCTGTGAAAAAACAAAAAACCTTTTCTCAACATTTCGCCAAATTTAATCCCCAAGTGGTTGCTGACATTGCCATGACTTTTCAATCGAATTCCAGCGAACAAAACCCGTCTGATAAAAATCTTAAATCTCATTCGTAACATATCCTTCCTAAATTGGATACGTTTGTACTTACCCAAAAAGTTTCAAAAGTCTTACATATGCTTGCAGAAGTGCCTCTTCCTTTTTATTATTACATTGAAAAGTATGTAAGATAAAAATATTAGCCGGAAAATTCGAAGAATCAAATTGGATATGGTTTCACATCCACCTACGCACTTAAATGGTGTAAATCCAATAAAAAAATGCTCACTTTGGTTTGGGGACCGATAAAGATGCGTTATCGAAATGTATTCGTTTTGTACCCATTGGTATACGCATCAATACCTATAACTTCGCTTTTTCTCACAAGTATTTTCGTGTGCGGACTTTTTAGAAATTGATTATCAAAACGAATTTTTGTGTTGTAAAAATCTGATTTTTAAACGTTCCTTAACGTGCATACACACAATAGTATATTAGAATAGACGTACTTATTAAGAACAAGTTTTCATACTCATTTCATGATCATTTCAAGTGTATTTATTCGATTTGAATTTGCAAGTTTAAAACATTCAATTATAATAAGTAGATTCATATTTTAGTTAATGAAGCGAAAAGTTGGATCTTATGGAATTCTAATGATGTAGATATTTGTTGTAAGCATAATCCCTGACCCTCATTATAGAAGAGGGGATTTCAACGTTTCTGGCATGTACGACGTTCGATTAAGTACATTGGAAAAACTGTTTTAAACAGATACTCATAAGTACCAAGAAACATCGGAATGATGTCAAACAGATAATTTGGGGTTGAAAATATTGAACTCGATAAGGGCTAATCCGATTAGGTAGGTGTGTTCCAATGGAATTTTCTCTGTAGCATTAAGTTCACATTTTTGTTTCGGTTTC
This sequence comes from Portevinia maculata, assembly GCA_949715645.1. Taxonomy (NCBI): domain Eukaryota; kingdom Metazoa; phylum Arthropoda; class Insecta; order Diptera; family Syrphidae; genus Portevinia; species Portevinia maculata. The sequence continues at coordinate 396,107,397 of OX454525.1, read as the reverse complement.
CTTTTCTTTGAATTATGTATTGGATACATACTCGTACATAATTTTTATCTCGGAAGCGATGATAGACATTTTCTCATAAAATTGTATTTCGATACCAAATATGGTTTGTTGAATTTGTTGAAATTAAATCTGGATATATGGCAAGCAATCAATTATCTATCTATTTTTAAATCAAATACTTCGCTTCTTTGAGCTTCGCAAACCAATTCACCAACCATATGTTAGAAGACATTAGCGAGCGCTCATTAGGCCTGGCAGCCAATATTTTGAAAGGATAATCCATTAGTAGTATTTTTTGTAACTTGTATCTTCCTTTTTTAAGTACATATCTATAAAAAATAAAAATAAAAAAAACCTTTGAGTTGAGAGCAGTAATATCTTAAAAATTTGTAAAACTCGAATTAGCTGGCTGTCAATTGACATTTAAACAAATTTTTATTTTTTATTTATTTACTAACATGTACTAGTTAATGTTATGACGCTTTTGAGTGTTATTATGTTGTTGTTGTAACATATATAGGGTTTCTCTTAAAAAAAATACACGAAAATGGAGAATTGGGAGAGAAATTGCAAACTTATTGTTTTTAATCGCGTAGAATTCATGAGATTCTATGCTGCCAAGTGAATGTATTAAAAGCGATCGTTCGATATCATTATATTAACAAAATAAATATATGTGTCAGGAACCCATACAGGGCCCATGGCCTAACTGTCGCAACTATTCCTGTGTCTGAAGGATCCAATTACCGAACTTGAAACCAGGATGGAGGCACTGTCACTGAAGCCCAATAGACAGGAACCTTCGGGAGCATTCCTGCACAAATGCCAGCAGTGGTCATAAACAGCAAATACTGAAACGGTGGTAAAAATAGTAGTTGAAGCGTTGTATAAAAGAAACATTATGTATTTTTAGAAATAGATGGTTTAATATTATTGAATTCGATGGATTGTCTTTTCTTTGATTTTTGCATACGTTTATGTGCAAAAAATTGTTGTATCTTGGACATAATGACTAATAATGACTGATCTGATGTCAAAGAGGTTATGATCAGTATTAGAGGAATCCTAACCCTCCCGCTTAAACGCATCCCTCCTGGTCCGCCAGTGCGGTTCGCCGGTTCGACCTCAATAAACATCGGCAGGCCTCCTGGTTTCGGATCACTTTATCAATGAGGCCAACCAATTGCTGGTGTTGTTGCTTTCTGACTAATAATGACTGATAACGAAGAATATTTTTTATAACATAACATTTTAAATGTCAATAATGTGGTTGTTGAGTTAATTGAAAACGGTAACTTTAAATGTTGTATAGCAAAATATGTAGATCGTTCTAAAGAATTCACACATACAGTCAACTCTCGATTAACCGGGGTGCTCGGGATCGAGCTCATGCCGGAAAATCGGAAATCCCGGATAATCGAAAATCATATTGTAAGAGAAGAAACGCACTTCATACAATGATTTTTAATTTATTAGAAATAAAATACATAACTTTGGCAGTCAACAAACACAAAAACTTAAAAAAATACATACATACACCAAAAAAAAACGACATATCATTTTAATATTTTATTAATATCAAATAGCATATCATATCAATTTCTCAAAAAATGATACGAAAGATTGTAAATATGAGAATAAAAATATTAGATCAATAATTATAAGGTAAGGTAGATATTAAAATATAAAAAAAATTATAATTATTTTTTATATTGTAAAATCAATTAATAATATCAAAATTTGGTTTGTATTTAGCCATATTTCTATAATTTTAATACTTTATTGTATTCTTCGGCTGTTTGGTCATTTAGTTTTTTGTAAAATGAAAGATTAGTTCATTTACTTTCCCAACGTTTCGGTGGGGGTTGCCACCTTCCTCAGGGGAATCTTTATTACATACACAACAAATAAATAAACTTTTAGTAAACATTAGGTGAACCAAACAACTATTGGATAGAGATAAAACTTACAAATTAAGTTTAGAAAAAAAAGAAATTTAGAAAGAAGAAATTAAATAAATGCGACACTGTTCTCCAAGCTTACAGTAAGAACGGAAAAAGGAAAACGGACCGACGTAGTATACAAAATTAATTGCCAAGGAAAAGATTATGAACCTTGTAATCTATGCTACGTTGGGACGACACAGCAATTCCTCAAACAACGTATCTCCAACCACAAATCCGACATAAAATCAGGCAAACCCAACAAAACAGCACTAGCCAGCCATACCATTGACACAAACCATAGACCGGACTTCGACAACACACAAATTTTACAAACGGAAAAACACAAATCAAAACGCCTCACATTGGAAACCCTGCATATTTTCAACAACAAAAACAACATGAACAGGAAACAGGGCATACAGAACATCTCCGCTGTCTACTGCTCCCTCATACCAAAACAATAACGGACACAAAGCTAAGGACAAAACTTCAACAAGTCGAAGTGCCAATATAGCTGACGTTTTTATTTTATTCTTTCCGGGTTTCTTTTAAAGTACTCGTATGTATCACGGATGATAGAGTGAATCCCGGATAATCGATTTGGAAATAATTAAATTTTTGAAAATAAATTTCCCGGTTAATAGAATGCCAGATAATCGAGACTTGACTGTACTATATTTTTGCCACGCCCACTTTATGAGTGATGGAAATAGGAATAGGGTATCCAACAGTTCGCCCAAGCGGACTGTAACCTTTCCCTATGTTTTTTTTAAAGATCGTTCGGTAAATAAAATCCGCACTAATCTGCGACTCGTTGTAAATGGAAAGGCCGCTCCAATATATCGCTTACGTTTTCGGTGCCTAGGTTAGGTTAGGTTATGGTGGCTGTCAGCCTAAGGTCAACACAATTAGATCAATGTTAGGTCCATTGTGATACCACACGGATCTAGGGGTTTCTTTCACTACTCGTTAAACCATTTGGAGCTTCTTATGAAGCGCGAAAGACTTCTAACGTCAGCGTTAGCCAAGTCATTTAGATCGTTAAGCAAGAAATCTCCTAGATGTATATTTCTTTTCTGGAAGAGAGCAGGACATGTACAGAGAAGGTGAAGTGTAGTCTCCTCCTCCTGTTCGTCCTCTTAGAGCGTCGCAGGTCAAGCTTTGGCCAGATGTGCTCATTACTTACTTGTCCACCTAAGGTTTATCCTCTCGATTGCGGATAGCTTGAATAAAAGTTTGCAAGTAGCGATTGGTATACCCAAAGAACCCTTTTCAGGTAAAAGAGGTAGTTTGGTTCCCTTTTTGGAAAGTTCATCAGCCCTGCAGTTTCCTGGAATGTTTCTATGCCCCATCACCCAACAGAGGTGAATGTTAAACTGCTCCGCCATCTCCTTAAGAGATGAACGGCAGTCAAGGGCTGCGATGGAATTTAAAGAGAGTGAATCCACGGACTCGATAGCGGCTTGACTCTCCGACAAGATACGGATGTCGTTTGTGGATGTCACATTTCTCTTCAGCCACATCAGGGTTTCTTTTATCACCATAATTTCCGCCTGGGATACGCTAAAATGATTAGGACGGAAAGAGAGACTTAGATTTAGCCTTTCGGAGAAAACGCCACCACCAAACCCGTCACTAGTTTCTGATCCATCGGTGTAGAAGTGGATCGATTTATCATCCGCAAACGCAGCGTCATCCCAGAATGATTTGGAAGGAATAGTGACTTGAAACTCCTTTCCGAACTGTTATTGGGGTATGGTGTAGTCTATATTTAGTAGTAGAGACTCAAATGAGTCCAGAATGATGGTGTGGCCAATATTATTGTTAACCCACTGTGAGGTAGCTTTAAGGCGGACAGCAGAACAGGCCGCCGTTTGGCTGCTAAAAATGTCGAGGGGTAACAAATGTTGCAGTATATCTAGTGCTGCGGAGGGGGTGGTTCGGAGTGATCCGCTTATACACATACATACTTTGTGTTGGACTGTCTAGGATATCACAATTTGTAGCTTTACCTAGGGCAGTCCACCAGACAGCAACCCCGTATGTAAAAATCGGTCTTAAGACCGATACATATAGCCAATGCGTGATGCGAGGTTGCTGTAGGGAATAACTCCACGGGCAATAAATTCACATGGGAAATAACTTCACTTTTTTGTGGTGGCAATGGTGCGATGGTAGTGTTCGAATCCCGACAAGGGCCATGATTTTTATAAATTGAATGCACACAACAAAAACAGATCTCCCTAAAGCAATTTAGGCGCCACCTGTGGAGAAAGAATCCCATCGCACCAAACTTCTTTCCTATCTTTCTATTCTTTCATTAAGTAGCACCCAAAAATAAGCAATGAATCATTTGCTGGGAGCTACTTGCGCAACAAAAAAATGCCTGCGCTGTGGTTTTACCATTATAAGGGTACTGTGTCACTACAGAAGAAAGAAATCCTTTTAGCGCACGCAAACTATAAAAAAAAGAGCTTTTTTGTGGGAAATAATTTCTCTTAATATTTTATGATAATTCAAGAATCGTAATAATCGGTGTTTGACAATTTCGTGGGTAAAGATAACTCAGTTTGCGAACGGTCCTTTTTTCGCTTTCTGAAAATGATATAAGGCCATACGAATTTATTTACCCAAAGTGCAATAAGGCCAAGTGCTAAAATAAAACCTCGCACCTACTACCAATCAAGCAGTGACCCCAAGCAGGGGGGGCGCTCTTTCCCCTTCTCTGGAACTTGGTGGTGATACCTACTGATATACCTGGAAGGGGAGGGCTGCAGGGTGATTGCATATGCGGATGACATTGCTATTGCCGTCTTCGGAAAACACCTCAACACTATAAAGGAAGTCTTGCAAAGCGCTCTCAGCAAGCTAAAGAGATGGGCTTATCGTTGTGGCTTGGGTATCAACCCATCGTATCTGCTGTGGAAATGGGCCTCAGAATAATTTTGAGTCAAAAAATTAAAAACCTTTCCACCATATTTTTATTGTTTTTGTATCGATTTTCCAATATTTCAACACATTGAACAAGTCTGTATTGATCCATATTTAAATACCTCCCAGTTTTTACCATTGCGATAATTTTCGCAATGATAGTTGAATGTTGACGATGCCAAAAATGACGCGAAATTTAAAATTAAACCTCTTTTTAGGTGACCTTATATAAGACAGACAGAGAAAAAACATAGCCATAAACACGAGCCAACAACACCCACCAAAGTAACTTACAGGTTGACAGATTTCATTAATGAGCCCAAAGAAATACTCGTATGTTGCTCTAAAATTCGAAGCATAAGGAAATTGCTTATTTTCTCATTCATACTCTCCTGACGAAAAATTACGAAATTTGTTGGGAACTCGAACAGGATTTCGTAAGAATTCTTAGTTTTTCGTAAGGACACGAACACTCCTAATAATAAGAGCATGTTCCGGTAAAGTGATGACTTTTGTACCAACTTGGACAAGTGCATTACGGAAGAATGAAAGAGGAAAAACAATTTTCGTGTGTTCTGTGGGCGCAGTGGCTCAGTGATTAGTGGGTTGTACTAATAATCGAGGGGACCCAGGTTTAATTCATTCCAGGGGGCTTACTGTGGTTCTGCGAAAAACGGAATCGAATAAATGGTTTGTGGTGAAAATATGTTGGTTCGATATTTTCACAGAACCAGAATTGGCCCCAGGCTCAATAACACCTAAAGTTTTCCCAGTGTACCACCTCGTGGAAGTGTAGCTTAAGACTTCAGACGCTTTTTTCTTAGCTCCCGTAAATTTGCCAGACATTCGCAAGACATGGTTCAGTGAAAAAAATATAATAAATAAAAGACTGACGCCCATATGAATCGAACTAATTGCAAAGTAGTCCAACGCACTTGTAACTCTGAGAACGCCCCTTCGCCCGTGTTGACTAAAAACCAAAAGTTAAACTCTCCTTAAGTTACTTAAATCAAAGAACTTTAACGTCATAATGATAGTTGATAGTGTTACCAATCCCAAAATTATGGAACTTGGAAAAGTGAATATTGGTTGGGATAAATGTCGTGTTTCCAGTACTAAAATGTTTCAAGATGTTTCAGCTGCTGTGGTTTTAACCACTCGGCGAAAAATTGCAAAAAAAATAAAATATGTGCTAAATGCGCGGGAAACCACGATATAAAAGAGTGCGTTAGGAATAGTGAAAAGTGCATCAATTGCAGTAATGCGAATATAAACTTGAACCTAAATATGAATGTGAATCATGCGGCTAATGATCCTAATTGTCCGGTCTACGCTCGTAAATTAAATATTGCAGAAGACCGTGTTGAATTTTAGTAGTTAAATGAATTAAAGTGCGTTTATTTAAACATACAAGGCCTTTCTAGTAATTTTAGTGAACTACAGTGTATAGTTGAGAAAGAAAATGTGGACATTATAGCTCTAACGGACATATATCAAAACAATTATTAAAACGTCGCTTTAACGAAATACAATTGGACGGCTACCAATTATTAAACAGTGAAAGTGAATCTAGACACACTGGGGGTGTTGATCTGTATGTCAAAAAGGAAACTAAGTGTTCAAACGTTAAAAAAATTGTTGTCTGTATGAGAATTTGGTGTCTAATAGTTAAAGTACAATACAATAACGATACGGTGATTGATATTTGTGTAGTGTTGTAGTGGTCTCACTAAATGGTTGCTCGTTACTACAGCTTGCAAAAAATAAATTCAGTCTTAATCTCGAAACCAAAAGGGATACTTCATACCTTCAGTACCTAATTTGCTTTTTATTCGCTTCCATAAAGAGAGTTCTGTGTGGAGCTTGAAGAAAACAATTAAAGTACTGCATCAGCGTAATTGTAGCTTCGTGTAGCTCGTTTACTTTACATCGATTGGTTTTATTACAATGATACATATCGACGAAGGCTTGCATCAGTTTTAAACGACGCCAACATTTCAATGGTCATTTCTGAACCAACTCGAGTAACACCAAACACAAGGACCGTGATTGACTATGTATTAACAAACAATACACAATCGGTAAGCGTAAGTGTTGTCCAATATTTAAATGTGAGTGATCATGAAACGATTGTTTTGTATTGTATGTGCAGTGGGGTCATCAGTAGATGACAAGCACTTATACCTACTGGTCCATTGTACTTCAGCATAGCTGCCCGTTCGCTGCTTATTGGCGATTAGTAAGATTCAGTGAGGAAAAACCTGCCAGTAGCCTTGGCAAAGCTAAGAATATTAGCAAGTTCAATGTACCCCATCTCATCTTCGTTGACGAATTGTTTACCTACAGTGGTGAGCCTGGTTCTGGCGAAAGCAGGACATTCACAGATGAAGTGAGATGCCGTTTCACATAGGCCCGAGCTCCTAATGTGGATGGTTTTGAGGTGCTCGTTAAGAAGACTGAAACCGGTGACGAGACCAATCCAGGATCTCAAGACTTTCCTGTTCAGTCCAAGCAAAAACTTAGCTCTGCTGATTTTTGGACCGTCCACTAGCTTCTTCGAATACCTGCATGAGACCGGGTCATGCCAGTATTCGGAATGTTGTTGGCGTAGAGCCGAATCCATTTCACGTTTGTGGACGGATGAGCAGCATCCTATGGAGGGTTGTGGGCCAATGAAGGCTGTTGAAGAGCCCTTCCTGGCCAGAGCATCCGCTCTTTCATTACCCTGGATACCTGTGTGCCCAGGAACCCAGGCAAGTGATACCGAGTTACATCTTCCCAGACGGTTAAGTTTAATCATGGTTTCCTCAACTATTTTTGAGTTGAGAGAGCCAGCCGAACAGGCTTTGATAGCGGCTTGGCTATCTGAGCATATGTATAAGGTTTAACCCTTAATCCTACTCCTTAACAGGATATTGGCGGCAGTGGCAATCGCAAAGATTTCTGTCTGAAAAACAGTTGTTTGCCTACCCAAGGCTGCAGATAGATTTATCCGACAGTCTCTAGAGTAGACCCCGGCTCCGGAGATAGCGTCAATAAGTGAGCCATCCGTATAGACAATGACATCACCCGGCCTAAAGCCATTCCACCCCTCACTGTTCCATTCCTGCCGTTCAGGAAGGATGACCTGAAGATGGCGTTCAAAGACTTGCTTCATGCACACAGTGTCAAGTTCTCCTCGCCGATGGCCAGGTAGGCTGTCATAGAGAGCTCTGTACCTAGCACCTCTGGCCCCATCGCCGAGATTGACCTGCCGTCCAAGTACTACACACATACGGTATAGAGATTTTCTGGCCTCACTCTTAGCAAAGAACTGCAAGGCAGGTAAACAGAGCAACACTTCCATAGCAGCAGTGGGAGTTCCTCTCATCGCACCTGTAATGCATAAGCACGCAAGGTGCTGTAGCTTCGTCAGTTGACGTTTGAGTATGTGAGCTCTAGCCCACCATACAAGCGCACCATACATAAGGTATGGCCTAACGATGCACGTGTAAATCCAGTGAACCAGGCTGGGACTAAGTCCCCAGGTTCTGCTGAACATCCTACGGCACTGCCAGAGAATGTTAGCTGCCTTCGAAATTCTAGCAACTAAATGTTCAGAAAAGTAAAGCTTTGGGTCTAGAACAATGCCCAGATACTTAACCTTGCTTGATAGCTTTAGTTGAGTGCCCTGGAAGTAAGGCCACCTCACTTGAGGTATTGCCCTTCTATTTGTGAACAGTATCATCTCAGTCTTCGCGGGGTTGACTGACAGAGCCTGCTCGCGGCACCAACTCCCAACACTGTTGAGAGCTGTTTCCATCCGCTCACAAAGAGTTGGTAAACTCCTGCCGCTGAAAATGATACACACATCGTCAGCGTACCCAATAACAGGGTGACCTTCCCCATCAAGTCTTCTCAACAAGAAGTCGACCAACACTTTCCACAATGTAGTGGAGAGTACACCGCCCTGCGCAAAGCATTTAACAGCGCGCACAGTTCTGACGCAGCCGCCAACAGCAGCTGTAACTTCTCTGCTCCTAAGCATTTCCAGGATCCATTCTACAGTTGTAGAATCGACGCCCTTCAGTGTTAAGGCAGACTCAATTCTGCAAAAGGTGGGATTGTCAAAGGCACACTCAATATCCATGAAGACAGCAAGAGCATAGTTCTTGCGGTCGAGCGCCCTACGCACTCTGGCCGTCAGATTCTTAATGCCGTCTCAGTGGACTTGCCTTTTTGATATGATATCATGAATACCCAGCGAAGCTGGAATGCTCTTAAGCGATACGTCAATCAATTTTTCAAGGCCCTTTAACAGAAATGATGAAAGGCTAATAGTCCTGAAGCTTTTGGGAAGATCATAGGCAGCCTTTCCCGGTTTGGGAATGAAAACCGCCCTAGCTCTTCTCCAGGCCAAAGGTATATGTCGCAGAGCCACGCTAGCTCTGTAGATTCTAGTAAGCAGTGTGAGCAAAATCTCTATACCCTTTTGCAAGAGTATGGGATAAATGCCATCAGGTCCAGGAGTTTTGAAAGGAGAAAAGGACAGGATAATAGCTCTCGCCCTCTCTCTCGTAACAATACTCGCTGCGACCTGCTTTTGTTTGGCCACACGCAACTATCCACGGCCTTGCAGCCAGGAAAATGGGTGTCCATTAGCAGTTGAAGTGCCTCCTCATTGGAGTTGGTCGAGGTGCCATCAGGCTTCCGAAGGACGTCAAGCCTGGCTCCCGGATCAGCTGAGAGGACTCTCTGCAATCTCGAAACCGCGCTAACGTCCTTCAGTTCTCCGCAGAACCTCTGCCAAGATACCTTCTTAGCGCTCTTAATTTGCCTCTTGTACTCCTTCTGCGCATCCGCATGAGAAGATCAATCGGCTGCCGGGTTAGACTTCCTGGCCCTGTTAAACAGCCTCCCCACTCTTTTCCTGAGAAGTAATAACTTAGCGTTCCACCATCGGGTTGGTTTCGCACCGCCAACCTCCTTCTCCGGGCAAGCAGTATGGAAGGCCGTAATAATACCGCTGTGTAGCGTGTCGGTCGCCTTATCCAAGTCATCGCTACTAAGGATTCTGATAGGCAGGGAACCTATCTGACTCCGCAATTCCGTGGAATAGACGTCCCAGTCAGTGCGTCGCACATTCCTGATTTTGCTTCTGATCGGTCGATCTGCACTTAACTTAAAAATAACATACCGATGATCAGATGCAGTTTCCTCCCTTGAAACCCTCCAGCCCGAAACGATGCCAGATGCAGCAGCGGTTGCTACTGTCACATCAATAACTTGCCGCCTCAGCCGAGTAACAAAGGTTGGCTCATTACCAGTGTTCAGTATATCGAGCTGGCTGGCAGCAAAGAAGTTTAGAAGGGATTCACCCCTGCTATTTGAGTCAGTACTACCCCAAACGCGATGATGCGCGTTCGCGTCCATACCAACGATACCTCGTCGAGCATGCGAAGACAGACAAGGTCACTCCCGTCAAGCTTAGGGAAAATCCGAACAAGATCAGCTCTGACCCACGCATTCGTGGCTTCATCACTACAGCAGAGGACAAAGCCTCCATTTGTCTTGATGATGCACTCAAACGCCGGGCTATTGCCTTCCTTAACTCGCCTCCTCACAGCGTCCTTCAAGGCCTTGTCCAGAGCAAATGTTGTAATGCTACCTTAGGTGGCCCCTTAACCACTCTTGTGTCCGTCACCTTCACAGACTTCTCTGTTTCAGTGACCTTCTCTGAGAGATTGGGAGCGGTCAGATCAGAGGCAGTAGGTCCGGGGCCAGCAGGTTTGGGGTCGACATTTAGTGCAACCCTACTCTCCGAGTCCACCATTCCTACTCGCTTTTTCCTCTTACCACGCTTCCGTTTCTTTCGCTTCCTACAGCCTGATTCCTTTGTGGTTTCAACGCTGGCCGATTCGCAGAGCTCATCAGTCGCGGAATCCTCCGAGGAGCAACCGGAAGGTGCCTTCTCACATTCCTCAAGAGAGAGCTTCTTCAGCTTTTTCCTCAGGGGCGCCTGCTTCCTAGAAGGGCTGCAGAGGGGACCATCGCTGGACGTGCTAGACAGGAAATCCCGTGCTCGCTTCGTCAGTTTCTCCGTCCCCGCGTCATTCACAGGAGCAGTAGCGGCGTGATCCTTGGGCAGGGAAGTCCGCTCAGAGGGACTCAAGGACACATTTGTAGCGTCCGAGCTCCTCTTAGCAGACTCCCCACAGAGTTCGCTCTTACCAGCAGTCGCATCCTTGTGCCGGCCAGGATCGGTCAGTACGCTGGGTGCATCCGCCAGCTTGAGCTCCGAGCTTATCCTCGTTTCAGCGCTTAGTGCCGGCCATGAAACAATACAAGTTATAATTAAGTGTGCTAATGAAATAATAAAAAATAAATAGCGAATTAAGTACTGCAAGTATGAAGTATCCCTTTTTGTTTCGAGATTAAGACTGAATTTATTTTTTGCAAGGTTTAGGAACGAGAATATTTTGCAATTGAACTTAAGAGAATAGTAGTTTCAATGACAAAGACAAAGTTAATACCCTTCCAAAATGCAGAATTAGTTAACCCAGACCTTCAACATGCAAAATCAACTAAAATAAATCTATATAGAAAGGCTGTGATAACAAATCTTTTATCATGAGGAAAATTGACTCTGCGGAAAAAGTTTAAAAAATATGTTCTTAACAAAAATAATGATAGTATATTCGAATTGCAATTTCCAAACGGGATCAATTTAAATGATAGTGCAATTCTATGTGAACAATTTAACGACTAATTTGTTAAAAGCGTAGTCAATCCGATCTGTGATATATTTAGAATATGTAAATTAATCGAAATGTGCAATATAGGCTTTAAGTTCCATACAATAGATGTCAATGACATAATTGGTGCAATAAAATTGATCAGCAAAAAACATGACTTTAACTTTATTAAAGTGGGTATGTTACTTAACGGTATTGATGTTATTGGTCCTGTCCTCGTCCGTATTATCAACTCATCGTTAAACACTTTAATTTTTTTTGGAAAGAGTCATTAGTAGTCCCAATAAAGAAAGTTAGTGAAGCTGAAACATGTCACGAATACCGCCCAATAAATATGATGCCAACTGGAGAAAAAGTTTTAGAGAAAATAGTGCAAGTGCAATTAAGTGAGCATCTATCGAATCAAAATATCCTAACAGACTTCCAATCAGGCTTTAGAGAAAAACATTCTTGTGCGACGTGCGTCAATTATGTGTTTAGTGACTGTAACGAAAATGTGGATAAAAAAACGTGGTTGTCGCAGTAAGCCTTGAACTCAGACGTGCCTTTGGAAACGGTTAATCAAGAAATAGTGTGACATAAACAATATAAGTCGGGAGTACGATCCACAGAACTTAGCTGGTTTAGATCGTTTATCACGGGGCGAACACAACGAACTAGAGTAACTGATAAAGTGTCATCCCCGTTATCAGCTGATATAGGACTTCCACAAGTAACAATTCTTGGTGTTATCCTGTTTTTGTTATTTATTAATGACATGGTGAAAGTCGTGGTGAACTCAAAGCTAGTTCTCTTCACGGATGATGGTCTTTTATATAAAGGGTGATTTTTTTAAGGTTAGGATTTTCATGCATTAGTATTTGACAGATCACGCGGGATTTCAGACATGGTGTCAAAGAGAAAGATGCTCAGTATGCTTTGACATTTCATCATGAATAGACTTACTAACGAGCAACGCTTGCAAATCATAGAATTTTATTACCAAAATCAGTGTTCGGTTCGAAATGTGTTTCGCGCTTTACGTCCGATTTATGGTCTACATAATCGACCAAGTGAGCAAACAATTAATGCGATTGTGACCAAGTTTCGCACTCAGTTTACTTTATTGGACATTAAACCAACCACACGAATGCGTACAGTGCGTACAGAAGAGAATATTGCGTCTGTTTCTGAGAGTGTTGATGAAGACCGTGAAATGTCGATTCGTCGCCGTTCGCAGCAATTGGGTTTGTGTTATTCGACCACATGGAAGATTTTACGCAAAGATCTTGGTGTAAAACCGTATAAAATACAGCTCGTGCAAGAACTGAAGCCGAACGATCTGCCACAACGTCGAATTTTCAGTGAATGGGCCCTAGAAAAGTTGGCAGAAAATCCGCTTTTTTATCGACAAATTTTGTTCAGCGATGAGGCTCATTTCTGGTTGAATGGCTACGTAAATAAGCACAATTGCCGCATTTGGAGTGAAGAGCAACCAGAAGCCGTTCAAGAACTGCCCATGCATCCCAAAAAATGCACTGTTTGGTGTGGTTTGTACGCTGGTGGAATCATTGGACCGTATTTTTTCAAAGATGCTGTTGGACGCAACGTTACGGTGAATGGCGATCGCTATCGTTCAATGCTAACAAACTTTTTGTTGCCAAAAATGGAAGAACTGAACTTGGTTGACATGTGGTTTCAACAAGATGGCGCTACATGCCACACAGCTCGCGATTCTATGGCCATTTTGAGGGAAAACTTCGGAGAACAATTCATCTCAAGGAATGGACCGGTAAGTTGGCCACCAAGATCATGCGATTTGACGCCTTTAGACTATTTTTTGTGGGGCTACGTCAAGTCTAAAGTCTACACAAATAAGCCAGCAACTATTCCAGCTTTGGAAGACAACATTTCCGAAGAAATTCGGGCTATTCCGGCCGAAATGCTCGAAAAAGTTACCCAAAATTGGACTTTACGAATGGACCACCTAAGACGCAGCCGCGGTCAACATTTAAATGAAATTATCTTCAAAAAGTAAATGTCATGGACCAATCTAACGTTTCAAATAAAGAATCGATGAGATTTTGCAAATTTTATGCGTTTTTTTTTTTTAAAAAAGTTCTCAAGCTCTTAAAAAATCACCCTTTACATGTGGAAGTGACTTAGTAACTTGTGTAAATAATATAAATTCAGATTTACAAGCTATAAGCGAGTGCCTGAAAATGAACCAGTTTATATTAAATACAAAAAAACTAAGTGTAGGGGGTAACGTCCTTGTTGATAATGTGCAACTTGTAGAAAAAGCTGGATATCTCGGCATCCTTCTGGTTATTGGCCCGCATATTGGATATTGGATATCTTTGTAAAAAAATATCAAAAAAAGTTTGTGTTCTAAGAAGAATAAGAACTAATATATCACTGACCTGTGCCGTTAAAGTGTATAATGTGATTATAAAACCACACTTTGAGTACTGTAGTAGCATCATATGTGTCTGTCCTTAAAAACAGACTGCAAGTCTTGCAAAATAAAGCAAAGCGAATAGTCTTAAAGAGGGATAGATATACCTCAATTTCTTCCACGATTTCTACGCTAAACTGGTTAAGTGTGAACCAACAACTCTTTGTGAGCACAATGATTTTTATCTAAAAGATCAAAAATGGAACGTCACCAAGCTATCTCCGTGAAAATGCCGCAACGAGGACCGATGCAGATTACAACATAATAAGTGTAGGAGACTTTAGAATTCAGAGAACGAGAACCACGAGAGGACAAAGAACTATCTATTATACCGGATTCCAAAGATTTAACAGTGTATCAAATTAAAAATCAAACAAATCTTGTGGCATTTAAAAGAAAAATTAAAGAGATTGCTAGAACTAGTATAATAGATTAAGCATAAAATCATTAAAGAAATGTAAACCATGTACAAAAAACTCCAAATGGCTTTTTAAAAGCTAATTAAATGAAGATTGCTTGATTGATTAAATGATGAATAAAAAACAAACTCAAACAACTTCCTATCATAAACAAGACAAAAAAAATAATTTGTGTTTCCATTACCCCAGTAAATTTAAAGCGCTTTAAGGAATAAAATGCATCTATTCCTAGAGGAAACATAGGAATATCATTATTATTACACTGAAATCTTCTCGGGCAGAAGCGCTCTGATAAGTCACCCAAGTGTAACATTATTCAGGCTGTTTTAAATACATTTTTATTTTACTTTTTGTTATCTTATTTGTTTCCTACAAAGACAATAAGGGTCACAACTCCTCAACCGTCGCGTCGGGGATTCGAAGTTTGATTGAAATATACCAACCTACATTATTAGGTTATTTTCGTTATTTAGTTTCCTTAGCTATTCGGCAAAACTTTTTAAAATATAAATATATTTTCTTTATTTAAATCACATCCACATTTTCAAATACATACGAAACTTACGAAACTTCGAAATAGAACCTGAGAATATTTTGAGTTTCTCAATTGGTCGTTGGTTTAATGCTTGTCACTAGCAACAAAATCGGAAACAAAAAGAGATTTTCAGTCATTTAAGTGGCAGTGTTCTGTTGACATTGACGTCTGATCTGTCACTTTACATACTGGGTTATGTTTCTATTTCCGTTTCTGTTGCTTATGACAATCTGCCTTTATGTGTGAAAAAAACTAACTAAACGATTTCGATTGGAAACTTTTTGTTTACCCCGAGTGCACTCTTACTGCTGTCAGAGCAAATTATCGTTTTTGTTTCGACACAAAAATCACCTTCAGTGCACTCTGAGAGCACTCCGTTTTTACCCGTTATATACCGAGAGTAAACATGTACTTGCAGTCATAATTGTCATTTCTGCCGTGATGCAATGATTGACAGTTCTAGGCACAACAAAAACAAAAAACAAAACACACTGTAAAAACGTACCAATACATACAACTGCAGTTTGTATCCGGTTTAGTTTTCGTGCCTATACACATTTTTTGAAGTTCGAGAACCAATAGAATTCGACATAAGCCAATAATTTGTTTCCCCTTATGATGTTGAAGCATCCAAGACGACCTCGCACTCGCCAGGTTTATTTGACCAAGAAACAAAATAAACTCCATATGTATCTCCACCGAGCCTTTTTATTTTGCCAGTTACTTGACTTATCTGTTAAAAGTGAAGTTAGCAATCTAATCAACGGAAGTACCACTATAAGCGTTTTTCTTTTTAAGCTCAGAGCGCGACCGAAGCGCGCTAGTGTGCCCTGAATAAAATGCCAGACCAGTTGGAGTTAGAAGCTGTCAGAAGCATTAGGGATGTTTTATTCGATGTAATGCATCGAAACGTTACATCGATTATTATCGATGCATCGATTAAAAACATCGATGTTTTCGATGCATCGATTAAGAACATCGACGTATTTTATTATACGAGTATGAGCTAAAAATAAGAAATCAAAAATAAGACATTATCCAAGTTTTTAATTTAGCTGAGTTTTATTAAAATTGTAAATCCGAATACTTCCGCTCCAAACTTTGCATAAACAATATTTTGTTTACCCGCTTTCCTTCGATTCTATTCCTTTGCTGACTCAATACCTTGGAAGCTTTCGAAAAAAGCCTTTCCGAAGGAACTGAGCTTTCTACCATTGTTAAATATTTAAAAGCAACTTTGAAAAGTTTTGGAAATTGGAGCTTGTAGTCGGACCAAATTTCCAAGGGATTTTCGCTAAGGCGACCAACAGGCAGGGCCGGCCCAACCATATGTGTAAGATGTGCAAATGCACAGGGCGCCAAATTCCTGGGTGCATTGATAGGAGTAAGAAAAATTAATTTTACCTTGCGCGGATACTGCCATTTGCATTTAAAACAAAAAACTTGTTCAAATAAGCCCAAAATAGCAACATCCATTACACCTGTGCTGAATTTTTGCACATTAACTCACGTCACTTGCAATATTACAACTTGAAGGAGAATCTAACTTAAAATAGGGCGCTTTCTGTAAATCTTGCACAGGGCGCTTGTTTGACTGGAGCCCGCCCTGCCAACAGGTGCCCTTAAGTAGACGGAAAGCTCATCACAAACACTTTCTTCGCTTTTGTTCGCCTTCCGATTTCTGTGAACGAGTTTGTGATGGTCGCTCCAAAAGCTGAAATCTTCCCATACTTTGTCGGAACTATCCGAATCAGATTCTATTAGATTTTCATTAAAAAGGTCCTTCTTCATCACCTCCTTAATTTTTTGGATTGCGTGAACACAAGCTATGGGGTCTTCACAATGAAGCTTTTTGAACCGCGGGTCCAACAAGGTAGCTATAGCTAACGAAGAAACTTGTTCAATAGCACCCATCCGTTTCCTTATTTCTCCAAGAATGAGCTTGCTTTAATAGACATGACAGTATATTCTGACTGTATATCTGTGTCTGCGGTACGAACGTCGGTCTCGGTCGTCGCGTTGTGTTCCCTCGTCTTACATGTGTCGTTGTTTATGTGTTTGGTTGGCGAAAATATCTTATTACAAATTACGTTATAATTTCTCATATCCTTCATTAATACAATCAAAGAGAAAAGAGCACATAGAAAGTATTAAATTTGAAATTCGTTAATGTGTACATTTTATGCTACGATGCATCGAATGAAATACATCGATGCATCGTTAAACATCGGATGCTTTCGATGCATCGGATTGATTCGATGCATCGATGTATTTTGAGCAACCCTGAGCTGAACACGGGTAGAGACATACTGAAAAGAGGAATAATACAATTTAAATGGCTGTTGGGGTTTCCTGGCGTTTAATGTAATACAATTCAATTAAATGATTTTAATTTCAAAAATAAACATGATTACCAATCATCTGACAGTGAAGTGCTCTTGTACGTTTTAGAAACAAATCGGAGCGCTCTGGGCTTACTCTGCTCAGAGCTTACTCGGCGTGCTCAGGCTCTCCTCAGTGCTCCGCTCAGAGCTTAAAAAGAAGTCGGCTTATCTATGTAATATCATTTGTTGGCAATTCCATTGTCATTTTGGTTTTCATTTAGATTCAATTTTATTTTTAAGATTTATTGATGAATATTTATGTATTCAGCAGATGAATTTTCTTCGTTGACAGAGGTTGTTAGTGCTTTCATCCCCAGAAATTATTCGTGTTAGGTATCACAGATATCACAAAAGAATACAAGGACTAAAGTAAGAGTAGATTCCTGAATATGACCGTGTAGCCACTATACGT
This sequence comes from Portevinia maculata, assembly GCA_949715645.1. NCBI lineage: Eukaryota > Metazoa > Arthropoda > Insecta > Diptera > Syrphidae > Portevinia > Portevinia maculata. The sequence continues at coordinate 396,089,599 of OX454525.1, read as the reverse complement.
TGGGCCTCCTCGAATTGAAATTAGATTTCATTAAACGTGTTTCTTTTTTGTTCAGAGCAGAGTGTTTCGTTCTTCTTTTGCAATTTCTTGGAAGCCACTCACTTTTCCCAGTTATCTTGTGCCTAAATCATGAGGAACCATCTTGCAGACCATATGATATAGCCATCTTTACGTAAACGATGGCCAAGGGGAAGGGGCACTGTTTCTACTGATTGAATGAAATAAAAGAAAAAGTGCAAAAAGAAAAGAGGAATTTCATGAGCCGCAATCATCAGTGATGACAAGTGGAAAAGTTATTTTTATGCTACGTTAGGGCTGTCATTTTCGTTTGACCTCACTCCATCAAGTTCAACACTTTAAATAGAGCAATTCACGACAACGTCAGTCGAACAGCTTCAACTACTTTACAAGCGCAGTTTGGTTTTTTATTTCGTCGAATTAAAGTTAAAACAACCTGTTTTAAAAATGAAAAATATATTACTAAGTGATTAAGTACCTTAGAAAGTCCATAAAGGCAAATAAGTTTTCATTGATTTTCCTGCAAGCTTAGTAGAAAAATCGAAAGAGTGATCATTAAATTTGTAAAAGAGATAGCTTCACGAAATAGCTTATATCAGTTTTTGTGTGTAGAACAAATGCCGTATAATTTCAAGGAAACTGGAGGTTAACTTTTTATGTATGTAGGTACTGTATTTGTGTGTTGCAGGACAAAGTTGTAATTAGTTGTAATTCTCTTGAAAGATGAGGTTATTATCTGGACTTAATACCACCAAACAACTTTGCAACTTTTCATATAGGTAACAGTTAAAAACATTTTACAGGAAAACGCAAAAATCTACAAGGCAATAATTGCAAAGTCCTAAATGACGAGTTGAAAAGATGTTTGGTGGAATAGCGCCCTAGTCTGGAGACATAATAACTCTTCCACTTCACTGCATATCTACCGCCTATGAGGTCACCGGTTTGAAAAGTAAAAAGTAAAAGTAAAATAGTTACTTTGAAATAAGAATTCTATGTGACGCTTTTTTAAGATCAAACTCATACGAGCATTGAGTTTTACGCAATGGACGCCATTACGTCAATAGACATCCCAATTAGTGCAGCAAAAAGAAACTATGACCAAAAACCTGATGGCACCTTCACTGAGACGAAAGCGGAAACTCTTAGTTATCTGCTGGAGTCTCACTTTCCGGGTAACCAGATTACAATTGGTTCACAACCAGGCCCGATTACCGAGACTATGAGTGAGCCAAGACAAACAACTCGGCGTAGCTGGTATATTGCGAAGGCCGTGGTGACGGACGAGGCCATTAAATACGCATTTGCGTCTTTTGACGGCTTCAAGTCGCCTGGTACGGACGGAATATACCCAGCCATGCTGCAACAATGTACAAACCAGCTGCTACCGACTATGAAGAAAATCTTCACCGCTGTCCTAGCACTGGCATACATTCCAACACCCTGGCGTACAGTTAGAGTGGCATTCATACCAAAAATTGGCAGAAGTGACTACTCGCTCGCCAAGAGCTTCAGACCAATCAGTCTGACTTCTTTCTTGCTGAAAAGCTTGGAAAGGCTGGTCGAGCTTCACGTGCGCAAAGGTGCTTTGCGATTGCACCCACTATCTCCGATGCAACATGCCTATCAACGCGGAAAATCCTGCGAGACTGCGCTCCAAAATCTAGTTGGTAGAATTGAAGGCGCGCTTGACAGAAAAGAATACGCGATGGGCATTTTCATCGATATTGAGGGTGCTTTTGACAATGCGACTTTTGATAGCATGTGCAGCTCCGCCAGACAACACGGAGTAGACGAACCATTGGTGTTGTGGATTAAAGCAATGCTAATGAATAGAACGTTGGTTGCGGATGCGGATTGTGGCCGCTATGTTATGGCGGGGGTAAACAGAGGCTGCCCGCAAGGCGGCGTCATGTCTCCACTGCTGTGGTGTATGCTGGTCGACTCTCTGTTGAACGCACTCAACAGTTCTAATATTTACGCTCAGGCGTACGCGGATGATGTTGCCGTGCTTTCTGTTGGATCATGCCTAGCGACTGTATGCGCCAAGGCGCAGGCGGCCCTTGACGTGATCGACGAATGGTGCACTAGGAATGGGCTCTCGGTCAATCCTCTTAAAACTGAGGTTGTTCTCTTTACGAGAAGGAGGAAGCTGGTCGGGTTGACTCAGCCAGTGCTAAAAGGCGTCACAATCCAACTCTCCAATGAAGCAAAGTATCTGGGAGTCATCCTGGATAGCAAACTTCTTTGGTCCAAACATGTTGAGCTGAAGACTGCCAAGGCGCTGTCTATTTTCTGGCAGTGCAAAGGCATTTTCGGCAAGACATGGGGCTTATCACCGAAAAGAGTCCTATGGATTTATACGGCTATGATAAGACCATTTATAGCATACGCATCGGTTGTTTGGTGGAATAAGCTTTCACGTAAATACGTCACTGCTGCTTTTGCCAAACTCCAAAGGCAGGTATGTCTCGGCTGCACGGGGGCCTTCCCCAGCACGCCTGGCTCCGGCCTAGATGCACTATTGAACCTTCCGCCCCTTGATGTTTACATCATGGGCTGTACAATCAAGGCTATCTCACGTCTTACAAGAGGTGGCTTTTGGTATAACTCGCACTGGAGTTTTGATGAACTTGCCCAACGGTTGTCCTGCGACTCCTGTCTTATGGATATGCCGTCTGATGCGATGACACCGGAACTTCGGCTAAAGCGCAAATACGAGGTCGACTTTCCTCGCGTCCAGGACTGGCTCTGGCCGGACTCTGAACCTGGAAGGGAATGCAGTCGAATCTTTACGGATGGCTCCAAAACCGATCAAGGATCTGGTGCTGGTGTCTTCGTGGAGAGCGATAGCGTTAGACTTTTCTTTCCGTTAGGCAAACATGCGTCAGTCTTCCAAACAGAGACTTATGCTATCCTAATGGCCATGGACTATGTTACGAGGAACAGGTGGAGGGGGCGAAGTATCTGCGTCTGTAGCGACAGTCAGGCTGCGCTTAAGGCCTTACTCAAACCCTTAACTACCTCCAAAATAGTACGAGAATGCAAGATATCTCTGAATTCGGTCGGAAGGCTGAATTCACTTAAACTTGTCTGGGTCCCGGGTCATAACGGGATCACGGGAAATGAGATCTCCGATGAACTTGCTAGACAAGGCTCAGAGGGGGACCTCTCAGGACCTGAACCAGCGATCTGTCTGCCTGCGTCCTCGGTCAGGGCTTCCATTGACGGTTGGGTTTCCTATGAACACAATCGCCGTTGGCATGACTCTCCAGGGTGCAGACAGACTAAGCAAATGCTCCCCGACGTCTGTGGGAAATCCGCGGCATTCTTGTTGTCTCTCAACAGAAAAGACTGCAGACAGACTACTGGCGTTCTTACGGGACACTACGCTTTTGCCAAACACCTTAAGGTGCTAGGCCTAAGCGACACCACCAACTGCGAAGCCTGTGGAGAAAGCGACGACACTGCGGAACATTTCGTCTGTGATTGTCCTGCTTTTGCTCGTATCAGGTGGCAGGTATTTGGTGCGGATATGGTGAGTGCTGTAAACCTAAGCTCCTTATCATTGAAGCGCCTTCTCGTTTTTCTTAGAAAAACGAGTAAATTCCCACAGTAAAATGTGGTGTGTCTGCCTGGCAGTACAATGGACCAGTATTGAGTCTGAGTGCTCCAGTGCAGAAAGTTTCACACATCCCGACAAAAAAAAAAAAAAAAAAAAAAAAAAAAAAATGACCAAAAACTGAGAGAACAAATTAACACTACCTGGTCCCAAAGGCAGGACTGTGTTATATCTCGCAGTCTATAGCCAAGAATCGACGAGAAAAGAAGAAAACACATTCTGGGAATGAACAAACAAGAAATACGTATCCTAACCGGCGTACTGACCGGCCACTGCACCATAGGTGTAATGGCAAACAGGCTGGGCATTAGCTCACCAGACTACCGCAGAAGCTGTCACGATATAGAAGAAACCGAGACCATCAAACACCTGCTCTGCGAGTGTCCAAACCTCCAGACGTCTCGACTTCGCTATCTGGGCAACAGATTTTTTTCGAAGACTTAGAGGACGTAGCGCAGATACCACTGACGAACACAATCAGGTTTGTCAAGAAGACAGGTTGCTTCCAATAGGCCAACCAGCAAGAATAATTTAAACGGAGTATGGTAAGTGTTTTTATTGTAAGTAAAGTTTTTTACCACGATAAACAACAAGGGATCACAATGGTCCAATGGGCCCCGTGCAAGCAATTGCTGTGCACCTCCCTTCTAACCTAACCTAACTTAACCTTACTATAAAAACCACACATTTGTGGCGTTTGAAATCGCAATCTTCACTAACAACACTGTTTTTCTCCTTTTGAAGTGTTGGATTCAATCGGTTTACTAGTGACCGCGATTGGCCCCTCTGGTGCCTAGCGCTGTATGCGAACTATATACCCCCTAACCTAACCTAACGACTGTGCACAACACTGACTACCTTCGAATATCATCGACGGCGACCGTTGAGCTTATTTAGCGACTATACATTGTTATAAGCTTTCTTAGAAGTCGCTGCTGTGTAAAAGTCATCACAATGTGGGAGCAGTAAAAACGAATAATGCCAAATGAGCATTATAAACTTCGACAACACAATGAAACGGTCCTGACCTTTGTAAGCCTTAATTTTATTTATTTTGAACTTGACCCGTTGTCAAAAGAAGCAAACTATTATTACTTTTTCTTTCGCCTACCTCGTTTATATCTTCTAGGTATACATTTAAATTAAAAGAAAAATTAACAGCAGTTTTTTTCTTTTTTCGGTCACTTTCAATTTATTCTAAGTATACCTACATTGTTTGAGGCAGTAAAGAACTTATTGTATTATATTTGTGTAAATTTCATTATTTTTAAATAGGCAAATACTTATGTTTTAAACGTTAATGAAATGTTTTAATTGCATCCATTCTTGAGATTCATTTTAATTGTGTGACTTTTAAGAAGTTGGTGACCAGTGAGAGCGGCAACCAATTAAGACAATGCTTATGTATTTCACATGGTATTGGCTTTGATTCGGGACACTAGGACCCAACCGAGACCTGATTTATGCTGCGACTGCGAGACAAGAGCTCTTCGTGACATCGGCGAACAAGCTTCAAATTCTGCACGAATAGATCCAGGTCCATGTGTCGTTCTCATTGCAATTGCTTTTGTTGTCCCGTCACATGCTGGTCTTTGTAAAGGGTGGCTGTTGAATATTGCTTCATTGAGAAACTCAAACTTAGAGAGCTTTCCCTCCGGGAGGAGCTAGAGAAAACTCTCAAAACTATAACCAAACTCAGGAAAAGACAAAATGTAGAGGAAGCTGTTCCAGACCTGAAAAGTGGCATTATCAGCTGTTTCGAACTGGCGTGCCTAGTAAACAAAAACCCAGTTCCCTGGTGGAGCTCGGAACTGCAAACAATCCGAAGAGAAGCTAGAAAACTTAGGTAGGTCACTAAAGATTGATTTGGATGAAGACTGGAATCTCTATGGATCGGAACAGAAATAATATAAGCGCTTTAAGGGCATTTTTCGGTCACACGAGATGGCTCCGTTTTCCCGCCACTTCATCCACCCTAGGATTACGCGATGATTAATGTCATCAGCAATTGGGAATCACTCTTCCATTCATATAAATGTCTGGAATTAGCCATAGTGTGTCGGAGAAAAGGCAGCATAAGTTTTCCGTTTTTTGTATACCCTATTCTAAGCGTATAATAATTTTGACGCATAGTTTGTAACATACCTTAATATTGCCCGTAGACCCCTAAAAGTTACTATATTTATGATCAGCATCGATAGTAATGTCGATCTAGCCATGTCCGTCCGTCCGTCCGTCCGTCTGTCGGCAAAAATTAGGCCTTTAAACTGGACCTAGAGAGCTGAAATTTTAACCATATACTCTCTAGGGTCCCGAAATAATCAAGTTTACGAATTTTTGAAATCCGCCCACAGACACGCCCACAAACTCAAAAAAACAAAATTTTGGAAAAAATCGAATTTTGAGCTAGAAAGCTGAAATTTTTTATATATGATCTATGACTCCTAAAACTGCTGGGGATAAACAATTTTCAAAATCCGCCCGGTGACACGCCCACAAATAAATAAAATATTTTTTTATATCCTATTCTAAGGGTATATATTAATTTTTGAATATCCAAAGTTTGAGCTAGGGAGCTGAAATTTATAATATATACTCTCTATGGGCCCTTTATGCTGATGTGTAAATATTTTCAAAATCCGCCCACTGTCACGCCCACAATTAATTTTTTATTTTTTTTGAAAATTCAAAGTTTGAGCTAGGGAGCGGAAATTTATAATATATACTCTCTAGGGGCCCATTATACTCATGTGTTAATTTTTTTTTAAATCCGCCTACTGACACGCCCACAATTAAATAAAACAATTTTATTGAAACACCTAAGTTTGAGCTAGGGAGCGTTTTTTTTGATAAAATCCTTTAAATGTTATATAACAAAATATGTAGAGCGTTCTTAACAATTCAACCATACTTAGACTTTTGTCACGCCCACTTACGAGGGATAGGAATAAGAATAGGGTATCCAACAGTTCGCCCAAGCGGCCTGTAGCCCGTCTCTGTTTTTTGACTATTACTAGTCCTATTCGCCTCCAAAACAGCCACCCAGACATCAAGTGCACGTGTCGGGACGTTTGATCCTCGCTTGTGATGGCTCCATCGTCAGCAAAGAATTACTGATGCACTTTGTAATCTGTCAGTTTTCCTTCAAGCAGGTACTCAAGGACTGTTACATACATACAGTGCGCTTCACTTGATTAGACGCACACATTTTTTTTTACATAAATTTAATTTTGTTGTTAGTGTGTGTAACAATTATCAACAAATTGCATTTATTAGAAAGGTTATTAAGTTCTCAACAAAAAAAAACACAAACAAATGGTAGGTGAGTGGAAGTTAACGCATATTTTTTCTCTTTCTTGCCTATGCTGTAAGAAAAAGTGCAGTTTTTTTTGTTCACATGATTAGACGCACCCATTAAATTTGTTAGTTGAACGCGATCTGTTACGTAGATTTTAGATAGCTACAAAGTTTAAGAAGCAAGGAGTGTTTTCTATTGATTTTCATTAAAAATGGGGAAAAAATGTTTTAACCGCGGAAGAAAAAGGCAAAATGTACGCATCGCATTCTGAAGGGTTTTCAATGAGAAGCATTGCCAAGAAAATAGGCCGAAGTGACCAGGTTGTGAGAAATTACAAAAAAAACAGTGCTTCATACGGTAAAAATCAGGACAAAAGAAAAATCATAAGAATAGCGTCAAATTCAGCTGTCTCCACAAGCAAAATAAAGGAAAAAGCTGGGATAACTACCAGCACATCAACTGTTCGGCGAGCTATTTTGAGTACAGAATACCTAAAATTAAAAAAAAAAAAAAAAAAAGCCCCCACTAAACGCCATAAGAAAAGAACAGCGGTTGGAATTCGCACGCCTTCACATGACATGGGACACCAACCTTGGAAGAGCGCTAAATTGGCGAAATGTGTTTTTTTTTTCAGATGAAAAAAAAATCAATTTGGATGGCCCTGATGGTAACAACTACTACTTCCATGATCTTAGAAAAAAGCTAAAGTTTTTGACAAGTCACCATTCGATGCAAGGAGGAGTAATGGTTTGGGGAGCCATTTCGTACTACGAAATTACCAGCACATCAACTGTTCGGCGAGCTATTTTGAGTACAGAATACCTAAAATTAAAAAAAAAAAAAAAAAAAGCCCCCACTAAACGCCATAAGAAAAGAACAGCGGTTGGAATTCGCACGCCTTCACATGACATGGGACACCAACCTTGGAAGAGCGCTAAATTGGCGAAATGTGTTTTTTTTTTCAGATGAAAAAAAAATCAATTTGGATGGCCCTGATGGTAACAACTACTACTTCCATGATCTTAGAAAAAAGCTAAAGTTTTTGACAAGTCACCATTCGATGCAAGGAGGAGTAATGGTTTGGGGAGCCATTTCGTACTACGAAATTCGATTTGGTTTTCATTTCCAAAAAAATGACGGGAGTTTCCTACAAAGCTCTTTTGCAATCAGCCTTCCTCGCCATGAAAGAACTGTTCGGACCTCTATAGTGGTTATTACAACAAAACAATGCGCCAATCCACAACGCTCGTGTAGTGAAAAGCTTACTTGTCGAAAAAAAGGTGGAATTGTTGCCGTGGCCACCTTATTCACCTGACCTCAATATAATTGAAAATGTTTGGGGATGGCTCGCATAAAGTTTACGAATGAGTTAGGCAATATGAGACCTGTGAAGAGCTAACTGTCGCAATAAAAGAAGCTTGGAGGACGATTCCCTTAAATTATTTACTGAAAATATAAAAAAAAACAACAAAAATAAAAATAAAAGAGAAACAAGTAAATTCAAAAGTCTATGTTTCATTTTTAAGATTTTTTTATAGGTGCGTCTAATCAAGTGAGCAAAAAAAACTGCACTTTTTCTTACAGCATAGGCAAGAAAGAGAAAAAATATCCGTTAACTTCCACTCACCTACCATTTGTTTGTGTTTTTTTGTTGAGAACTTAATAACCATTCCAATAAATGCAATTTTTTGATAATTGTTACACACACTAACAAAAAAAATTAAATTTATGTTTAAAAAAATGTGTGCGTCTAAGCAAGTGAATAGCACTGTATATCAAGGGACTTAAGACGCTTCCTTGATGTACACCGACTTTGATTGCGAACTCCTCGGTGTCCAGCGGGGTATCTTACTCTTGCCTTTGCTCCCACATACATACATGTCCATGATCATCTGAATATAGAAACTTCAGAAATCACGATGTTTTTCTACAATGATGGTAGCCGTATTATTTTCTGCAACCGGCTATGTCATTCCCGCTCAACGACATCAGCTCGATAGAACGGTAATTAACACAGTCTCGCGTATCGCCTTTTCCTTTGCACAAAGGAAGAAAATAACTTCCCCTGCACTATACATTGTCCAAAAAAAATTGTCAGTACAGGGAAGATGGGATGTTTGTCTCTCAGTCTGGTTGCAATGACTTACATAAATCGGTCCCTCTTTAAAGCTCTCACAGGGTTGACGTAGTGTGTATGATAATTCGCCATAACTCAGAGAGAAATTCTTTTAGGGTTACCATTTTCCAATTTAAAATAAAAATATTGCGGAAGGAAATAAATTCCGTTTATCTTTTTCCTTTTCTGGTAAGTTAATAAAAGGCGCGTTTATTTAAGGGTATCTCCAGTAGACCAACAAAATATATAAATTTCGTAACACAAAAAAAAATCAAAACGAATAATTTCTAATATCACTTCTCAACTAATCCGATGAGTAATTAAGTCTTTAGTAAGTCTCTTATTTCAGCCATTTTAAATGACTTGTTTTGGCTTGCTACAACCCCTTTCACTTGAGCCCAAACCAATTCTATTGGATTAAGGTCACAGTGATAAGGCGGCAAGCGAAGCACTTTATGTCCCGCTTTTCAGCCATTTCATCCACGACGTATGTTTATACCCTATTCTAAGGGTATATTAATTTTGACGCATAGTTTGTAACATACCTTAATATTGCCCGTAGACCCCTAAAAGTTACTATATTTATGATCAGCATTGATAGTAATGTCGATCTAGCCATGTCCGTCCGTCCGTCGGCAAAAATTAGGCCTTTAAACTGGGCCTAGAGAACTGAAATTTTAACCATATACTCTCTAGGGTCCCGAAATAATCAGGTTTACGAATTTTCGAAATCCGCCCACAGACACGCCCACAAATCTAAAAAAACAAAATTTTGGAAAAAATCGAATTTTGAGCTAGAAAGCTGAAATTTTTTTTATATGATCTATGACTCCTAAAACTGCTCGGGATATAAAATTTTCAAAATCCGCCCACGTTTATTGAAAAACCAAAATGTTAACAATTCAACCATACTTAGACTTTTGTGACGCTCACTTATGAGGGATAGGAATAAGAATAGGGTATCCAACAATTCGCCCAAGCGGACTGTAGCCCGTCCCTATGTTTCATACTTGGATTTGTAACGTTTAACGAATCCAAGCAACTCTGCTTTAACAATATCATCCTCGAAACTTATCGCATTAGACCTCAACCACTTTTTTATTTCATCTTTTCTCGTGGAAGTGGATGGTGCTTTATTTTGTTTTCTGGAATGATAGGCATTTAAACCATTTCTCGTACACATCAGCGTTCATGTCCTCGTGGTCTCCGGTTTTTCCCGAAATGAAGCATAAAAGTCCTCCATTGCTGTAGAACTTCCTCGTTGAGCCAGGTCTCATCAGTAAAAGAAAATGTTTCTTTTTTTTCTCTAATTTTTTTTACTTCGCGTAAATATCTTCTTCTCCAAGAAATAATTTCACTTCTTTCAAACAACAGATTCTTTCGCTGACATTTGACGAATTTAAGTCCGAGATCTTTTTGTAATATTGTATGCAAAGTTGATCTGCTTATTTTTGTTATATTTGAATTTTTTGTACTTCAAATAAAATCTTATCTAGCGTTGAAAGGTCATTATCCATTAAAAACTGATGGACTATCTGCCTAATGGCACATTTGTCAAAATCATCGATCTTGCTCTTGATACCGGATTTATCTTTCTTCTTTGGTGGTGAATTATGGCCTTTGATTGCTTTTTCCCTTAAAAGCCTGTACACAGTTCGTTCCGTAACAGAAAAAATATTAGCTGCATTTCCTACGGCTTCCGATTTACTTTTAAATATGCCATAGAATTTTGCAGTTGCATCAACAATTTGTTGTTTCTTTTCTACACTTAGATCCTTTGAAGACTTTGTAGCCATGTTTCTCTTTATTCATATAAACAATAAAGTAAACCAATTGCTTAGATGCGCTTTCAGCGATTTAGATAACAACCATTGTTTCCGCCTTATAAACACAATCAGGCGATTAGAATACAAAATTATATAATTACGACGCAATGTCATATACCTAAACAGATAGTAAAAAAAAACTGCACTTGTGCAGCTGTACAATACAAATACAATCAAATTAAAACCGAATGGCAACACCCTACATAATAATTCGTTCTCAAAAGCACCAAAACCGAAAGTTCTTTGACAAAATCCATAGAAAAACCCTTAATGATATGCCTTCATTGTAGAGATGGTAATACTCTTCTGATGTGCTTCAGTCACACACACTGCTTATTTTGGTGGATGATAATAGCAAGCGAACACAAGACGATCATGCGCTTATTCCCATTCGGCTGTGTGGGAGACTGGTTGTATGCGAATTTTAGGATAATTACAACAACAATTCCTTGGTATGACAATGGTTTGGTTTTTATTTCAGTGGCAATTCTTGCGTTTGAGTGCCGTGAGAGTATCTACAGGCACCACTGGTAGAAAAAAAGCTCCTCCATAAGGCCTGTACTGACAATTTTTGTTGGATTGAGTATAGTTAGGCATTGGATCGCCTCTTTTTATAAGTTTGGTGATAAGAATCACAATGTTTCGTCGGCTAACAGAAGCAGCCCTTGAGCCTTGAGCATTGTTAATTAACTTTGGCGAATGGATTTCCTGAATAATTCTCCTTCGCTGAGTCACTATATTAAAAATGGTTACACCTCTGTTCAAGCTGCTTTGTCGGAGTTCGTGGATAACCTGGTTTCAATCAGAACCCGAAAAAATATTTCTTCTAACTCCCGAGACAGGCTCTCGACAAAGTTTGCTTGAATTTGAGTGCACTTAAACCTATTGAAATAATTAATTTTTTACATTTTTCGGTAGCCTTACATTATATTGTTGGTGCCTTGCGGACATACGAAGACTTTCGTTGAAATTGTATTGTCCTCTGTCCCCGAGTAGCATTTGGAGTATTTTTTATGCAGTAGCGGACCTAAACCTATTGAAAATATTTTTTTGTTTTGTATTTTTCGGCAGCTTGAGGTTAAGTTGTTGGTGCCTTACGGGAGTTACGATTGCCGAACAACAGCAACAACAACAACCATGAGACAGGAATGACATATCTAACGAAGTTGACGAATACACAGGCTACAGCAGCATGGCTCCTCTGCGGTGTCGTATTCTTTATCTCAATTAATTCTAAGAAATTAAAATATGAAAACAACTTTTTAAGAAAAATTATAGATACTAAAAAATATTATAGATATTTAAATATGTAACCATCCACTTCTAAGAAATATTATTATTGAGTTCTCATGGAAAGATAATAAAAGGTAGAGCAGTGACGAAAGTTGGTTAGTTGCTGTACGGAACCAGATGAATTCTTTTCATTTTTTTATCCTCTTAATATTATTTTTGCTCTCTAACGCTCATAATTCGGGCAAGCGGAGCCTTTGATTCAAAGTGTGTTTTGGTGTGTGGAGGTTTTAATAATAAAACATACAGCTGTGCTGCTCAAAGCGGTTTTCTTTCTTTTGTGTACTCGTATCTTGGTGGAACTTTTTCTAGCAACAAATCAAAAGATGCTACTGACATATGGGCAAGAGTACGATAACTCAGGCGACAAGAAAAAATAACGGTTTTGTGTAGAACAGTAAGATACAAGCATTTTTATCCAAGGGAGGTGGGGGTCTATCTCGCACCATTTGGGCGGGAGCGGCGATTTTCTAAAAAAAAAAAACACATCGAATTAAAAAAAATATTTAAAAATAACGGTAATACTTACAATTAAATCCAGATTCCTTAAATGCAAAAGCAACTTTGCAAACACCAACCTCGCACAAATGCTTGTAAATAACTGTTCTACACAAATCCGTCGTTAAACTTTGTCACCTGAGTTATCGTACTCTCCCCGACATATGACATAAGAAAGTTTGAGAAAATGAGTCTGCCCATTTGTGAAATTTTCCGACTTTTGGGACACCAAGGCTTCTTGTTTTCCATTGTGTACTAAAACAATAAATGGGACCACGACTTTCACCCAAAAGACTGTGACAAAAAATGTACTTGACAATGGCATTTGTATAACAAATCGCTCAAGCGATAACGTCCCGTCGCTTAATCTAGCCTTATAGTTACTATATGTTATGAGTCAGAGGGCCAGTCCACTTTATGTTTATTTTATAACATCACGATACACAATTTGATCCTCGATATTTTTTGATCGGGCTTTTGTGACACCGGTGAACTTATACAGTTGTGTAAGCCCACGGATTTGTATGCTCTCTTGTGGGAAAGTTTTAAGACATCAAATGTGTCGCTATGCTCTTTTGAATGTTGAAATTGCCTTTAAGTGATTTGTCCCGATTTTGTTGAGGGCGCTGCAGTGATATTCTTACCACGTGGGAAATTTTAGGCGTCATATTTATGTTTAAGTTTTGTTCTGCTGGACATTTAAATATGTTTGTGTTGCTGATTTGGCCAAATTGTGAAAATTCTGTCAAAATGACTTCAAAAGTGAGCCTGACAAATAACTTTGTTTATGGAACTTTTAAAAAAAGACATTCATACATAATTTGCCAATACTGTTTTGAATTTCTAAGCAATGATTCGAAAAAACAATGTTTTTATCAAAAACGCTCATTAACAGCTTGGAATGGGCGAATTGTTAAGAAGGATAATGTCTGCTTAGTTTGTAAGTTGGTACAGCCATTACCGAAAGTAAATAATGTTTCCGGTGTGGAGAAAAAACCTTGATAGAACGAGAAAAAACTAGTTGTTAAGAAAGATTTTGCCTACACACTTTGTGAAGAACACGACCTTCATTCCTATTGACTTCTTTGATTAAACGGTTTTTCCGTAATAGAGGGCGTGTCAGTGGACGGATTTTAAAAATCCTTACAATCATTTCGTGCCCCATAGAGAGTATATGTTCCAAATTACAGGTGTCTAGCCCGAATTTTGAGGCCTCAAAATTAGAATACCCCAAGGATAGGGTATAAGACATCCGCGCTCTCATGATATGTAGGAGCCTAGCGGGGAAGGCATGGGGATGCAGCCCAAACATCCTGCTATGGATGTACACTGCAATCGTGAGACCAATGATCACATACGGAGCGGTAGCATGGGCGAAACGAACCAGTCTAGTCACAACGCGAGAGACACTCGGCAAAGTGCAAAGACTGGCGTGCCTGTGCATTACCGGAGCAATGCGTAGCTGCCTAACCGCAGCCATGGAGGTGTTATTGGAATTGACCCCTCTACACATCATGGTGATGAACGAGGCAGACAAAACAATCCTTAGGATGGCAAAGGAGGGAATTGGGAGAGGGAAATGCATCGGTTCGAAAGAACACGGTGACTTACTCAAAAAACTCCCACTTCTTGGCATACCTAGGGACGACAGCATCAGGAAATTCAACTTCGAGAAGAATTTCCAGATAAAGCTCAGCAATAAGGAGAACTGGAGCAATGAATCCATAACTTATGGACTGAGCAACCACACAACAAAGTGGTACACGGACGGCTCGAGGACCGAGGAGGGAACTGGTGCAGGAGTGTTTTGGGCCAGGAACTAAGCACTACGAATCCATGGGCAATTGTAACAGCATCTTCCAGGCAGAAATATGTGCCATAGACAGGTGCGTTCAAATCAACCTCGAGAAAAACTATAGGAATTGCAACATAGCAATAATGTCTGACAGCCAAGCAGCCATAAAGGCTCTTGACGCCTACGTCATCAAGTCAAAACTCGTGTGGGAATGCCTACACGGACTGAATAGACTAGGCAAGAATAACAGAATTTCCATCTGCTGGGTACCTGGCCATGTCGGCGTTACAGGCAATGAGGCAGCGGACTCTCTATCAAGAAAAGGGGCAGAGGAACCCTTCATAGGACCTGAACCGTTCTGCGGGATAGGAGAACACACTCTACGCGAAGAGTTCAGGAGACTGGAAGAAGAAACAAGGGCCAAAACCTTTCTAAACCTCCAAGGTCTGAGGCAAGCAAAGAAACTCTTAGGAAACTACAACCAAAAGAGATTCAAAGCTTGTATCAGCCTTAACAAAAACAACCTAAGAATCCTAACAGGTCTCCTCACGGGGCACTGTAGACTCAAGGAGCACCTGAGGAAAATGGGTATATCAGAGGACGGGCTCTGCAGATTCTGCAGTGAAACCGCCGAAACTCCAGACCACATACTGGAATCCTGTGGGGCACTGGCCCACAAAAGGATGAAATATTTGGGCAGGCACCAAATAACAGACAAGGACATACAAACCATGGACCCACAGCTCATTCTCAGATTCATTAAAGAAACTGGACTGGACGCTGTGCTCTAAGGAGTGTGACCTGCCAAGGATAAAACAGAGCAATGCCTCGACACGCTTCACTAGGTTAGGGTAGGTTTATGTGGCTGTCGGCAGAAGCCGACACACTTAGACCAATTTAGGTCCATTGTGATACCACGTATGTTATCTACCTCAACTCTGTAGATGGGACTGGCCAACGACACGCGGTTGTTCTCATACGGTCCCACACGCTTCACTAAGAAGTATCTAGAGAGGGCTCTGAACCTCTCCGAGGCACAAGCAAGGGGACACAATAGACCAATAGGTCGCAGTGTAATATACCCTAACTAAATATTATTATTATTATTATTAGGGTATAAGAGGAATGCTTTCACATTTATTAAGGTTAATGCAAGGAATTTTTGAAAGTACCCTCCTTATAATGTAGATACGTTTATCGTTATATATTGGAGCAATAATGCAATGGGGGTAAGGATGTCAGAGGAGAATCCAATGCACGTTGGTTTTCAATTTTTGTAATTTATAATGGGTAGGAAAAATGAAGCGCGGAGAGCATTCCATATTCGTGCTGTGGAAGGATTATTAGTGTTTCGCTGTTTGTCCGAAAACTGTCTTAGTGATAAACTGATGCGCATTCCTGGCATACCGGATATTGCGGTTGAAATTTTCTAAGGGTGGAATGCAGCTGCCTATGTCAATTGAGCATTTCTTTGGATATATCGATATCGTCGATAGACAGGAGACATTACGACGATGACTCAGAGAGTCAAACGTTTTCACGATATCTGGATCGCCAATAAGTTTTATCGCGCGTTATTGTATTCTGTCGAGTAGCTCTAAATATGTGATTGGAGCACCGACCCAGATATGAGCGTTGTACTAAAGTTTGGGGCAAATAGACGCCTTATAAATTATAGCCAGATCCGAAGGAGTAAAATATTTCTTGCACCGCTTAAGGAGGCCTGGACATTTCACAGCGTACTTGGCGACATCGAATATGAGGTCATTCCAACGAAGGTTGTCATTAATACACATAAATATAATGGAAAGTCGGTTTCAGCGATGCAAGTGCCACCAATGGATAATCGCAAAGTATAACGATTTCTCTTAAATGACAGAAGACAGCATTGCGTTTTGGAAGCATTAAACTCCACTCAATTGGTTGTATCCAAGTGCGTTATGCTGTCTAGATCGGAATTCAATGAGCTTAACATGCGTTACCGTTCGAGTTCCACACCCAAAGATGAGGGGTGTAACTTAAGAAACGAATATGAAAAGCTGGGGGTACTGTCATCAGCAAAGGAATGGATTGCATTAGATGTAACAGACAGGAGATCATTTATAAAAGTGAGAAAGAGGGTCGGAGCAAAACGGAGCCTTGGCGAACACCATCAATTATTTGGTGATTGTGGATTTGTAATAGAATTTTTATTTAAAAGTCGTCGCGAAAAAAAAGGTAGCCAATACCATTATTATTCGATGCGTAATATGATCGAGACACTTTGATAGCAGTCACAGTATGCTGAGCACGAGCAATGCTGAGAACAATAATGCACTTAGCAAAAAGCAGACTGCCGTCTGATTTTTAGTATATTCTGTTATTCTTCGTTGCACTGTAATTTGGAATAAATAGCTTGATCATAGGGAGAGCACGATATCACAAATGCTCACTATCTGTCATTCGAGAAGCCGGTGACTTCGCAATCTACTTAGCATCT
Organism: Portevinia maculata; assembly: GCA_949715645.1. Lineage (NCBI taxonomy): Eukaryota > Metazoa > Arthropoda > Insecta > Diptera > Syrphidae > Portevinia > Portevinia maculata. The sequence goes on along the minus strand of OX454525.1, from coordinate 396,072,657 downwards.
TCAGAATAATAATATCAAAAGATATGGTCGGTACCTTCATGAGCGAAATTGGGATCAATATCCCCTATCGTTCTGAAGAGGTGTTCTTCTTCGCTGGCAAAACCATTGCGTAAGCTTTTCCATCTGTCCTATTCTTCAGGACTCTTCCCGGGAAGATGGAAAACAGCATTTGTCCAGCCTGTACCAAAAAAAGGCGAATCTTCTTCTCCCTCCTCCTACCGACCAATAGCACTTACGTCCCTTCTTTCTAAGGTCATGGAAACGCTGATAAACCGTCAGCTAATGAAATATCTTGAATTGCGAAAACTTCTTAATGACCGGCAGTATGGTTTTCGCAACAACAGGTCCAGTGGTGATTTGATGACATATCTAACCGAAAAGTGGAACCAATCTCTTCACCAAGGTGGTGAAAGTAAGATCGTTGCGCTTGATATTTCAAAAGCATTTGACAGAGTTTGGCACCAAGCTCTCTTGTCGAAAATGCGTGCATTTGGAATCGATGATACTCTTCTTCAATGGATTAGAAATTACCTTTCGGACCGTTCAATTCAAGTTGTTTTGGACGGCTTCAAGTCTGCAACTCACCAAATAAATGCTGGTGTCCCCCAAGGCTCTGTTTTGTCCCCGACTCTCTTTCTCATTTTTATAAATGATCTACTGTCTGTTACTTCTAATCCAATCCATTCCTTTGCTGATGACAGTACCCTCAGCTTCTCGTATTCGTTTCTTGGGTCACGCCCCTCATCTTCGGGTGTGGAACTGGAACGGCAACGTATGTTAAGCTCATTAAATTCCGATCTTAACAGCATAACTCAGTGGGGTAAAACCAATAGAGTGGAATTTAATGCTTCCAAAACTCAATGCAGTCTTCTGTCATTAAAGCAAAACCCACACACACTGCCATTATCTATGAATGGCACTTACATCGCTGAAACCGAAAGACTTTCCATTCTCGGTATGTGTGTTAATGACAACGTTCGTTGGAATGACCACATATTCGATGTCGCCAAGAACGCCGCGAAATGTCTAGGCTTCCTTAAGCGTTGTAAGAAATATTTCACCCCTTCTAATCTGGCTACTATTTATAAGGCGTTTATTCGCCCGAAACTCGAGTACAACGCTCATATCTGGTCCGGTGCACCAATAACTTATTTGGAGCTACTTGACAGGATCCAAAAACGCGCGATAAAACTCATTGGCGACCGAGACATCGCGAGATCGATTGACTCCCTTAGTCATCGTCGTAATGTCTCCTGCCTGTCGTTATTTTATCGTTATTTCCACCATAAGTGCTCAAACGAAATAGCCAGTTGCATTCCTCCCCTTGAACATTTCAACGGCAATACCCGCCATGCAGGGAATGCTCATCAGTTCACCCTCAAGCCTGTGTTCGGACGTACAGTGAAGTTCAAAGAATCTTTCCTCAGCCGTACAACACGAATGTGGAATGCTCTTCCCCGCTCCATTTTTCCTACACATTATAACCTACAGACATTCAAAACCAACGTGCATCGGCATCTCTCCTTTTCCTCTCACCCTAATTTCCTTAACGCCCGCGCTGTGTAGCTAATACATTATAAGGGTCCCAACAAATCCCTTTAGTGCGCGCTAATTATAAAAAAAAAAAAAAAAATATGAAACGAAAAGAATCAGATAAAACCAAAACATTTGGAAATTTGTTATGCAAAGAGGATTCTATGCCGCACTATAGACATATAATCCTTTTTCTATAACAGATTTCCAACTTGTTGTTTTTTTCAGATTCTTTGTCTAATACAGCCCAAATCATGTAAATAATTTAAGACACTAAGGCATTATTACGCAAAATAGTTTTAAGCTTAATTTTACTAACACGCAAGTCAATCACAACATATTCAGTGAGATTATATTATATTCTACTCATCAGACGGACGCAGTGGCTCAATGGTTTATTTATTTATTTATTTTTACTCATGAGACTAATAGGCTCATGCTCGCCATAATTCTTTCTATAATGAGGGCTAAACGATAAGTCAACATTACGTAAGTTATGGGCCTGAGTGGAGATCTGACGAAGAATTACCAAAGGAAACCGTTGCAACATCGGTTTGGCAAAACAAATGGGTGCAAAACTCTAAGCTCGAAAGCCCAGGTGCAAGCTCTACAAAACACTGATACCGCCAGATCTGCTTTATGGCGCCGATTGCTCCGTCAGAGTCGGTCGAATCAAAAATTGTTGATGGAAACCAATTCTTTTAAAAACGAGAAAGTTATCGCACGGCACTTTAGTTCTATTAAGTATTCTGTTACCTTTGTGATTTTGCATTTTTTTAAAACACCTCTAATTTTCTTTTTTCTTCCGTTTATTTCGTTGCAGTTTGATTTGTTCTCTTATTTTATGTGATCTAAATATTTGTTTGTATACCAATTTGTACAGGGTGGCGCAAAAGTTGTCATCCGGCGCAAAAGCTGTCATCTATATACTTCACAAATATCAAAGCAGAATTGAGATTTGACGCCATTTTCAAAAATTATAGCATCTTCCGAAGGGATTGGCGGAAATGTCAATTGTTCTTTCGCATTTGTGAAGTAAACAGATGACGACAACTTTATAAATAAATGAAATTGAAAATTAAATTTAAAACTGATATTGAAATATGGCCCTTGGAAACGATATATGTTGTAGACATTCAAATATTTATATGGAAAATATTTATATGAAACTCCAGGACCATCAAAATATGGAATGGGATAATATGTCATGCAAGTCCATTCTATACTGACAAGCCACTCATATCTATTTGTCAACCTCGTATATGAAACACTTCACGTTTTCCAATAACTTACCCTACTTCATCTTAAATGTTTGCCGAAATTTAATAAGTCCTACGAAATGTACATAAAAACCATGCCGAATGAAGAGGATGTGTAAACTTTAATATAATACAAGAAAGAAACATATCAAATTGAAAAATATGTTTACATATTTTCAAATCATAATACGTATGATCTGTTTATGAAGTTGTGTTTGTCTGCTCCAGGTCTGTGAAGTGTGATTTCCATTTGGTTTTAACAATATGGTTCGTATCTTTGAAGATGTATTTATGTTAATTTTAAGGCTTTGCAACCCTAAATCTCTCACAGCGAATGCACAGGCACACAAAATGTTAATTACTTTCGTCATGAAATGTTCACCATTGCATCAGTATTTATGTATTATGTCTTTTTGTATAATCATTTATTTTACTCAACATGTTTGAATTTCATGAGCCATAAAATATTTAATATGTATAAACATTATTTCGAAAATAGATCATTGACAGAGGATTTAGCGTCTGCGGATGTTTATGCAAACATAATGTACATATGTTAATGTAACGAACGTAAGACGATTAATACATTTCAAATGGAATCTTTTATGAATCTTTTGGAATCGCTTTGCCGATTACTGAGATTTAGCTCTTTATAATCGTCTATGAACACAAGAAGTTGGTCATAATAAACAGCTTTGTAAGTACTTACTTACTTAATGGGATCCCAATCCTTGGGAAGTCTCTGCCTGCGACACCGAAGCCTTCCACTTCCGCGATCCGGTCCAAAACAAGCGCTCGATGTGGCCGAGCCAATTTATAGTCAAAGTGTAAGCATTTTGGAATACATTCACATCTTGATACAGCTTTTTGAGTTCGCGGTTGTATCTGCTCCTCCATTTGCCATCCTCGCGCACAGGACCAAATATCCGATGGAGTATTTTGCTTTTAAAAATACCCAAATAGTAGCTATCCTTGTCTGCTTATCATTCACCACTCGGCGCATTATTTAAGATAACATTGATGATTTGAAACCGAAGTGGAAAAGGGTTCTTCCCAAAGTTATTCTTCACCGGATCTCAACTGGGGTGTGATGTTTATGTTAGGTTAGGTTTCCGGAGTTGATGAAACAGAGCGAATCTGTTGCTTTCAACAGTGGCATTTTATCCCATGCATTCGACTGATGATTTTTGTTTTTTGATGGCATGCACATGGTCTTGCTCTTGTTAGCTTCGATACCTATCTACCAATATCGCCTGTTATTCACTCGCGCCTTGAATGACTCATGGTGTATATTTTGTCCGCTTACCCCAGTGTTTGAACGAATCTATTGAAGACAGCGCCTTCCGTGTTGACGCCCGCCCTACACACTATCTGATCTAGAGCAAGATAAAGGAAGTCGCATGAGTACATCTCCTTAGCAGAATTCGGTCCAAGTTTGAAATAATTCGAAAGAGCTTCTTCCAAACGGCTTTAAAGTCGATGAAAATGTGGTAAGTCTAGATGTGAAATTTGTCAGTCTTTTCCAGGATTTGCCTCAATTTGAAACCTTTGTCTATTAGAGATCTGCCGGGCCGGAGTTACATTTGCATGTGCCGAGTAGTGTGTTTCAGAACAGCTTGAGACGTAAACACAGTATCTACATTAATTGGGATCTTATATGAGACATGCAGCGATATGCGTCGATAGTTCTTGTAAGGCCTAGGATTGCCTTTCTTGCAGATGGGACTCATGTATGAAGCATTAAATCTCATCAACCATACTTGGTTGATGATTCAATACATGCGTCCTACCAAAATATAGTCTCCGTATCTAAAGAGCTCCACTGGTAATCCATCTCCGCCGGCAGTCTTGTTGTTCCTTAACTTTTCATAACTTAGCCAACCTGTTCTGCACTGGTGAGCACAAGGATGAGGCCATACATTTTGCAATCGATTTTCAGTCTTTATACCTGTTGGAAATTGTATACCCGGAAACTTTTACTACGTGCAGGAGTTCACATCAGCGATTTTTTTAAAGTTTTGTTAAAAATATTTAAAAAAGCGTTGAAAAGAACTGTTTTTATTTAGTTAAAAAAAATGGGTTCCGGAAAGACTTTGAAAGCGACAGAAAGAGGAAAAATAGATGTTTTCAAGGAGTTAGGACTCTCAGGCAAGGAGGCTAAATAGAAGTAAGACTGTTGTAAACAGTTATCTTGCGGATCCACAACACTGTGGGAAAAATCAAAAAGGAAAAGCGGGCTATTATACGGCTTGCCTGTAATTCTACTCTACCAGTGACTAAAATAAGGGCCAACAGCGGAGTATCAGCCAGCATAGCAACGGTTCGAAGGATAATACGAAAAAGTGGCACTATACAGAGAAGAAAGCTTAAAAAGAAACCTGTTTTGAGACAAGTCCACAAGGACCATCGAATGAATTTTGTAAGAGAACATGTCGCTTGGAGCAGTGAATGAAAACGCGTTGTCTTTTCGGATGAATAAAATTTTACCTTGAAGGTACCGATGGTTACAACTTTTATTTCCATAATCTAAGAAAGGAGGAGCTTATCTTGGCAAGACATCACAGCCTTACATCAGGTGTAATGGTGTGGGGAACTATATAGCACAATCGAGTTGGAATTTTTGTCCACAATAATGAACACACCTACAAATGTTTGCTGGAACGGTCACTTCCAAAAGTGGCAAACATTTTCGGACCCCTGTCTTGGATATTCCAACAAGGCAATGGCCTTCCCCACTTCCAGGGTTGTTAGAAGTTCGATTCAATCAGAAGACGTGGAACTGCTGCCATGGCCGTCCTATTCACCGGACTTAAACATAATCGAAAATGTTTGGGCATGATTATCTCGTAAAGTGTATAAAGGCGGCAGACAATTTGAAGACAAGGACATTTTAATCGAAGCTATTCCTGACGCCTGCGCCCAAATTTCTCTTAATTATTTAAAAAAAAAAACTGTATGATTCTTTTCCAAACCGTCTTATAGAGGTCATATCGTAAAATGGCGGGCATACTCATTATTAATCTAGATAAACATAATAAATAAATGTTTTAAAACCATAAAATGTAAACATTTTATTCTATTTTTCTATTTTTATTGATTCCATCATCACAGCTTCGATGTGACTGAAGGGCCCAACCCATAGAATCCGTAAATCCTTCGGATCCGTTGAGTATTTTACGGAGAACTATATATAATACACGTATTCTTATGGAAGGAGGCCTATAACCCACGGATCCATGAACTTCAAAGGATAAAGTAGCCCTACTTTATACTTTTCTTTCCTTCGAAGTATGCACACATACAAAAATTGTACTTCACACATTCTAGAATGGAGATTCACACACATATAACAAAATTGAGAGAGGGGCAGATACATGGAACGAACTATTGGAAATAAAAGAAACCATTGGAAAATTAGAGACAACATTGGGAAAAATTAGAGAAAACTGTCATTGCCGATTGACATACAGTTTCGCTATGGTAAACTGCATGTCGACCGCTTCTTGGTTGAAATTGCTTTAAATTGTAGGGATGATTAATTTGAAATTCGCCTAGCAGTGATAGGAAGTATAGGGAATAATCCTACTTGTAGGGAATTTCAGTTCAAAAATGAAGCCGTAGGGAAAAAAGGACAGATTGTTGAAAACGACCAGAATTTAGGTCCTTGCAGATTTTATTTTCAAAAAGTCCCTATTTATGTTTTATTTTATTAAAACTTCTTTCAGGACTAATTCGATAACATCATTAATTCCTTAATGTCATCTTAAATTGATTGCATTGCATTATTTCTTTGAAAGAAATTCAACGAAAGTAAGGTGGCTGCGAGGGCGTGAGCCCAGGCACACTTAGGCTGCAGTTTGGGCCCGTTGTGATACCACAAGAGGGGGGGGGGGGGGGGGGGGGTGTTCTGCCGGTCGTCGCTCGGCCTACTGGGTTCCCTGTGATTGCCTCCTGCGAGGTAGTGGTTTTATGGGGGGAGATACTCCTGAAGGGGTCAGGGTGTGCAGCCTGGCTGTATTTCGCATGGGTTGCGATGTATTTGAGTGACTAGTGCAGTGGCGACTCTCGCCCGACATCCGAACCAAGGGTTGGGAAATTCAACGAAAGTTGTCCTTAAAAAATTATACAATATTAAAGAATTTGGCTTCTAAACCCTAAACTCGTATTAGCATTAGATGGTAACAGATTTAAAATTTCTATGATTTTTCTCCTGGCCGGTAGGCATATTTATTTTTTTTGTTGTTAGATCACTGGACTAGAGAACTAGGTGAGAAATGAACACTTGTACTGTACTGGCATATAAGGTAGTTGGATAGCTCAGTGGTATTAGGTTAGGCAAAAGGCATATTAAATGCAGCCAATGTTTTCGGCTGACAAAGTTGCCGACACGGTTTCTATGGGACGGATCCTTTCATCAAGTAGGTAATTTAAAGTCGATGGATGCGTCTAACCAAAGGATGCAACGGATTCTATGTGTTGGGTTGGGTTTTGGTTTTAGTTTCTCGCAGTAAAATAGAGATTACATTCCATGGACGGACTTTTTCTGCATGAGTATGATCATGGTTTATTATCCGGTTTTCAGAAAAGTATTTATTCTCTGGTGGGTGAAAAAAGAAGATCTTCAGATGTCATCTTTACTTCCAAAACCCAAATGTAAAAAATATATTTAAAAAACCACAATAAAATAAATACACACACGTCGCAGCAGGTACCTGGTGCTAGGCCACAAATTATAAAACCATATACACATAACAATAAACAAACAAACAATAGCCCTCAACTCTTTATTTATCACGTCCTAGGTCACAGGCAGCTTTTTTTTAATCTAGCAGTTTTTTATTACAAGTACGCCGGAATTTGACAACCCCATAATAAAAAAGTAAAACTCACACATGCAATAGCATTTTAATTTAAAAGAAAAACAAAGTTGAGTTGGGCAATGCAAAATTTAGGAAATAACCTACACTCATTAAATGTCTTCCTCGCCATTTTTGTTCTCTTAAATCATCTGTCTGCGCAACCGACCGTTTGCCAAAAGATTTGGCTCGAGCTGTAACATGAAATGTCAAAATATACCAAAAGGTTAACAAGTACATTACCCTACTAGGTATCTGCAGAAGAAATTTCTTTGAAATGAGAGGATTTTCTCTCGGTTTTGGAGATTTGACAGTTCTTATATTCCTTCGCATTAAAGTACGCGAATGGACCTACTGTTAACTGTTAAGTAGTCTATATGAAATGAGGTATAAAGATAAAAATAAATAATAAAATAATTAGTTGATATGCCATACTTACAGTCGGATAGATGAAGGAATATGGGATTTTTTATCCAATAATAATTGGAGTTAAAATCTGCAAGAAGAGGGCATTAAAAGTCACAGTTTTTATTGCCACTTCAAAAAACAAATAAAGCCCTTGGGTAACATTTAAAATCATAGCCTACAAAAAAACAATATTCACACACACACGACACAATAGCCCCGTTCAAAACAAAGCAATTCAATCACTGCTTAGCGTACAATAAACTTTAAACACAAAGCTCACTCAGTGGTCTTCCCCAACACAACGTTATAAGCTATTGATAAAACAACTGCGACAATGTTCCAGTGAGTAAAACTGCATACCATGCATTTAAACTTCGTTGCCGTTGGCATGCGCAAGTGACGAGCCGAACATTGTATCAGATTGCAAAATTCTTTTTCCAATATTTACTAACCATTAATTCATCCAATTGTTAAGTATGTATGTTATGTATGAATGTGTATTGGAATACCATTAATTAGCATGTAAGAATTTTTGTATAAATAGGCTAAGAAATTAGAAATAAAGTATGGCAACCTGGTCAAACTGTCGGTCATTAAAATAGAGCCACTGATTTTACATTTGATTTTAACGCAAAAAGATATTTGGATTTATTAAGTGTATTAGTTTATTTGCCAGGTATTCCCTTGAAGGAATATTACTGCAGCGCGTCCAAAAAAACAGCGCTTGTCGTAAAAGACAACTTAGGAGACAAATCACACCTAAGTATTTTTATCATCCAGGTGAGCCTAGCGATGCATTTAACATCTTGAAACTCTCCCGCAAGAGTGCATGCAAGTCTTTGTGTTGCAACGACTGGAGATCACCGGTGCCATAATAGGACGATCAAAACAAAAATCAATAAAAGGAGCATGCACGCATCGAAATCGTTAAAAAGGGATCTAAATGCGACAACACCAGCATTATTATTGTGTGGAGGGATCGCACTAAATAAACCATAACGTATCTCATGCCGATTACGAGTCCAACGATCAAACATACAAATGTATGTACCTACTCAAGTAATCGAATACTTTGATGCAACGTCATGCCTATGCTGAACAACAGCACAAAGCATATACAGCCGCATGGGCAATTCATAGTAACACAAAGTACACTTTGAATGAAAGTTCTTGCTTATGCTGAGCAACAGCACGCGATAAAGTATACAGCCGCATGGGCAATTCTTAAGCGAAACATTGTAATTGAACACTGTGTGGAATGACGGCGGTCATCCACACGCGGGATATGCCGAATGTGCAATTATCGATCAATGGATTTTGTGGTTCGAGATACGACGTGAATACTTTTTGCTGCGACAGCATCTGGAAAATTAGTATATAAGCTCCATGAATTTTAAATAAAGTTGCTCTCACTTTTCTGAAGTCAAACAACCCACTTGTATTTTATTAAGCAACTCGCTGGAATACAGTACGGAGTTCTGCCTTTGAAAAACTAATGCCTACAAGGAGCAGTCCTCTGCTTCGAAGGTATCCCACTCGTTAATACAGCCACTCGCTGGGCATGTAGAGCTCGCAGATACCTCCGGTTCTCCCAATCTTTACAGAAAGAACCTGACGTCCCAACTTTGCAATTGCCCTCAGCCTCAGTAAGTAAGTAATTCAAAACCGGGAAGCCTCCCAGTGGTTACTAGGGTGGAACCGGCGAACCGCACAGGTTGACCAGTAGGTATGTATGCTATAAAGTGGGACCGTTGCGGCCCTTTTAATTCTGATCGAACTTACTTCTATCAAAAAGTTTTGTCATTGCTTTTGACTTTAACCTTAGATACGGGTTGTGGAATTCCCTGCAGGCCAACAGAGTGTGCTCTCGATTTGCAGCTACATTACATAAGGAAATCGCAATACCGTTGTATGGTTGAGAAAATGGTGGGGAATGCCATTAATCTAGAAGAAAAATCCACAAAAATCGGGTCCAAAGGTGAAAATCAATCTTCCAGGATGTTTGGAGTTGCAAATAAGTACACGCACTATTCGATAAAAGTATATGGCACTGTAACCCTAGACCCAGGACTACAATGGTGCTAGAAAAGTACATATCCTTAGCGAACCACCGATACAGAACCGCAAACATTACAAAATGGGTGAACATAGGTTCTTTGGAGACATGAGACATAAAAGAGATTTCTTTCATAATGATAGCAGACGCAGAACATTAGTACACCAACCACCAAACTCTGACCAAAGTATATTTAGGAAACCGATAAGCACGGAGGAAACAACATAAAATTGTGGGCATATTTTTTCATGGAATGGATCTGGTCCAATAGCTACACTGGATAAAACAAAATATGAACCGACCGAGGTCAATATTATATTCTCGAGAACGTTAAGTTACCATATGCCAAAGAAAACATTACCCGATGGATATTTTAGCAGAATAATGATCCAAAACATACTTTTTAAAGAACTAACAACCTACAAATATCCCCTAACCAACAGAAACCAAAGAAAACATTACCCGATGGATATTTCAGCAGGATAATGATCCAAAACATACTTTTCAGAGAACTAACAACCTACAAATATCTCCTAGCCAACAGACACATTTGTTTGCCTATGCTCTTGTTTTACGCTTGCTGTCAAAACAAATAACAAACAAGATTTGAAATTTATTCCAGCAATTCTATGTAACAATAATCTTGTGCTAATTTCATCCGAACAGCTTCATGGAAAATAAACCGACAGAATGTATAAGTCACTTTGGGGCAAGAATTAACCTCATTGAGCACTTACACTTTTCACCGAATTATAGAGCAGCATCACAGAAATGCAATTAATGAATAATGGCATTACAATAATTTAAGAGCGAAATTAAACACGGATGCAGGCTTTATCAAATAGTTTAATTATTCCAAAAAATAGTAAATATATAGCCAATCCAGAGGTAAAGTTCAAATATGTATTTGAATAACATTATTATTAACTGAACTGAATTATTAATATTGTAATTTAATATTTTCCATATACTCGTACAATGCTTATCAATTCTCGGTCAATAGACTAATAAACTAGTCCCTTTGCCCCAACTCTTAAATGTAGGGTAAGTGGGGTACATTTGACACTTAAGAGCAGATCCCGAGCAGATCCCGAGTTGTCAAAACAAAATTTTGTGTTTCTTTTTTAAACTCTGACACATCGGAGCGTTCAAACTGTGCTTCTTTTTTCATTCGGATCTTGATCAGACCGCGCTCTATGACCTCAGAATAAATTAACTGAGCAATCTGAGTAAGAAAATGAACACAGCCAAGGACAGACTGAGAGGAGCGAAAATTAAAGACAACGAATGCAAAAATAGTCAAGAATACGTTCGGATTTTCTGGCATAGAAAGTAATTCAATAAAATAAAATATTTTTTATTTAAAACCAAACATGATTTCTAATTGAATAACACCTGCTAGCTCCAGTAAGTTTCATAAACAAATCAGTGTGCAGTGCTCATTTCTGAACTAAAAAAGAAAAACGCCTAATGAAACTTGCAAAGTCAAAAGTGTCCCGGTGTCAAATGTACCCCACTTCACATATAGAAAATATCCTTCGAACTTGACCTGCTCTTTGAACCAATTAGCTTACATCCTAACCCTTACATAACCTTATAAGTCTAGAAATAATCTTTTATAACATTGTAACTAATATGGAATATTTAAATTATGCATTCAAAAGGCTATATTACGAGTACCTACATGCATTCAATCTAATGCCCGCCTATATCATGGAAGGGTTTCGCGTTTCCCCGTTTTTTACTCAATTATGTATTCATTTCACACATGTACCTAGCTTAAAATGTGATTGCACGGGTACTCACATGCCTACCAACTCGTAGGAAATCTAAAAATGATAAATGCTCATTATCAATTTATTGCCTCCTCCTGCCTAAATTTATGCACATCAGTTGACAAATTTAAATTGCACAATTTGTTGTGTTTGAATATTTTAGTATCTCATCAATTCTGTCTCTTCCCGGTAGTTTATTGTGTTTTGGGCTTAGAACAAATTACCTGTTCTACGAGAACTCCAGACAATCGAAGTAAGTTTCCGTGACTTGAAGAAGTAAATTATAGTAAATAACATGCAATCACCACATCTTTTGATTTAAAACAGAAGCAACAACAAAATTATACACAGCACTACAGTAAATAACAGTTTTAAAGGATATTTTTACTTAAAACGTATTATTAGAACTAGCAACGCTGTTGCGTGTGATAACATTCGACCGATATTAATCCTTATAATGTTCTGAATTCAAACACAAAATATGTTTCCGTTTTTACCGCAAGTAGATATTCACCAAAGCGCGTTTGATTTCAACTGAAGCAGTGAATTCGCGATAACATTTCAAAATAACTAAGTGTAAGCTTTCCATGCCTAATACGAATAAGTGCGGAGCAATTCAAAATAAAGGACTTCAAGTGTCCACAGTGTGCCACCACCACGTGGTGGAACCTAAGTTTATTGGTGCGCATGACAGGTGTAAGTGCCGGCAGTTGTAGTAAGCTTTGTGTATGCCTTGAGAATTAATCCAAAAAGCTTTAGCAACGACATGAATGAATCTTTTTTCCGCTTAGATGTACCTGTTGCTGAGTATAGGTACTAGTACGATTATGACTATTTTATTTTTTTTTTTAATTTTATTAATTTCAGTTTGCGACCTAGACCTTGATGCGACTGAGCAGTTGAGTAGTTGGGCGCATTTATAGAAAGAACCTACTCATGTATACGCATGTTATAGATTCAAATGAGAAATAATAATACGAATACAGTTAGGGATGAGGAAAAACGAATGCTTAGACAGTCATACAACAGTTACGAATGAATGTCGAATTAAATTTAAATAAAATCCAATGGATACATCTTATGAGAAAAGGGATGCAGAATCGCGGCAGTCGATTTTCACAAAAGGATGTAGGTATAGGTACATTTCAAGAAAATGCGTCAAATTATAAAGCAAGCATACTGCATTACTCTATATATTTTGTTCTTTTGCGAAAACAAGCAAAATACTAAAGATCTAGCACGAGTTAAGATTTGGTTTTATATGAAAAAAAATGTCCTGTCGTCGCTTGAAAAGCAAACTGACATAAGTCAAAATTTGACGATTTTGAGTTAACTATACAGAAAGAATCGCAAAAAAAATACAATTTTTCTATCAAACCGTCATAACTATAACTCTTAAACTGGCAACATGAGGGCACAAGTGTCGTTTTGAATTTAAGGAAACATCCCTGTTGTTTTCCCAGCTAAATGACTTTTTTCATTTGTAACACTTTGCTTCTAAAAAAATTATGAAATCGTGATAAATAAGTTTCTTGAAAAGTGACACTTTTCGTGTTGTGTCCCTTGGACCTTGGAACAAAACTATTTGATAAACTTCAAAGTTCTTTTGATTACTTTAAGATGTGTCGTTTTACCAATAAGCTAGGTTTTATTTTATATAATATTATTTTAATCGATTTTTTCAATAAAGCTCCTATACTTTTTTTATTATAACTAAATACTATTTAAAGTGGGTTGTTTCTACGATAAACGTTGCTGGTTTTATTTCAAAACAAAACGACACTTTTCACACTTTTTTTTAAAGTAGTAGCAATTTGGATGTAAAACGATAGGTATGTCAAATTTTTTTTTTTAAAACGGCTTTTTGTAGTAACTTGAATATACCACTTGAAAGAAGAAAAAAAAATACTTTTTTACTTTACAACTTTTTGGTATTCATTGATATTCAAAACTAAAATGATTTTTTTAAGTTATGAAAAACTTCAAATGGCTTTTCTGAAAATATATGAATTTTGACTAATGTTTGCTTTTCAATCGACGCTGTGTACTCTTTGGCATGATTGTAATAATTAATATTTACATACTTGCTGAAAATGTATACCAATACAATACATAATAGGATGTAATGGGAGATGATAAATATCTTCTTCTTTAACGGCGAACTTTTGATCAGGATTAAAAGTATCATAACCATCCCATTTTACTGCTTACCTAATAGTGCGCCTATGGGGTACGCCGGTTTCGGATCACTTCGTTACAGAGGCCAACCAAATGCTGGTGTTATTGCAATTGCGTGATGAAAGAGTTATAGGTCCGCTCCTTCTTTCTATTATTTTTTTTTTTGAACGGCCAGTCAATACTACAACTCCTACTCACTTCTCTGATCAGTCTTCCGAGCTGCTGGATTTATTCTTATTTTTATGATCAGCTCGAGGCACCTGCTTTCTCTAGGCATGATTTAATATATCTTGCCTTTGACTTTGAAACTGAGAGTGTCGTTAGAACTATGGAATATAGAGATTTTAAAAATATAGACTATGCGCTGCTAGAGGAACATACCAGAAGTATCAATTGGAATTCAATCTACTATTTGCCTTCTCCAAACGAACAAGTTCAGTTTTTCAATAGCAATATTAAAACCCTATTCAATCGGTACGTTCCGCTAAAGACTAAAATCGTGTTGCCTCGTAAGGTTCCTTGCATTTCCCTACAAATCCGCTCACTTGTGACTTTGCTTACACTCGTTGGAAATGTTTCCGTTTAGTAGGGTATCGAAAAGCCTACTGTGTACTTCGCAATAAAGTTTTTACTGCAATACGAGCGGCAAAATCTAACTTTTATTCAAGTAAACTTTTATTCAAGTAAACTAAACGCCTCATTAGGAAGTAATCTCTTGTGGAGTAATCTGCGCAATATTGGCATTGGTAAATCCAAAAACAATAACTTTGATGCTCCTGATCCTAATGAACTCAACTCGAAATTTATTTCGTCGCAGAAATCGTCAAATAGTTTGCAGTCATTTCAACAAAGTGGCAACCCATCTCCCTACGCTTGCTGTCCTAGTTTCTGCTTCACAGCTTTCAACAGCGCTGATGTTGTTGAAAGCATTCTATCTATCAAATCGAATGCTGTTGGCCTTGATGACATTCATCCATCTTTTCTAAAAATTGTATTACCCATTTTACTACCATTTATTACCCATATCTTTAACACTGTGGTGACTTCAGGGATCTTTCGCAGGCAATGGAAATCAGCAAAAATTATCCCCATCCCAAAATCTTGCAAGTGTGATGAGTACAGGCCGATTTCAATACTCCCTTTTTTGTCAAAAGCCTTTGAAAGGATCCTCCAAAAGCAAATTAGCCGTCATCTCGCCATGTTCAACTTATTATCATCTAAGCAATCTGGTTTCCGACAAAAAACACAGTTGTATCACTGCTGTGATAGGTGTGCCTGAAGATATTGGGCAAGCTCTTGACGAAGACAAAGTGTCCTTCTTAGTCCTTCTTGATTTTTCTAAGGCGTTTGATTTGGTTGACCACTCTTTTTTGTGCCGCAAGTTGTCTCATATATATAATTTCGAGCCTTGTACTATAAAGTTAGTATCGTCATACTTAACTCACAGATTTCAAGCCGTAGAAGTTAACAAATCTCTTTCAAACCCCCTGGCTATCATAAGTGGTGTTCCTCAGGGATCCATACTAGGGCCTTTGTTTTTCTCCCTTTATGTCAACGATCTTCCTAATGTCATCAAAAACAGCTCAATTCATTTGTATGCTGATGATGCTCAGCTCGTATAAAGCTGTCTTCTGGGTTTAATAGAGCACTCCGCACAATCGTTTAATAATGAATTTGCCGATATAGTCCAATGGTCAGAACGAAATTAACTGATATTAAATCGAAATAAAACTAAGTGCATCGTAATTTCGCAAAAGCCCCTATATCTGGCGTATTTTCCTATCCTCACACTCCAAGATGCTCCTATTGAGTATGTAGAATCCGTCAAAAACCTTGGAGTGACCTTTAATCGATTCTTAACTTGGGACAATAATATTAATCTTGCAATCGGCAAGTCTTATGGAGTTATCCGAATATTGTGGGCGACCCAATCCTTTACACTCTTTGAAACACGAGTCTTACTTGCTAAATTCTAGTCATACCAGTCTTAACATATATGCATGTGCAATTTTTTCGAGCTGCAGTTATGTATCCAACAGGAAACTTAATGTGGCATTTAATTGTATTGTGCACTCCAGTCAACTTTATAATATGACTTTTGACAATCTACTCAAGTTTCGAACTCTTTGCCTGTTTTCGGACATACTCGTACTTTTAACACATCAACCGACTTATATATTCGAAAAAATAAGATTTCCCACCTCAAGTAGATCTGCTCAATTGATCCCTCCTCGGTACTCTTGTTTACTATCTGAGCGTCAGTTTTTCATTCACTCCACACGGTTGTGGAACTCCTTGTCCTACTCTATCCGACTTAAAAATGAATGAAAATCGTATCTCTCCTTGAATTCTTAAAATTTCTTATTGATTTTTTGTATAAATTTGTGAAAATAATTGCTTATGCTTTACTATTCATTATTTCTTTTTTTATTCTCATCAACATGAATTTTTCGTTTTGTAATTCGTGTAGCTTTTTATAATTGCTTCAACTATTATATGCCTTTCACTAGTTTATAAGATATTGTATCTTACTGTATATAGGTAAATCACTAAATAAATAAATATAAACAAAAATAAAAAATAAACGGAGATGATAAAACTTCAATCTAATGAATTTAGCGCGCTTTCTAAGGGCATTTTTATACCCTATTCTAAGGGTATATTAATTTTGACGCATAGTTTGTAACATACCTTAATATTGCCCGTAGACCCCTAAAAGTTACTATATTTATGATCAGCATCGATAGTAATGTCGATCTAGCCATGTCCGTCCGTCCGTCTGTAGCCAAAAATTAGGCCTTTAAACTGGACCTAGAGAGCTGAAATTTTAACCATATACTCTCTAGGGTCCCGAAATAATCAAGTTTACGAATTTTTGAAACCAAATTTTGGAAAAAATCGAATTTTGAGCTAGAAAGCTGAAATTTTTTATATATGATCTATGACTCCTAACACTGCTCGGGATAAAAAATTTTCAAAATACGCCCACTGACACGCCCACAAATAAATAAAATAATTTTTTTATACCCTATTCTAAGGGTATATTAATTTTTGAAAATCCAAAGTTTCAGCTAGGGAGCTGAAAATTATAGTATATACTCTCTATGGGCCCTTTATGCTCATGTGTAAATATTTTCAAAATCCGCCCACTGACACGCCTACAATTATTTTTTTTTTTTTTTTGAAAATTCAAAGTTTGAGCTAGGGAGCTGAAATTTATAATATATACTCTCTAGGGGCCCTTTATTCTCATGTGTTAATTTTTTTTAAATCCGCCTACTGACACGCCCACAATTAAATAAAACAATTTTATTGAAACACCCAAGTTTGAGCTAGGGAGCGTTTTTTTTTGATAAAATCCTTTAAATGTTATATAACAAAATATGTAGAGCGTTCTTAACAATTCAACCATACTTAGACTTTTGTCACGCCCACTTATGAGGGATAGGAATAAGAATAAGGTATCCAACAGTTCGCCCAAGCGGACTGTAGCCCGTCCCTATGTTTTTTTTTAATAATGTACAACGCATTAGCAGTTAAACTTCTTTGGCGTGATGTTTATGTAAAAACGTGTTAAGCCCGGATACGAAGTAGGGATGATGAGAAATATAATTGATAAAACTTCAATTTAGTGAAATTAACATTGAACACAGAAATACTAGACGTTTCGGAAAAATATAATATTTTTCAGTTCCAGGAACCCGTTAAAAATTTTTAATATCTTGTATATATTTTTTTCATTTATATTTCACCAAATTTCACGACCCGTTAATACAAAATCATTGTCGTTAAGTAATCAATTGGTAGGCAAATTCGAATGAAAAATAATGTACATTAGCTATACTATTTAATAATTAAGTATACTAGTATCTCGGAGATACTTATAACCTCCGATTCACAAATCAACTAGGATTAATTAAGATGCGGCCGTAGAAACTTTATTCTTCAGTTTTCTTTCCAGCTTAACTTCTTCAATATTAATTGTTCAATTTACGTACCACATCACCAACTCTTCACACTCACTTTATTAAATTTCCAGTTTTTTGTTTTTAAATCCAAAAAAGTCAAAGTCCAAAAACAAAAACAAAAACTTAAAATCTTTTTTTGAATGAAAAGTTGATTTCTGATACGTTTTGGCACAAAAGTGGCATTATAGTAGCACAACAGCATATACAGTGCACAGTACAGATTTTTACCATTTTTTTCACCATGGGCTGCTGAAATTGAAATTGTCGTTTTTTAGCAATTAAATATACATACACTTCAGCTAGCATCCGCTATGCGCTTCTGCAGTCAAGGCGGCGCTGTTTTTAAATTGGGTGGAAATAAATACCCCATCGCAAAATGCTTTCCAATTTGGGGAAGTTTTTTTCTTTTAATGTTTGTAATTGTATTATGGCGCTTGTATAATTTAATGAAAAATACCGGTTTTAGTATAAACAGATATTTGCAAATGAATGAGCATTCTAAAATTTCAATTTAATAACTGAAATAAAGATTGTTTAACAATATTATTTCTTAATTGGAAAAAGTGAAGGCCCTTGTGTGAGCCTTGTTAAGGTCTTTCAAACTTGATTTAATACTTTTCAGGCAACTATTTAATACAATTTTCAGTACTTTTCCAAGTTTTTTTGCGTCTTTTTCCGCAATTTTTTGAAGCTTTGGATATGGTTGCTCTTGCTTTGCGGGTGAACTGTTGTGCTTGGATAATTGAATGAACAAATGATGTTCTTGCAAAGGGGTTTACTTTTTTTCCTAATAACTCTGAAATAAGTGTGCATTTTAATTATTTCAAACTCAAGTATAAATTGTTCAACAATATTGGTTAATTGAAAAATGTGTGGGTCTTTGTGTAAGCCTTGTTAAGACCTTTTAAACTTGATTTAATACTTTTCAGGCGACTATTTAATACAATTTTCAATACTTTTCCAAGTTTTGTCGAGTCTTTTTCCGGACTTTTTGTTAGCTTTTGATCTGGTTGCTCTTGCCTTGCTGGCGAAGTATCGCCTTTCGTAGTTCTGTGTTTGGGTCTGTGGTTTAAGCCATTATTTGACCATTGACCATCTTTTTATTTTATTTTCATGCATAAACACGATGAAATTCGTAAAAATTTAATGCAAAATACGTACATGTAACGACCATTTCAAATCCAATCCATACAATATATACGGACTTTATTCTGTCAATTTACATATTATGCAATCCCGGTTAATTTACCGCAAACCTCATTTCATTTCGGTAACCGATTCAAGTAGGTTCCGAAATCCGACAAATCGCGACAGCGGAGATTCGAGAAATTCGAAAATCCGGCAAATAGCGACGAACTTATTGGGTTCCGAAATCCGATAATTGCGAAGTACTCGTAGGTTCCGATATCCGATTGCTTCCGCCTTACTGCCTAAATTGCTTCCGTCACAGTTAAAATTCTTCCCTCAATGCGCCAAAAGAGGTATAACTTCAAAATCCTTTTTCGGGTTTTAAGCACCTTTTTGAGGTTCCAACACATACATTCTGGTAAAATAACCTTGAGCATAGGAAAAATGCGCGGTTTCTAAGGGCATTTAGGAAAAATAGATTTTTTCCGCTTATAATTGAAACAACCTTAAATGAGGAAGGGAGACCGCTGGATCTTGAGGAAGGGATACCACGGTAGTAGAGAGTGAGCCAGACGTTTTACGAGTGCTTGGCTAAATAATATTGTTATAGTTTTAAAATAAAAAGAACTATGTCGTTTTTATTTCGATCGAAAGGTGTATCTCGCTATAGAGTAGATTTTATATCGAGAGAAAGCGGAAAAAAGCGTCAGTGCCTCTGGGTAAAATGGCTACAACCGCTACTGACAAAAGAAACAAAGAACGTGTGATGACTTGTAACGACACTTCGCTGAGCAGGTTGGACCGGGTCTTGAGCCGGATGCGGGTAGCACGCCTTGCTATCCTTTTGCTTAGCTCGTCGGAATGGGGGAGTTCTTTGCATCGACCAAGACCTCGCTGCCGTTCACAAATAAAAAAAATGCGTGCTAAAATTAAGTGAAGATGTAGCCCACTTTACTGTATTCATAACCCAACCAACAATCAATCGTTACCATCCCTTGAGAGACCAGCTGAAATGTCTCTCCCATTACCCTCCCTACCAGTTGCATTTCGGAACACATCTTTTCCTCCAAAAGCCCAAATCAAACACGACTACAGATTCAAACAACAGCGGTTAACAGCATCATGATATTATATTTAATTACTCATTTTAACCAAGGAATTCATTTAATTGAAATACAAAAAAAAAACATGTACTGAAATACATACTGTCCTCATCAGTTTGAGTGACTTCATTATATACTTTAGGTTTACTTAATTATTTAACTGTATGTTGTGGGAAAAAAAAATGTAGCTATCGAAGAAAACGAAATCAATGCCATTTAACTGTAATAAAGCCAGCCAAATTTAATAAAAGAACCTTGTCATAATATGAAGACAGAATTAGGGTCATTCCTGGTGCACTACTAGTCTCATATGTATCTATGAGCTTACGAAAGAATTAATTGGTACGTACCTGTTTCCATCTCCTTCGGCAGGCCTGCTGATATCGATGTACTCCTGCGTTGACACTTTTCCCCCACTCACTTCGAGATACCCCCCCTTCCCGTTAATGCACCAAAAAAAACACTAGCACATGAAGCGGTTATTAAATAATCAATTAGCTAATAAATTTAAGTTTAGAATATGGTTTCGTTTTCTTGGTTTGTGGTTTTCTTTCCTTTTTTTTTTTTCTTTTTTTTTTTAATATACAGATTTAGTTTTTTTTTTCTTTTAGTTTGTTGGTTTGTTTCCAGGCGTTGGGCTGGGAAGTTGCCAAAGAAGATACGTTGAGGATCTCAAAAGGGGATCCAAACCCAAGGTGGTACGCGAGCGCGTGTGCCCCGCAAGCGGGGTGTTGTGGAATGCCCCTATTAGCTCCGTAAGGGGTCTGGGATTCGCAGCAAATTTTTAAGAATTTACTCCTCACTTGATCCCACTAAAAAAAATAATAACTTTTGGATTGGTGAACACAACGAAAAAAAAAATGCATCCCACTACCTTTGGGGATCGTTTTTTTCCTTTTTTTTTTTTGTTATTAATTGCAACCGCACGGAGGCTTTTGTTCGGCGTGGAAGACCGCGACACGATTTAAATTCTTTTGATTGCAGTATATTACGAACGCACTTTGACTTTTGTGTGACTGAAGCGACTGCATAAGAGGGTTACTTTAAATGCCACGGTTAAAATATCACGTACTGATGCCGTCCAACTCGTGCTCATACTAAATTTCTGCAAACTCAATTACCAGACCAAACCTCGCCAAGCGCATTGGTAACAGCATATATGTCAGGCTATCTTCCCGTTTTGCCAGAGAAAAAAAAAAAAAAGCTCTATGTACCAGCACACAAAGGCGCTTAGAGATTTATGTAAATAACACTACTGTGTTGTGTTCTTTGACTATATATTTTTTTTTTCTACATTTAATTGAGGTAAGGTGCAACTGGGTAGCTCGGCACCAGCACATAAAAACCAAAAAAAAATAAAAAAAAACCCATTACGATTTATAGACGGTTGATAATGGCCATTACAGACTACAGCCTTCAACATGGACGGTATGAACAGATTTTTACGTAACAGCCACGTTCTGATGGGCCACTTTTAAAAGAAGAAAACGTTTATACTCTTGCGAGCTAGATACTTGTTTCCAGGAATGGCGCACTTTGTCGGAAAGGTACCTTAGAGCCTGTGTCGAGTGTGCATATCGGATAAGGGAACTGCATTTGCATCACACGCGTTCGAAGAGTTCATAAAAAGCCACTCTGTTCAACACATACGAAATGCCACTAGGCGAGTGGGCAGGTTGAGCGGTGCAACCGAAACTTATTAAATGCGCTCCTGGCTACCGCTGAAGAAGAAAACAGATGGAACTATCAGACAAAAATTGTCCAGTGGGAACTCAGAATACCCATAACGAAACCACAGGAAATACAGCTTATCAATTGTGAATGGGATATCTGCCTATTCTATACACAACTGAGGGGTAAAACAATTACAGCCGATTAATAAATGCAAATTAAGGATGCATTATCTTTAATCAATTAAATGAACAAACTTTTTTTGACATCAATTGACGGTGTTAAACATGCAATCAACTAATTCGCCCAAGTAGGCGAATTAAAGAAACAATTAAGTGAAAATGTAACTGACAGCACTTTTGGCAACTGATAGCTAATCTTTGAACCAAATAGGATGTTGGATGTGGTATCACCATACAATTTATTACGTAACGATTCCATTTGTACATACCATTTATTACTTTACGACAATTAGCTAATGCATGGACATGTTTTTTAATTAATGAGCCGTGAATTAACTTTTAATCCAAATGGTAGTTATTTTGTAAATTAGAGGCAAATTAAGTAATTTTCATTAATTCGACTGTTAAAGTAGTAGTTTAGCGAGGAAATTCAGTGTGTATTCACATGTTGTTGGGATGAGAGCTGCGGAGATGCAGCCGCGCGAATTTCTGGCGGATTATCTGAAAATAACGCTTTTGTGTGGGATTTTCGAAAGCACGATGGGTGCTTGATTTAGCTGGAATTCGACTGCCTCAGACTTAACCTTTTGCGCTCAATCTGCTTCTACCGCTGATGTGAGATAATTTTATGCATTAAAAATTGTACATTTATTTTGTCGACGTCTATGAAAAAAATACAAGCTTTTTTAAAATATGAGAACCTTTTACCATCTCTTGTTGAAGGGCCATAGCTGTTTATTTTTGTAGTAATACAGTTCCGAAACTGTTTGATCTTATTTTAGTCTTTGCTGAATTCTCTCCTCAGATGTAGTTACTTCTCAATGCAGTAAGAACTTCTGATCTTTTTTTTTAGTTTTTTTTATAGTTGAACTTGATCACCGGAATATTTAAAAAAAATCCAACGATGGTTGCATGCGTAATCCATACAGAAGGAATAAATTTAGCTTAAAAGCTTTGAAAAGAAAAACGATTAAGAACGCACAAACACAGTCTAATTGAACCATTCGGGAGCAAAATTGCAAACGACAAAAATGTCGTTTTCAAGGTCATTAGCTGGGTTGTGTTGAATTTTCTTAGGTAATCAAAGTAAAGTCAAGATTTCAAATCTAGTACAAAAACATAGGAACGGGCTACAGTCCGCTTGGGCGAACTGTTGGATACCCTATTCTTATTCCTATCCCTCATGAGTGGGCGTGACAAAAGTCTAAGTATGGTTGTTATTACGCTCCCTAGATCAAACTGTGGTTTTTCAATAAAATTATTTTATTTAATTGTGGGCGTGTCAGTAAGCGGATTTAAAAAGAAATTAACACATGAGCATAAAGGGCCCCCTAGAGAGTATATATTATAAATTTCAGCTCCCTAGCTCAAACTTTGGATTTTCAATAAAACATTTTTTTAAATTGTGGGCGTGTCAGTAGGCGGATTTTGAAAATATTTAATCATAAGCTTAAAAGGCCCCTAGAGAGTATATATTATAAATTTCAGCTCCCTAGCTCAAATTTTGGTTTTTCAATAAAATTGTTTTATTTAATTGTGGGCGTGTCAGTGGGCGGATTTTGAAAATTTTATCTCCCGAGCAGTTTTAGGAGTCACAGAACATATATAAAAAATTTCAGCTTCCTAATCCAAATTTCGATTTTTTCCAAAATTTTGTTTTTTTTTTTTGAGTTTGTTTGCGTGTCTGTTTGCGGATTTCAAAAAATTGTAAACTTGATTATTTCGGGACCCTAGAGAGTATATGGTTAAAATTTCAGCTCTCTAGTCCCAGTTTAAAGGCTTAATTTGTGCCGACAGACGGACGGACAGACATGGCTAGATCGACATTACTATCGATGCTGATCATAAATATAGTAACTTTTAGGGGACTACGGGCAGTATTAAGGTATGTTACAAACTATGCGTCAAAATTAATATACCCTTAGAATAGGGTATAAAGACATTTTCATCGAACCTTTGTCGTGTAAGACGACAAGCATTATACCGATTTGGAAGAGTCGTGTATTTTTGAGTCGAAAACGACAACGGTAATCGAGGTGAATATTCATCAGCCCAGCGATAACGCACAGGTGTTGGTTTCATTAAAAAGGAAACGAACACACAACGGTCTGAAAATCGAACCCAATAAGCTTACCTTGTCCTCGAGTAAGAGAAGCTTTCTACAGAACAATCAGCGCTATCTCTAATGAAAGGTCCTTGTAAATATACACAAATAAACCGGTTGCAAAAATATTAAAAATGATTTTATTTCACTAAGTGACAACACATTCTACGCAATGTACATTATGTACATTGTACATACAATAGCAAAAACAAATACGAACCTATATGTACTACATGCAGTCTTACATACAGTTTTAATAAATACATTAATACACAAGAAAGTCATTGTACTATAATAAAGGATCTACATCCCCCAACGTTGAATTCCTGAAGGGTTTCTCGTAAAAGTTGCTTCGTTTGTAGATGAACGAAATCGGCCGTTCTCCTTAAGCATATCGATACCCTCCCTACCATTTACATTGTTCATTGTTAATCTTCTTAGTCTCTTTAACCCACCAATCAGGGATCTGAAGGCGTCGATTTTGACTACTTTGTTAATGGTTATGGATATATCTTCAATTGTTCCACAATTCGCCACAACTGCCTCAATGCCGACGTTAGTAATTTTATCACAGTTCATAATGTCTAAAAATTTTAATTGTGGAAGCTTTAATCCGTATATCAAAAAGTCATCCTCTAGCTGTCTGCACCCTCGCAGGCTAAGCCGTTGTAAGAATTGGAGGCATTGTATCGTCGAGCCAGTGTCTAGGCCCAATAATCCGTGGTAGGAAAAGCAATAACAATTATCAAGCTTTAGCTCTCGCAGACTCCTTTGGCAGTCGAAAATTTCCTGTATCGCTGTATCCGTGAGAGCTTTGCTACATCCACTCAGGTTTAAAATCCTCAAATTTGGTAAATTATTTGCGCACACGCAAATGGTTTTCGCGTCTATGTTAACTTCCGCCAAATGTAATTCTAGCAGGGTGCAATTGGGTGACTGACCAATAATATTGCAAACTCCTGTTGATGTTACTTGATGGCAAAAAGAGATATCCAAACTGTTCAGCCGCGAGAGTTTTGCCAATTGCTTTACTCCCTCGTTTGTTATTCGTCCACAAAATGCTAAGCAAAGCCTCTCTAGCCCCGGAAGACTATTTGCAATTAGTGTTAGATACCAGTCGTTCACCATACCAGACCCGGCGACATCTAAAGATCGAAGTGAAATTTGAGCCCCTGTAGCGCATCCAAGTATTACTGTACTAAAATTTCCTTGAAGAGTTAACTCGGTGAGATTTAATTTCGGAAGTATATGTGTCCACAGACTTTCTTCTAGAAGTCTGCTCTCATTGTAATGTAAGCCCAAGCGCTTTAATGCATGCGAGTGCTTTAGCACGACCTCGCATACTGCAACTTCATCCGATTTCTGAAATTGGATTTCTAATATTTCCAAGTTATCACTGCGCATTGAACAATTCAACAGGAATTTGTTTACACGTGTATCATTTCCTGTCAGCTCTAATTTCTTAAGTTGGCTTAATGTACCGTATGGCAATGTGTCCAAGTCTTCCATGAAAGTATATAATCTGATTTGGCAGACTTTTAAAGACTGAAGATTATTAAAGTATTCAAATGTCAAGCGTAGACCATCAGCGATAGGAAGTAGTTTCAAAGTGAGCTCTTTGAGAGAAGTTCCAATGTGTCCAAAAATCTTTGCATCATCCCCAAATTGAATGCTTTTCAAGTACAATTTTTCAATTTGTTTATTAAAAATAACTTCAGCTGCAGGATGGTTGTTGTCGAGGTTACATGACATGATTTTGATGACACCCTTTCTATCGAATTCTGGTAGCTTAGCGACAGCTAACCAATGGCGGCAACAACATTTGACAGACTGAATGTCATTAAAGTCTAGAAATTGGAATATTTTGATTAAAATCTCTGCTGGCAGTAGACAATATAGTGAATCATTTTCAGTATCAGTCATTGTCGGATCTGTAACAAAAACAAAAAAGTGAGCATTAGAACACAAACAATTTAAAATTTTAAATTTAATTAATTTAATTACATAATTATATCTCTCTATAATGTTATATATCTGTAGTCGTAGCATAAATAAAAAAAAATGTCGGGCATTAAAATATTAACACATTTTCACTGATGACGAGGAGTTACGGGCCTACCCCAGATTGGGGTTTGGCTGCTGGTCAAGGGTTTCCTTATCCCACCCATCGCGTACGTCTAAAAAAAACCAAATGCAATATCAATCAAAATGCATATACAATACAGTCGCAAAAAAGAAGCAGGTCTCTCTAAAAACCCCATGGATCACATAAATGCCGAGCAGCATTTTATTGGCCTCCGTGACGAAATTATCCGAGGAAGGCAGTACATCGCAGAAGTGCGTACGTTACACATCTTACAAAAAGAATGGGGGCAAATTAAACACATCTGAGATGGAGACGCAGAACAGCAGGAGTAACAAAGCTAAGTTCAAACACCCCAGGAAGCCTTTACTTCAAAGAATATATCTTAGAGAAAATGGGACGCTACCGGCTAAGAAGCCCGTCAAAAGTCAATATCAATCAATTTTCCTGTAAAATTGCAAAAGAGAGGCAACTCTTTGATCACACAAATGCAACACCAGAATTTGACTGGTATCAGTGACGAAGTGATTCGAAACCGCAGACCTCCTAAAAACACTTTTGAGGTCAAACCAGCGAACTTCACCCACAAGCGGACAAGTAGGGATGTAGTAAAGTGAGAGGGTTATAATTCCTCTAATCCTGATCATAGCTTAGCCCGAAAGAAGATTAGTCAAACAACTACACTTTACAAACAGGACAATATCTCAAAAACGAAATCCTTGCTTATTCTACCATTTCGAACAAAGTTGCATACTCAGATTTTTGAAATATCTTCTCTGACAATTCTTGCTGCGTATGCGTAAGTCATCTTCTAAGCCAAACCTCTCGACCGATTTACTTACTATTCACGACAAAAATGTCATGCCTTTATTTACTCAGTTTTTTTTTTCTCAATGATTAATATTGTATAATTTATTATATTAAATAAAATCTAATTTAATCTAAAATAAATCTGTTGGCTCCTTTGCTAAGCACTGTGTCCCAAAAATCAAAAGACCTCACCAAATCTCAAAGTTAAATTTGAAAGTAGGTACAAAAATAATATTTGAATTCATACTCCATCCTACAAAAATTGTCAGTAACGGCAAGATAGGACATTTGCCTTTCATTCTTTTTGCAATGGCTTACATAAGCCTGTCACTCTTTAAAGCTCTAACTGGGTTACCATATATAAATCACCGCAAATTGGATAGCTTTACCTGTACGTTTACCATCTCCTGATTTAAAAATAAACCCATTTGCTGTATAAATGTGGGATTTGGAAATGTTTAACTTGTGAGATACGATCGAAAATAACAAATTTTACTTCAGAATTTAATATCTCCGGACTAAAATAAAGTATCGGTTCTCATTAAAAGCGAAAAGATTGGTTCGTATTTCCTTTTAAAATCGAGTAGAAGGCGATTTCTGCATAGTAAATATTTGCGGTGTTGCAAAGTCTAAACTGGATCAGCTTGGTCGATTTGGACTCCACTTTGTACACAAATACCAAAGTAAATTGCATTTATCTATTCACAATTATTTATTCCTTTCTTAAAGAATGCACTTACTTTGAAGAATTTAAGCCATTTTTCTCTTTATTCACAATTTTTAAATCATTCGTTTATCACAACTAACACAATATAAATAAAAAGTACTAAATCTTAAAAATATGATCACTTCTTGTACTTTGACTGAATTAACTGTTTCAAAATCCGAAGCAATTAAACCTTTATTATAGATTACAAAAAGTAAACGATTTTCAAAAAAAAAAAACAAATGGTAACACCCTCACATATTTAAACTCATTTATGTGTTCTCAAAAGCACAAAACCCCTAAACTCTTTGGCAAAAACCGCAGAAAAAGCTGTAACGATGTCATTTGGCTTGATTGTGCTAACTCTGTTTTGATGTTCATATTTCCAATACACTGAGCGAGGCTTGATAGCCACCACCAGGATTACCCTTGGGACACCTTAGTTTTAATTTTACACCTTTTCGGCACTTGGACACCAGGACACCTCTAAGGCTTAGCAACCCTTTGGACATTATTTGAAATAACAATTGGTTAGAAAAATTGTCGGAACCAAACCCGTTCTCAATCAATTAAAACAAAGAATAAAGGTATCTACTTCTCTATCATTCATAATCTACCACATAAAAATGTGTATTTAATTTCGTTGCGTTTTACTTGAAATTTGTATGAGATACTTTTACCTGTCGCACACTTTTTTTCGATAGTTGCTAGAAATTTTCGGAGGTAATGCTGGGGGTCACACGTGAAATAACACCGAATGATAGAAGACTAAATGTTCAAAATTTGGCGTTATTGCTATTTTCGAAATTTTCCCATATCGTGTACTCGCAAGCCGCATGTACATGCTATATTATGTCTGTACTCATATGGTACATGCTCAGTTTGGCGCATGCCGTGTACTCGGCATATTTTCTGCTCGCATGTACATGCCATTGTCGCATGAATACCGCATGCAAACATACGACTTTTGGGACAGATTTGGCATGTCGTGTACTCGTCATGTTATTTCGCATGTCGCTATTTTTGCAAGTTCCGAACATGCGACAATCATGCTGCCATTTTTCGCGATGTCAATGCCGCATGTACATGCAGGTTTGGACATGTCGTGTAGTAGTAGAAATACCATATAGCACATTGTATTGTGGCATGATTTAAGTATAAAAGTGGGCGATCACTAATAAAGAAACTTTTAAGAGTCTACGATCAAAATTGAAGAATATAGTCATAGCGTTTTTCATTTCAAAGGAATTACTCTCAAAATCCAGATTTGGTCTTTTTGGTTCTTACGTTTCGCTATTGTAGGTTTGGTTAAGATTAAGAACTTGCAAGAGAACATTACTATTCCCATTTTTTAATCCAGATAGCATGTCCGAAGAAACAAAACCAATTTCCTATTTTAAACAATTTTATCGTTGGGATATACGAATCTATTAGTATGTATTATTTCAAATTAAGTATGAACTTGTCTGCTTATTACCTACTCCGCAGTTTTGAACGCTTTTAAAAAATATTCGTCTAAAAATGAATTGATAAGCAGCAATATAGTATTTTGAATGGTTGACTGAAAAACAACAACTTGCGGTTGCTACGACATAAAGCGGGGGCTGCAGTTACAGCGCTGCGTCATATTTTGCAAACGATAAGCGGACTCCTTTTTTGTGGTGCTGCTCTATTTAATGCCTGAAACACAATCACGCTTTGGTGCGCGCATTGCTTTCGTTACGTCCAAGGCTTTGCGTGCGCTTTGACCTTTGACTCAAACAAAACTCAAATATTACCGAAGACTCGTATCCTATACCAAGAAAAAGCTTGAAAAATCCATACTTTTCCCTGGCTTCGCTTTGACACACGGCGCTCTACAGCAACGTTACGAAACATTTCGTTCTGTTTTTCCAAGTCTCATTTTGAAATTGAAACGCGACGCAGCTTTGCGATAAATTTCATTGATTTTCTATGGGTCAACTGGATGCGTTTGTCAACGCGACGTTCCAGAGCGTGATTGTGGCAAGGCAAAATGCATTATTCTCGAAAAATCTTTTCACCAAATGGGACTAAAACCTAGACCAGCGTCTCCTCTAATATGCACTTTTCTTCTTTGACCAAAATAATAAAATATTTTTTGAATCGAATGAATAAAAGTGCAGTTCTTCTCTACAAATTTGCACATCTTCGAGAAGTGTGAAAATACGTTTTGTTGTTTACATAATTATCATTCAAAATTTTAAGATCTAGGTACATATCTATATATGTTTGTCCTCCACAAAACTTGTGTATTTAAAAATGTAAATCCACAAATTAAGAGTGGCACCCAATGACAATTTTGTTGCCACTATTGTCAAGATACATTGTTTTTGCCGCGGCAATGAAATATGAAAACCGAAAGAAATGGCATCTGCATTTGATCTTTTGAGCATAAGAACAAATCGTTTCTTCAATGAAAAACGCTGAGCTTTGCCCAGAACCAGAATACCCTATTAACGGTACTTTGGAAAAGCGCTAATATCTCACAAAAACGGCTGAAGTCATTTCAAAGAAATATTATGAATTAGCTGATATTAATATTTAGAATTTTAGATGCATGCTCAGATTTTCGAAATATTTTCTTTATAATGGTTTTATGATTTTTTCTTATAAAAGTTTTCAAAAAATTTTAAAACACCCATTCCTTAAAAATGGCTCAAACGATTTTAATCATTTTTGTGGTTTTGAATAGTTGGACTAAAAGTTAGAATATGGCATACCTATTCAGATTTTCGCAAGACTCGAATAACGGCAAATTAGAAAAACGGCTATATCTCAAAAACCAGTGAAAATTTTATACTTCAGCTAATATTAGTATTTTCAAACTTGTTGATACTCAAATTCTCATAAGATATTTTTATAAAGTTCTAATTTTTATAACAGTATCTAAAAAAAACGCGTTCACAGTCTTCTTCTTCGTCCACCTCGGGTAACGTGGAAATGACTGATGACATATCATAAATAAATTGAATCAAACAAATATATTTCGGTGTGCTCCTAGATAATATTTACATACTGGTCTAAAAGTGGTACCTACAACCTACCTCCTAGCTATAGCGGGCTAGCTGGATAAAAAATCATGTCTATATAATCAACATTATTATGTTTCTTTTTACGGATTTTAATTTTACACGTGCATGCCCCAATGATTTTAATAAACAATTGTGAGACCTTATAAATATTTTTAATGTGTGGGCTCTGAGTTTCATATAAGGAACTTTTGTCCTTTTTTTGTCCTACAACCACAGTCATGCTACGAAGCCAAATAAACCGCCCAACCACATTCAATAAACCACTTAGCGAAGCTATCTTTTTCTGAAGTGCCGAATCCCTTTCTTACGTCAAAAAATAATTGAAGAAAACAATTTCAGTAAGTTGCAGAAATCGCATAGAAAAATCTTTGTAGTTGTTAATAAAGTGTATATTTAAGCGAAAACAAAAGCTATCGAAGAGTAAAAATTAAGACAAACAAATCAGAGAAAGTATGTAAGAGCCAAACAAAACAATTAACATAGGGACGGGCTCCTGTCTGCTTGGGCGAACTGTTGGATACCCTATTCGTATTCCTATCCCTCATAAGTGGGCGTGGCAAAAGTCTAAGTATGGTTGCATTGTTAAGAATGCTCTATATATTTTGTTACATAATATTCAAAGGATTTTATCAAAAAAAAACTAGTTTTTGTAAAAAAAACGCTCCCTAGCTCAAACTTTGGATTTTCAAAAAAAGTTTTTTTTAAAATTGTGGGCGTGTCAGTAGGCGAATTTTGAAAACATTTACACATGAGCATAAAGGGCCCCTAGAGAGAATATATTATAAATTTCAGCTCCCTAGCTCAAACTTTGGTTTTTCAATAAAATTGTTTTATTTAATTGTGGGCGTGTCAGTGGGCGGATTTTGAAAATTGTATATCCTGAGCAGTTTTAGGAGTAATAATAATAACGGGTCCGCCAAATAACTTCTTTTTTTTTGAAAATACTTTAAAAAAAACTACTGAATATTTTCTCAAATTTCTTTTTTTATTTGAAAGTACAATCCTTCCGGTTAATAATGGAAAATAATTTCATTCAGTAGCCTATAGTTGCGTCATACCAAGGTCTTTATCCAAAATTCGTCTCAATGATGTCTCCGAAATGTTCAATTGTTGAGAACGACGGTGAATTGATGTTGATGGCGCTTCACGCACACTTTCTGCCACAGCAGCAATATTCTCGGGTGTACGCACTGTTTTTGGCTTTTCACGCTTTAGTTTATCGATGAGGATGCCAGTTTCTTTCACTTTTTTCACAAGATAACGAACATACGGAGCTGGCGGTGCTTCTCTTCTTCCAAAATCCGTACGCAATTTTCGCACACATTCTGCAACATTACCATGATTTTCAAAGTAATGTCGCAATATTTCCCAGCCTTGTTCAAATGTATACACAACCATATTCATTCAGCGGAAGGATAAAATTAATTATCTTTCAAATCAGACATGAGCTAAGTGTTACCATTCACGAAATAAGCACTAGTTGAAAAAAAAACGTTAGATGGCGGACCCTTTAGATCATATATAAAAAATTTCAGCTTTATAGCTCAAAATTCGATTTTTTCGAAAAATTTGTTTTTTTGAGGTTGTGGGCGGATTTCAAAAATTCGTAAACATGATTATTTCGGGACCCTAGAGAGTATATGGTTAAAATTTCAGCTCTCTAGGCCCAGTTTAAAGGCCTAATTTTTGCCGACAGACGGACTGACGGACATGGCTAGATCGACACTACTATCGATACTGATCATAAATATAGTAACTTTTAGGAGTCTACGGGCAATATTAAGGCATGTTACAAACTATGCGTCAAAATTAATATACCCTTAGAATAGGGTATAAAAACAGTGAACATGTTGACCAAAAGGACTTGTGCAGCTCTTGATGCAACACATTACAGGCATTTTCATAAATAGAAAATTGATTAACTTTATTTGTTTCCAAACCAAAATATATTTTTTGTCACAACAACTCGATTCTCACGGTTTCAGTGTTTTGTACACAATCCAATTATCATGTTAATTTTTTTGTGTTTGGATACTCCTTCTTAATTCTGGTACTTTTTGTTACAATTTGCTTTATAATAGGTAAACTATTTATGAAATAGTCGCTCAAAACTCGTCTTCCGCAATAAAAATTCACCGATTTGCATCAATTAATTCAGCCGATGTTTTTTTTATTTTTCATTTGACACTGACGTCACGAAGTACTCTATCATGAATACTAAACATTTGCGATTTCTGCACCCAACGACAAAACATCAATTTTAAATACATTTAATATAGAACCCGCGGTCCAACGAACGTAAAAATTAATAATGTGATAATATCTTTTTTTGAATAAACTTGAATAAAAATATTGTATATATGCTTTGGATTTATAAATATTTACTGAAAAGCATTAAATGATGTTAACAGGAGGAATGAAAAAAAACGTTTAAAAATAACCATGGGTTCCATATTTCCACCTTCACCCCTACCTACATATTTAGGCACCTACGCATGTTTTTCCGGTTAATCGTTACCATAGAGATTGTTAAGGATAACAGTGTCTGCATTATAACATTAACAATTATTGCCGTCATGGAAACAAATTTTTTTAAACAAATATTACTGCTGCATAGAGAGTACCTAATAATAGAGTACCTAATAATTCTTATATATGTTTGTGTGCATACGTAAAACTTAGGAGAATCATATATGTAGATACATCCGATATATAACTATGTACCTTCCATTTTCCAATAAGTTGATCAGCAAATTATTAATCCAGAACTGTTTTTCTCATCTACCCACTTATTCAACATCGAAGAACATACCCTATTCATGTCATTCCTCCTTTTAGAAATAAAATTCCGAATCCGACGGATTCTGTGATAAGGGGGAATAACAATGTGCTTCCGCAGTCCAGTCACAGTGTCAGACTTTTAACACAACCACATTCTTACAAATTACATATTTCTAGTTGGTTGCTGTGCCAACATAACAAATCAGAAAAACAGCTGGCTTCAGTTTTACTAATTAGAATTCTTATTTTAACTTGAAGATGAACATCTATTACTGAGGGCCACTTTCCACTTGTTACAATTTGAAAAAGATTGTGCACTTTTGAAATAAAGCTGGCTTTTGATATTCACATTATTTATACACCATTCGCACAATAACAAAAATTTAAGCAACGTTTTTCTTTGCACAGCCAATTATTTAGTTTCTTTTCTTTTCCTCGGAGACAGAAAGAATTCGTCAAAATGGAACCCCGAATATACGGTACGCAGTTACACACCGAATGATGTGATTTGGTTTGTTGTGCGGCCTATTGTGTTGTATCTGTACTCTGTATGCCGTTCGCTTCGAGATACTTTCAGAGAAATTCTCTTTATTCTACTAAAATATTTGACTAGTATGCGTGTGCATACATATTTCAATCGATTGTGCGATGTGAGAGGGGCTCGGCTTGGCAGTGCTGCCATCTTCGAAATTCAAATTCGACAAAAAGAAAAACATTACATATTGAACAATTCGAAAAATAACTTTACTGAATTTTCGTATCGGGTAGTTATCTAAAATACGTCGACTACAATAGCTGGGCAACATGGATCGGATGGCCAATAATGCTCCAGCAATCCTCTTTCCATCGACTGCAGGTCATCAGGTTCGAGATGAAGAGGAAGACCGTTTTAAAAACCATGGCAAAGTGCTCGATCTGGGCAGCCGGAAGCAGCGGTATCTGGGATCGTGGATCGCGGGGGCTGGAATTCAATCATCCGGAGCCCATTACGTTAAGTAAGTGAGGTCATATACGGAGCGGCAAAAAAAAATATTTTATTGACGTCAAAATATAGCCATAATGTCTTGAGTCTCATGTAGGCTCTGACGCTTCAGGTCGGCAGTCTTTGAATTTTCCCAAACATTGCCCTATACTACGCGCATGCGTGATTGTATAACCACAGCAATCTCCGTCTCCTCCTATTATCTCCTATATTATTTCCAGCTCGTCGGGGAGTTCGTTATCTTCTGAAAATAAATCCTGCCGCATACTATTTAGCCTCTCAGAAAATTGTCAGTCGCCGCTCAGACTTGCTGCATCAATGCCAAGTGCTCAGCGGCTCGCCGCACATTTTAAGCCTAATTTAGCATCCAATCTAAACCGGGTTGGCCGCAGGGGCTTATCGAAGACTTGTCGCTGATCTTTAATTATTCAAAAGATACTACCATATGGGAAATGTTCTGACGAATTTCATGAAATAATTTCTACAAAGGCATGCATTGGTCTACGCCGTCCTACAAGGCAGGCAGCTAATACTGACATCAACTGTCAGACCATCTGTTTATCAAATACAAGTTTTATATATATGTTATAAAGGTGGGCGCATTGGCGCAGAGGCTAGTGTGTTGGGCAACTATCTTAAACGTCTCATGTCCATATCCCGCCGGGCCCACTGAACGTCTGATAAACATCCAAGAGTATCAATTGTCATGAGACGCTTCTCAAAGGTCCCTTCCACTTCGCACAAGCAAATGCTTGAAGAAGCTATGTTTTAGGCCCGGTATGGGCCGTTAATGCCCATAGTAATAATTTTTTTTTATATGTAGCTGAAATATCTCGTAACCCAGAGCACAGTCTTGCTGTTCTGATTTAGTAATCTAGTTTGGTTAATGTTTTAACAACTTCGTGAAATTCAATTATGTGTTTTTTCTTTCACATTGCGGTAAGTTAATGGTATCAATGGCTTCCAAGCAGACCATTGGCATTGATTTGAACCGTGAAGTGTTGGAACGTGGTAATATGTGGGCGAAAATAATGTTGTGCCTGATGTATTGGAAGAGTGTTTCTATTGAAGCATCATAATACATCATGGTACATCATAATTTTACATGAAACAGGCTCCAACATTCTTGCTGAATCTGTTTTACGATGATTGGTACAGACATGATTGGTACAGACTCAAACGTTATTCTTGAGTACGTTGATAATAGAAATGAGTCTATCGGCAGCACAGGCAACTGATAAGGGTCTTGAATACAATTATGATGAAGATCTGAAAGAATGTGAAGTGTCAGCCAACGAAAAGGATGATGTTAGTCTTCGTGCTGTGAAAGGGTAGGTCGAAATCGCAAGATACACTGACACATGAAGATATAAGAATAGTAGCCGTTATGAGTTCCTGAGTACCTGTCTTCTTGATTTGGCGAAGAAATTATTGGGCACAGGGAAGACCCCGAAAGGTCTTCTTCTTCTTAACCATTTGGAATAAATCTTTTAGTTAAAATCTTCCCAGATAATAAGATAGGTAGACGAAACATTATAGTCTCGGTGAATTCGCTGTACATTCATGGTTGAAAGGACATGCATTCAGTGCTTCTGGCATTTCAAACAGGCATTTTGAAAAGCAAAGCCGAAGAGTGCAATGTTCACTGACGCTAATACAAGTTTAAGTTTCGCATGGGATTTATTGAACCGTTTTCCAAAACTTTTATTACCTATGCACGAGCATCTTCCTCTAAGCTGAACTTTCAGCCTTAAGTTGGAAGCATTAATCAACTTTATAATTTATACTTGGAAGCCTGTAAGGCAGAACACCAAAAGCCTATATCGAGAATGTCAATCAGCAATATTTTTCATGAAATGAGTTTATCTACTCATGCAATAAAAACAGAAAATTCCGACAGTGGTGTGAAACATTAGGTGGGCTGATTTTCGGACGAGGAGTGGCAAGGACATAGAGACCAGAAACGGTTGGAAAAATTCAATTTAAAGTTCAAATACATTTTGAGTTTAATCTTATATTACAAATCCTCCAAATTTATTGGATTAAATTCGTATTTAAATACTTTGCTTTTTGTTTCATAAATATGTTTTCTTATGTTATTTGTACACAAAAAATTAATTTAATCTTCTTTCCATTGTTAATATGGCAGGAAAGAACCTGCTAAGCAAGGCAATATAAACACCTCGGAAGCCATAACTAAGTAACTTCACAAGTCTAATACCTCGTAGCCCACGATATCAATATAAAATTACTTTTTTAAAGAAGGCGATAACTAGATATAGAGTATAATCAATATGTAAAACTTAAATTGAAAACTAGAACATTTGTATGCCATTACTGCCCTTTAAATAGTTTTGTGTCTTCACTTTTCTGGGTTTCGAGATATTTAAACTACAACGACAATGTGTTTCGGTAAGAATACAATTTACAGCAATTTAAGTGTGGACGCTTATCTCTTTATAAAAGCATCTCCAAACGAATTATTGCATTTAACAACCTTAAGCAGTTGCACGGTACTATTTATTATCGTACTTAATTGAGTTGTACAGATATCGGTACAACTGTACGAATCACTGATGCCAGATGGTGAGATATTTCCCGTATTGTGGCAATTTCACATCTAATATTTATAAGCTTTAGGGTAGGTGTCCCTCAAAACCGAACTCAGAGTTCAAGTAAATGCACTTGCATGTATTGGTAACCAAATTCAATTCTCTTTAAACCTGAGTCTGACGTCAACATCTTAAAAACCAGTCCATGCGCTCTCTTCATAATGTGCTCTTGGTTTTATTTCTGCCGTCTCGTATCATCGTAGCCACGGCGGCGGCGTGCGGCCGTGCCCGCACGAGAGTGTGTGATTTGAATACACTTACAATACACAAAGAAACTATCGCATATTACCTACTCTACTGTATGTAGAAAAAAAACCGGTTATCGGCTGTCGGTCACGTGCTGATAGTTTTGTTGTTTTATTTTCTGTGTCGAGTTTTCTTCTAAATCGCGATCCTCGGCAGATAAATTCCGTCAAGTTGATATGATCATCATTATGGCATAGAGTTGGGTGTTGGGCGTTAAATATGTTCGTGTAGGATGGTGTGGAGTTCTTGGGAAAGAAAATCTCGTGTGGAAGATGATCCGGAAAACTTCATTCCAAATCTGTGGAGATAGGATACATTTTTTTAATAAGTGACAAAGCAAATAGGTATAGGTAGGTAGGTAGGTGCCTGATGGATGCCTATCTATTTGACAAAATTTCTTTGGCAAGTCTTACTTGGGACTTGGCGAATATCGAAATAATTTTCGTTCAATTCGCAATTTTTTTTTTCCCAAATTTTCATTTAGTCTTTGATTTACGTCTTTGACTACGGTCTTATGCACATTATACCTGCGTTCATGTGTACCTCAAAGTCAAACAGCTTTTGACATAATACTACTTATATTTCAGGATAATTTTGTCGACCTGCATATTTCTATTGTTGTATCCGTATTTGACCTTTATACTTGTATCCTACTAAGCTCCTTGTTTTTTTACTGTGGACTAGTTTCGGATGGTGCGTCAACATTTCCATAATATGAATCAGCGGAAGAGTTTCTCTTTCGTTTTCTGTGGTTGACTTGATGACTTTTTGAAAAAAGTTGTTTATTTCTCAATACATTCCGATGCTTCGTTTCAGTTCTCATCAAAAGTTTGTTTTTGGGAGTACTTGGTATTTTGCTATATGTCTTTGTAAATTCGGTGAATGCCCTTTTTGTGTTGAATTGAACAACGGCTGCAGCACATCTATTTGAGTATGATTGTCCAAGAGAAAAGTTTATCCTTTTACCTCCAACATATTGACACACAACACTGTTAAATTGTTCACACACGTTCGAGTTATATCCGTGAATCAAACTTGCAGAATTCCGCACCATTCTTTGAATAAACGAGTTTACGCTATCTAATATGCCACAGCTTGTTAACAGATCAATCTGATCTGTGCCTCTTACATCATTTCCAGCACAAAAATATTCGGCGCAATCTTTGTGGCGTCCAAAAACATGATACGGGACGTTTGCTATATCCTTTTGCAGTATTTTGACTTTTTCCTCGAACGGGATATCACTTTTTTTCCTGTATAGTGCTGCACTCTTTACTCCTTTGAGAATGCTTTTCTTCCTACAATGTTGTACTTTGTGTTTTTTGTCAAATCAATAAGTCTTTTTCTAAGGTTTCGAAATAGATGGTTAACGCATTCTATCTTTTTGATGGTGATGTTGGGATATGGCTTGGCCTCAAGAAGTTTTTTATAAACATTGCTGTCACCGTCAGCAATAAAATTATTTTGTCGTCAAATTTTTATTACCTACCTACCTACCTACCAAACTTTTGCCAACCCCTTCACACTTTCATTGTAACGCAATAATATTGACCTGCATTGTAATGTAAATTTATCTAACCCACACAACATACCTACCTACCCAAAATTCATTCATAAAATCTTTCAGCAACGCCGCAAAACATTTCATTTATGACCTTGCACCAAATAGGCATAGTATATATACAGTAGTCTGAAATAATAAGCATTGCAATAAATATTGCATTGCAATGGACGCAATGCTGACGGATCATGAGTTTATCGCAAATAACCAAATAACTAGTCCACAAAAATAAGACATAGATCCATAGACAATCTACATCTCCATACAAGGTCGATACGATTTTCTTCGGCGATCTATGTATCTATAATACCATACCTACCAAGAGCCAAGTGCGCAATCTGCAAGCAAAGAGAGTGACGGAATTTCTTGGAACTACATGTTCTTTGTGTGCGTGTTCAACGAATTTTTTTTTGTGGAAAATCGAGGAATAGACACTTTTTCAAAAATTAATATCATCAATCAAATTAAAAATCAAAATAAAATAAAATAAAAATTTTGTAATTTAAATGCAAACTTATTAACAAAATACGAAAAAAAAATAAAAAAAAATATTTAAGATCGCCGTGGCTCCCATTCCCTCATAATAGCGTTGTATATGTTGGCTATTTTTTGGTTTCTTAAAGTGCATTTTTAAATATGTTAGGATAAAAAAAATAAGAAAATCGGATCCATACTGGTTGTAATTACGCATTTCCGTTCATTATAAAATAATTTAAAAAATTTAAAGATTAAACCCTGAGAGCCCCAAAGAAAATAAACAAAAAAAGGGTAAAAAAATGTTTTTTTTTTTTAATTTTAGCTCTACAAATTCAAAATGAAGCAATTTTAAAATTTAAAAAAATAACAGCTAGTTGCACATAAATATTGGCTTTGAAAAACAATTAATTTGATCCCGTTACCCCTTCAAGCTTAGAAGTTCTGCCACATGAAGCATTCGTGTCACCTTCAAAATCTGCCTAAATTTGGGTGTTTTCAATATTTTTTTTTCGAAACAAAGAATAAAAATTTCGAAAAAAGGGGATCCTCACTAGTTGTAGAATCATTTTTTCTTGTAAAGAAAAATATAAAAAAAATAAAAAAGGAATTTTTAGAATATGCCCCATCATTTGAAAAAATTGCCTAAAGAAATTTCATGATTTTTTATGTTTTCTTACATTTTTTAGAGCTAAGATTTTTCTCTAAAAAAATTAAAGCCAATAAAAAAATGACCTAATATTTTCTTAATCAAAAGTTTGTTAAAATATTCCTAAAATTGTGGACGCTACGACCTTTTTCACAATTCAACAAGCCTTTTTTGCAAGGGAC
Source organism: Portevinia maculata (assembly GCA_949715645.1). Classification (NCBI taxonomy): domain Eukaryota; kingdom Metazoa; phylum Arthropoda; class Insecta; order Diptera; family Syrphidae; genus Portevinia; species Portevinia maculata. Next base: position 396,032,297 of record OX454525.1, on the reverse strand, counting down.
ACCTACCCTTAAATGGAAATGTAGATTGTTCGAAAATCGTAGTACAAAAAAAAAGTGATTTTACGTTATGGTCAAATATTGGCAAATGACTGTGTTGAACCTTGCTATGTAGTAGTTCCCTTAGAAATCTACTCGTGTTCATTTCCAACTACTTCATTTGTTTTTCAGAAGTGACACCGCTGATTGGGATTCCCAGGGTATTATATCTTTGTCTTATACTTTGTAACCGTAAGGTGCATTAATATTGCTCGTAGACCCCCAAAAGTCACTGAATCAGCATCGTCCGTTGTCAATTTTTAAACTGAAATTTCGAACGTAGACTCTCTAGAGGCCCAAAATGATGAGGTGTAAGAATTTTTAAAATCCTCCCACTGACAATCCCACTATTTAAAAAAAACTTTGATTGAAAAGATCAGTATCGGAGTATTACTCTCAGGGGCCCGAAGTGCTCAAATTAAATATTTTTTAAAACGCCTACCTATGCGCACACCTCTTCTTCTTCTTTGAATGACAATGAGGCTTTGATCAGGATTAAAGGGATCATAACTCTCCCACTTAACTATACATCCCTTCTGGTCCGCCTGTGGGTTCGCCGGTTCGACCTCAGAACATAACGGCAGGCCTCCCGATTTTGAATCACTTCGTCGCTGCGACCAATCAAATTCTGTTGTTGCTGCATTTATGTGATCCAGGAATTTTCGGGTCTGCCTCTCTTTTGCGTTTGTATTGGAACGTTGATTGATATTTTTTTTTTGGCAGGGATCGTAGGACTCTCCTTTGAACATAACAGTACCAACTGAGCCGGTCGCGCTCCATATTTTTCGAGATAGGTCCTTTGACGTGAAGGGTTCCTAGCATCCTCATTTCAGCTGCCGTAAATTTGCTCTCATATTTTTTGTACGCTGTCATAAATCCCAGATATTTATACTTTTCGCACTTGGCAATCACTCATCAAGTGCTCGTTTGATCCTCTCTAATGGTGGCTCCATCGTTAGCAATGAATTAATGATCCTTTTTGCAGTCCGTCACTTTTCCTTCAAGAAACGTAGGTTTCTGAAACTTCTCGTTATCTTATACTTGTACGCACACTTAAAAAAAAAAACTCCTATTGAAGAAATCAATGGAAATGAAAGTCCTGTTCTTCACAAAGTATGTAGATAAAGTCGTTCTTAACAAAGTTTTTTTGCAATGCCCACTTTTATTTTACAAAATAAGAAGTTTTTAGGTAAAATCCTTAAAAAAATTAAAAAAAAACAGTTGTGTATAACAAAATATGTATGTAGATAATAGCCTTCATATAGGTGATTATGATTATACTTCGATTATTGTCACGCCTCCTTGGGATATAGGGTAACAAACTGTTCGCAAAAGCAGATTGTAACCTTTGTATTTATTTTTTTCATTTGCCGAAAAGAAACATCAAATACAAAAGCAACAATGCTGTTTCTAGTTGTCGTGCTCCTGACTCGTGTCTCGTGATTTTAATTCTTATAATTATCAGTGTCAGCTACTTCATAGAATCTGTGAATATGACATGTTTCCTAATAAACCGAAAAGACTAAATAACAATGAAATATTATGTTTTTTTTTATTATTATTTCGTGGGAAATTGAGGGATATTTATAACAACTGCGTGGGACGGCGGCCTGCTCCCAAAATCTGGGACCACTGATATGAATGCGTTTTCGACAGCATTTGTTTTTATACCCTATTCTAGGGGTATATTAATTTTGACGCATAGTTTGTAACATACTCGTACCTTAATATTGCCCGTAGACCCCTAAAAGTTACTATATTTATGATCAGCATCGATAGTAATGTCGATCTAGCCATGTCCGTCCGTCCGTCCGTCCGTCGGCAAAAATTAGGCCTTTAAACTGAACCTAGAGAGCTGAAATTTTAACCATATACTCTCTAGGGTCCCGAAATAATCAAGTTTACGAATTTTTGAAATCCGCCCACAACACGCCCACAAACTCAAAAAAAAAATTTTTGGAAAAAATCGAATTTTGAGCTAGAAAGCTGAAATTTTTTTATATATGATCTATGACTCCTAAAACTGCTCGGGATAAAAAATTTTTCAAAATCCGCCCACTGACACGCCCACAAATAAATAAAACAATTTTTTTGAAAATCCAAAGTTTGAGCTAGGGAGCTGAAATTTATAATATATACTCTCTATGGGCCCTTTATGCTCATGTGTAAATATTTTAAAAATCCGCCCACTGGCACGCCCACAATTATTATTATTTTTTTTTTTTTTTTTGAAAATTCAAAGTGAGCTAGGGAGCTGAAATTTATAATATATACTATCTAGGGGCCCTTTATGCTTATGTGTTAATTTTTTTTAAATCCGCCTACTGACAGGCCCACAATTAAATAAAACAAATTTATTGAAACACTCAAGTTTGAGCTAGGGAGCGTTTTTTTGGATAAAATCCTTTAAATGTTATATAACAAAATATGTAGAGCGTTCTTAACAATTCAACCATACTTAGACTTTTGTCACGCCCACTTATGAGGGATAGGAATAAGAATAGGGTATCCAACAGTTCGCCCAAGCGGACTGTAGCCCGTCCCTATGTTTATGCTTATTCTTGACACAATGTTTTTCGGTCGACAGCGTTCGACCGTGCAATTTAGTTACATCGGTTCCATGCGCATGCAAAATACAATCATTGCAAACGACAACTCGTACATACTCGTATACCTATATGTCCTGCTTCAGATACTGTTTGGATAAACCTACTAAACAATTTGATGATTTTTTGTTAACTCTGAGCTAGAAACAGAAAATACTTTCTTCAAAGAACAACTGAAGTAGAGAAGATAACACTACTTGTCATCTCTTCATAAGCGCCGAACTGGATAACAAGAAAATAAGGTGGAATGCTTTGTTGGTAAACATGAAATGTATCTTTATTATTATTATCACATGCCCATCAAAACCACCACCACAGCCACTGCGACTGCACAGCTAAAAACAAAGTTGTTTGTGTTTAACAGAGAAAGTACGTGTTTTTAAGAGTTTTCGAAAGAGACCAATTGAAAAGAGAAATAAATCTACACATGCGTATATTTTTCTTATTAGAAAAAAAAAAAAGAATGCAACTATAATTCCATTGGTGGAATGGTGAACATACCCTATAGTGGCTTATGGTGGTTAGAAATTAAGTTCACCTACTAACAAAAAAATTACATTTTGTAAAGAAACACACGTTATATCCGATTTAAGTGCTCAACATTAGGTTAGAGGAAACAAAGACCGCCCAATCCCGCACGCAAGGAATTGCATGACTTATGATGTACTAATAGGGTTAGGCCTTTACGACTGCTAATAAAGGAACGGCATATTATTTATTGTGCTTTCGTAGTCAGGGTGTGTAAGTTATGGAATTGAAGCCCAATATTAAATAATAAACCAATAATTGTATAGGGACTCATTTTGAAGATCCCGTTTAGCGGATAAAAAGTAGCCGCTTGCGATCGATGCCTGTTTATCGCGGCTAAATCAATCACAAATGCACTCCAAAGTCTAAGAATTATAATGGAAAGTGTTCTTCAAAGGAATATGCATTTTATTGACACCAATGTACAGAACGTATAACGGATAATTAACGACAGCTGGGATAAATAAGTCTGAAGATCCGAGAAAGCATTCAGGTCAAAGAACCCACCTCAAAAAAAAAGTGGAGTCAGTTGGTGTGGTTATGTTGCAATATCAACCATTATTCCTACACTCGGAAGAGGGGCAGGCCTAAAACTACTGGATCACAAAACTGCAACAACACCAGCTTTCCATTGGCCTTAAAGCAAACCATAAAGGACTTTGCTTGGCTTACTAGAGCTTAAGGAAATGTCCAATGATATGCAAATTGTATAGCATGACCGTAATGGGATTATGCTCGGTTAAAATTTTCGTTAACTTACGTTTTATTTCGGAAAGTCCCAATGAAGTGGGACAATCATACGGAAACTTGACAGGCGACAAACTAAACATAAATAACTTGAAGGTAGATTAAGTTTGCTAAGTTCATTATGTGCGACTAGATCATTTGACAGATATCGAGTGGGCTTTTCGGTCGGTTTTGACATAAGGTTTATCTCACTTGAGTCTATTATGGTTGGGTCCTAAGAGAAGTAATTTACGCTTAGTTTGTCGTCACTTCAGTCCCACTCCATTTTGACTTTCCTTAAGTTAACGAGGGTGGCGACTGTGTAGAGGTTAGTGTGTTGGTTTGTGAACCGTGCGGTGCAGGTTCAATCCCTATGATGAACAGACATACGCCACCTATTAATGGAGAGACACGAATGACACTTTGTTTTCTCCAACCTCTACACCAAAAAGAGGATTTGTGCCCGATAGTACAATGGGCCGTTACCAGGTCTGAGTGCTCTGTGATTTTGATTTCCTTTTTTAATAACAAAATAAAAAAAATGAGTCCTCCTTTGCTGTTAAAAAAAGAGGACACAGTTTGGTGCAGTTGATCGACAATGTCAAAAAATGACAGACGTATGGCATTTTGACATTTAATCTTATCGTAAATTTAGGCTATATCTACCTATCTTCCTGAAGGTATAGGTATAAGCGGGAAGTGGTGAACATCACCTCCGAATATAAGTATCTGGGAATAATACATACGTCAATAATGTAATGTATTATCGACTAAAACTGCCGCCAGAGATCTGATGTCATCTTGTTTGGGACGCCGAATTTTTCTATACACCCGCTAAACAGATTTTTTGAAAACATTTCTGCTAATATGTCTTCCATTGGTTTTACCTTGTTCCATTGCGTAAACCTATATCTACCATAGTAAGGCAATAGCGCTTTTCTTTGGATGGCGGCATGTAACCTATGATGTTAACATTATATATAATGGTATTTTCTTAAAATGTTTCAGGCCCTCATACATACATGGCTAACAGTTCCCGATCGTAGGAACTGTACCTTGTTTGTTTCGGTTAAAGTTATTGGTCAATTTTATTTCATCAGATAATCATGTTTGTCATCTAGCTCTCATAGAACCGGAGTGTTTTCTATGATGATGTGTTGAGCCTGTGACGTCACCACAAAATCGTTAATAGATATTATTATTAATTCATCAGAACGTTGTTTCCTGCGAACCTTCTGGCAGGCGCATTCTTGTCGATTCATTTCATATTTGTGCATTTCATTTCACTATCAATACTTTTCTCTAAGCTATAAAGTAGATATACCTATGTATATGTACATAGCAAGTCCCTTTGCAGTCACATTGCAACCCCACTACTGCTCCTCCATTTGTAATTCGAGAAAACCTGCAGAAGAAACTCAACTGTCGCTTGCAGTAAGCGAACTCTACTTACTTAAAAGAACCTCAGGACTAAAATGATGTACGCGCAATGCATATGACTGTATGGTAGCACCTTTCCCTGTTACGGACCCCTGATTATTGCCTCAACCTATCTACTACCCATTGTGTAGCCATTGGCAGGTATTTATAGGCATATACCAACTAGTGTACTCTTAATCGCATTTCCATATCAAACTATACATTAACCAACAACAGCGTCGACCACATTTACATGGCAGTGTCCTGGCACCAACTTTTTATCCATTTGAATATAAAACTGACCCAATATTCAACTGTACTTAGTAGAATGCCGTGCTTGCTCTAGTTAATACACAGGGAAACGTTCGGCATCTCACGAGCGAGTACAGTGCAATTTTTTCAATAATTTGAACGTAAGAACTAAGCGTTTTAGTTAAACAATTAAAGTATCCACGTGATGTAGTTTTGAAATCAATTGTTGAAACCGTTACATTAATATTGATAGTGTTATAAAAAAAAACCTGAAGTGCTCCTAATTTTTGTGTTCATGACCTTAATACCTGATCCAGTTCCAAACCAAAACACATTTAATATTATTTCGAAAAATTAACCCTTAATGCGTGATCAAATTCCCATATTTGCAAGTAACGTAAAACGTTCGCATGACAAATAGGAAAGTCCATTCGCTTTGTCCCTTCCGGGACCCAACTTCTCTTTTTATTCTTGTTCAATACTTGAAGGTTTTTCCTATGCTAATGTAAAGAAAATCAATAATAGGACAATAAGATACAAACAAAATAACTTTGGCCATTGCATTTAGACTCCCACTTTTATGCGTTTCAAAAACATTTTTCGCTTCCATAGAATTCATTTTGTCGCAGGTTCCTATATTGGTTCTGAACGTCTTCATGAGGATTGGTAATTAAAGTCGGGCCACTGGGCATTCTGTTCGCCACCTCAGTCGCCATCAATTATGATTAGGTGTATGGTGATACTTAATCGATTTGAATCTAAATAAACAAACGGAATCGTGTAAATAATTCAATAACCCTGATGTTGACCAAATCATTCATTTTGAAGTCCTTTAACGTAAACAATTCGGGTCAAAGTAATAAATATAAACAACAAAATTGCTATCTTATAAAGTGAGTAGCGAGGTAATAATTTCATTGCACCTTAGAATATCGATAAAAGCAGGCGCTGCCTGTGGGTGGACGGTGTTGGTTTGTGGTAGTCTAGAATATAGTTTTGACCACAACACAATAGTTTACCAAATGACAGCTAACTCACATGTCATGCACTGTCATTAAACTTGTATGGGCTATCAAAGGATCGTTAAAATAAACTGTCACTCTGGGCTTTTATAGGAAACATTCCAGCCGCGTTCAGTCTTTGCGAAGATATTCCTCAAACTATATGAGCAAATTACATTAAGCGGAATAAGTAATGTGAAACGATTTATTTTTAGGAAAAACACATTTTTACAAAATGAGCCGAAATGGTAATTGGTCAAGCGGAAGTGGGAGTTCATCATCGAACACGACGCAAAGTGAAGAACGCTTAGTGGTAATTTTGATTAATAACAGATTTAATGTGTTTGGAGAAACTAAATTTTGTGAATGACTGTGTAGGTGGCGGTGCGTGTTCGACCCACCCTTGAAACCAGCGATAGATGTGTTGATGTTATATCTAATAAAGCCTTGCTGTTTGATGATGGCAGTAAAAATCGTCCAAGAAAATACGCATACGACCATGTGTTTCGAGAAGAAGATACGCAGGTAAGTTTTGAAATCCGATTACAAATACACAAATTATACTTTCTGGCAGGGTAAACTAGCATTCTTTTTAAAATAATTTGCAACCTTACTTTTAAATCTATTATTCAGTGGTTTTCTAAAAATACTCAGCCTCTCAGCGTTTACAGACTAGAATTAATAATTCTTTTTCAAATCGGACCCCGCGCGCAACTTTTCCCATATGTCACACTCAAGAAAAATTTTCTTTATTCTTTCAAAATACCGTGAACTAAGTTTTTTTAAAAAAAAACTAAACGGATGGAAACTGAGAGAACTATACAGATACAGGTTCTCTAGGTCATTACATGTCATATGGTAACAAATGCCTTTCCCATCCGCGCGTGCAAATTATAAAAATAATGCCACAAATACCCCACTCTCCGAGTCATATATATCTAAAAAGTTCAAATCGAATACTTTTGGATAAATAACTGGCTACTTTACTTTTAATTGTTGCTATTGTTGTTATTTTATTATTTCGTTAATAATATACACTTTGCTATCGCACAATTTACATTATTCGTAGATACAGAGATATGATTTACAAATGTATATCTGTCTACTGAAAAAGTATTTATATATTTCCAAGTGATGCTATAAATTTACAAAATAGTTCCTGAGAAAACAACATAAAAAAAACCTCAATTTGAAAGAACAAAGAAAAAATAATAAATAAATATGTTAATAAATAAATAAATAAATGGATAATTATAAGCGCTATTAAATTAACAAAAAAAAAATTGAGAGATAACAGATATATAAAATAATAATAATAATTCAACAAGGAAATAAATTAACAGTAACTAAGTTTTAACATATGGGTTTATTAGCTCATAAATAAATTTAACATTGCTATGTTTAAGTAAGCTATTCTATATTTAATTGATTAATAAGAGGATTATATGGGATGTCGCATCTGTTCCTAAAGGAGTCATTGAGCTTTACTATTATATTGGAGATCAACTCAACATTTGTTCTATTAATTCATTTTTTAATGGTTATTGAATATCAACTTACATACTAGACAAAAATGATTAAATCTAACTTAAAAACATAGGGACGGGCTACAGTCCGCTTGGGCGAACTGTTGGATACCCTATTCTTATTCCTATCCCTCATAAGTGGGCGTGACAAAAGTCTAAGTATGGTTAAATTGTTAAGAACGCTCTACATATTTTGTTATATAACATTTAAAGGATTTTATCAAAAAAAACGCTCCCTAGCTCAAACTTGGGTGTTTCAATAAAATTGTTTTATTTAATTGTGGGCGTGTCAGTAGGCGGATTTAAAAAAAAATTAACACATGAGCATAAAGGGCCCCTAGAGAGTATATATTATAAATTTCAGCTCCCTAGCTCAAACTTTGGATTTTCAAAAAAATTGTTTTATTTATTTGTGGGCGTGTCAGTGGGCGGATTTTGAAAATTTTGGTTTTTCAATAAAATTGTTTTATTTTTTTGTGGGCGTGGCAGTGGGCGGATTTTGAAAATTTTATATCCCGAGCAGTTTTAGGAGTCATAGATCATATATAAAAAATTTCAGCTTCCTAGCTCAAAATTCGATTTTTTCCAAAATTTTGTTTTTTTGAGTTTGTGGGCGTGTCTGTGGGCGGATTTCAAAAATTCGTAAACTTGATTATTTCGGGACCCTAGAGAGTATATGGTTAAAATTTCAGCTCTCTAGGTTCAGTTTAAAGGCCTAATTTTTGCCGACGGACGGACGGACATGGCTAGATCGACATTACTATCGATGCTGATCATAAATATAGTAACTTTTAGGGGTCTACGGGCAATATTAAGGTATGTTACAAACTATGCATCAAAATTAATATACCCCTAGAATAGGGTATAATTAACGGGATACTTATTCTAGATTATTGTTCCTTATGCGGAAGCACTAAATTTAACTATATCTTCTATTTATTGCCTTTCGGCCAAAGAACTATTTTACGAACTAATCTTACATATGTATTCATCGAGAAGATTTTTAAAACTCGGCATCATTATTTAAATTTCATATATTATATAAAACAAATAAAAAATTAAAAATTAAAAACTACCTATTCTACTTACTTAAACTTAGTTTAAGTAAAAGTGGTCAAAATCCTAATTGCTTTCCGAGCGCCTTGCAGTCGTGAGCTGACTGAAGCCTTACAGCGTCAATCACCTCCCGGAAGCACCACCACAAGTTGACGAGTCCGGCCTCTCCCAGAAACGCCCTAGCTAAGTTCGTCTAACTTATAAACTAACAGGATGTTACCTAGAGTAACGCACCGTCTTGGGAGGGCATGTTGACCCCTCCCACCTCAAAAAGCCACCAAAATTCGGCTAATTGCTTTTCCGTATCGAATGTATACCTCTACGCTATTGTGGTACTAAAACGGAGGAACTCATTAGTCGTCCATGATGTCATCGCCGCGGATGAGCCGCTTATCTCTAGCGCTGCGGTGGTGGTGGTATAATACCGGGATACCATCCCTCGTCAGGACCAACGCTTTTGCATCAATATGGACAAATGCCTCCGGGGGGATAAAGCCAGACCGGAGCGTATTCTCTATGTACATTTCATTGAGGTAGTAAGCCCCAAAGATCAGACTATTGTCGCTGGCCATCGCCCTTGCAACGTGCCTTCGAGTTACATTAATAAGGAAATTGTCAGTCCTTTTCAACTGAGCCCCATCGTAAAGGACCTTGCTGGGATAGTATTTTATATACATAGTTGGATTCAGGCGCTCGGAAGAACCGGAGACAGGACCTAACACATTGTCTCTCCAAAACCGAATCTTTTCCATATAACTAGGCGCTATATTAAAACACAATGGACAACCATAAGCGATGATCAGCCTTATAAGGGCCACGTAGCAAATGACCTTCACTCTGGAGTCAAGTTGACTGCTATGAAACTGTCTCCTTGTCAGAGCAACTCTGGAGTCAAGTTGACTGCTATGTAACAGCCTCCTTGTCAGAGCATAAGCTCTTTCTCCCAGCAAGACAAGCAACTATATGTCTATCGAAACACAGATACTGGTCAAGCCAGATACCCAGATATATCTAACTACGCTTCTCACCGCCAATTTCTTCCAGTTTTTTCTGGTATCCCTAGAGGCCTCAGTCAATGGTGTTCTGAACAAGACTGTTTCCGTCTTCTGAAAATTGAATATGAAAAATAAAAAAATGTGAAATATAAAAAATTTCCAAATTGGAGTGAATAATGCTTTAAGGAGAAAACATCAACAGCAGTATAGGTGACACCGCGATTAAGGAAACACAGTGACCCGTAACAAATATTAATATTTTGAATTTGATGTGAAGCTGAAATTGATTGAACCCTTCAATTCTTTGCAAAAGGAAATTGTAAGGACCGGGATCACTAATATAAACTCCTCGTTGAATTTGTTATTGATAAGGCCCAATGTCAATATCCATTCTTGACACTTTCGTTGTCAAAACTAAAAGACTTAATGTGCTTGTTGTATCAATAACACAATAACCCCACCGCTTAGAAGATGAGCGACCTAAATGATATTTTCAAAAATCGATTAATCAGCATTTAAAGTTTTTTTTTTTAACTATCTCCTTCTTTGTTAATGGCCGTGATGCTACTATGATCATGATTAAAGGGATCATATCCCTCCCACTTAACTGCATCCCTGCTGGTCCGCCTGTGGGATTCGCCGGTTTGACCTCAGAAAATAACGACATTACTCCCTGTTTTGAATCACTTCGTCACTGAGGCCAATCAAATGCTTGTGTTGCTGCATTTGTGTGATCCAGGAGTTTTTTATTCCTGCCTTTCTTTCGCGTTTTTATGAAAACGTTGATTGATATTTCCTTTTTGACAGGATATCTCCCTTGAACATGATGACAGTACCAGCTGATATGTGAGATATGTTCTTTGACGTGCGCTTAAAGTTAAATTTGTTTGACTTTATTTCTTTTTATATATAATTAAAATTAACTAATAAATTTTGAGTACCTGCAACTCAAGTGCATTAAATGTTAGTAATCTTTTGATATTGAAAACAAATGATTTTTGAGATATCTACAGTTTTGTGTACTTAACACCTTCATCCGCGAACTTTGTTTTTTTTTCTTTTTTTCTTATAAGGTCTTAGCGTCATTTAGAGCTCTTAAAATTTATTTTATGTTCCTCTGTTTTGTCCTTTTTCTCCTCAGGACCTGCTGAAATTGCGTTGGAATAAAATTATTGAGGCTCTAGTGGGATGCATTTCATCTGCTCTTTTAATTTTTTTATTTTTTCCGCAGAAAATTGTTTTAATTTATTCTACGAGTACCTTGGCATACAATCAAGATTTTCAGGTATACGTTTATTGCTTTTTGCTTTAATCACCTTACTTAAAAGAGCAGCTTCCTCGAAGCATTCTTTGTAGGGATATGATATATGAACCATATTTGAATACAAAGTATGATTGAACGTTTGCATTGAACAGGTTTTTTGCCAAATTTGTAACGTTTAACTTATTTTGAAGTTCATTTAAGGAATGAAAATATTTTTGCATATCTTTACAACCGTGTTTTTAGTACTTGCTACTCGTAGTTCGTATTATATCTTGATACCACTCTGCAGTATACACAGTCTCGTGTTTTCTGTCACTATCGAATAATTGGGTGGCCCACGTCTGGAGCATTAACGCTTGATAGAGATCATGTTAAAAAAAAGTATATATTTTGTCCAGCACATGTATCTCACCAAATAACAAGATTTTCTATCTTTGATGTCGCTGTTATGTTGAAGAAAAGTCCATAGAGAGTTGTCTGATTCCTTGCTTCCTTTATCACCCACATCGTCCGTTCATTTTAACATATACGGTTTATCTCCATTTGAAGGAATAGAATAGACTCCCTAATTATAGAACCACATCTGCCTTGAATTCGGTGTTGTGAGCCTCGGCAAGGGAATCGGTTGCTGTAAGCCTACAATTAAATCGATTAAAGTTACACGCGGTTTTTAAACTCCGAGTTGGAGCTTAACCGATAAAGCATTAAAGCGGTGTTGTTCCCATCATCACATGTGCTGCATGTGTGACTACGTGGTTGGCGAGAAGAAAGATTCAATTTTCAAAAAAAAAAGAAATTTTGGAATATGCTTATTTAACATATGTGATAGCAGTCTTCTTTGGTTTCACGGTCGTATTTTTCAATACATGGCTTGCGCATTTTGGAACGGTATATGAGAAGTGAAAGGTATTTTTTTGCATATAAGCGCATTTAACACATTCTTCCATTAAGTTTATTGACTTGGGTTGCATATTACACCTTCATCTTTTGCTAAAAAACAATGTAGAGGCGACAGAGAAGTTCACATGAGACAGAAATTTAAGTTCACATAGAAACTTCATCAGTAACAAAAAAGGCGAATTTCAAAAAATATACCATTCGAAGCGGAAAATCCGTAAACAGCTTCCATTTGTTGGAACAACTTTTGCTGCAAGATATGACGCATAAACATATTATATTGACGGATAATTCACTGTTTAGCTTCCTTTTAAGTTAAGCTTGGAAACAAATAAAAATATATTCGTTCTTGACTAGATTTACCAAACAATTTTTTAACAAACTTATCTGCAAAGCTATCTTTTAAATTACCTACCCTAAATAAAAAATTGCAATTCAATTTTTTTTTTTTGATAGCCCATTAAATTATTTTTCTCGACTTCACGTCTTAATCTAATCACATGTTCTTTGCAGCGCTATTTGCATTCAGGATAATTAGTATTGATAAGGTATTATTCATGTTTCGATTACAATGAGGCTTTACGCGTACAACCAAGGCTAATATTTTTTTAATTAATTATAAATTATACCAATGCCTTGGTACGCGTGTTAAAAAGGACGAACACGGTTTTATTTTTAATAGTTGTTGTAAATCGATAATATATTTAGAGATAGCCCCGCAGGTCCCCACTATACCTTCCATATCGTGTGTCGAAGAGATGTTCTCACCTTATGTAGATACTGAACTAGTTTTTGTTTATGTTTTGTGTTCGCCCCTTTCACACGCATACGTAGTCATTAGCATCAATATAATTAATTTAAAAAATAATAACCAATTAATGATTAGATGGTTATTTGGAAAAAGCCTTGCTGCTTGCTGGGTCTTTACTAGTCGCAAAGGTGGACTCACAAGACTCTGGTCCGCCCAGTATCTTGACCGACCTAATGACTTTCTTTGAAATTTTTATTGTCATCTACAATTGATTTGAATAGAAAGAATTGGCAGTATGGGCAGAAATTGTTGCGTGGCTTCAGGTTTTGTGTGAATATTTGTCTGCTTTTAGATAATTTTGATTCTACTCTTCGACAGACGTAATGATACTCGTATGAAGGTCAGAATTTTTGCGCAGTGCATGCCGTGGTTCAATGGTTGATCTGTTTGGCTACTGAGCGAGGAGCTTGTATCCGAACAGTTTTTAACACAGCGTTTTATCACCGCCTTTTTCAAAAGTCTGACAAACATTCAAAAGTATAATGTTAAGTTGTGGGTCCGCTTTCATTCGCCCCAAAAATACAAAATACTGACTTAACTCGTTCCTTTCATTTCTTCGTGCATAGTAAAACTGAATTCAATTCAAACTACCATTTGGAGGTGATTTATTGATAACCTCTTGTTTTTTACAATTGGCACGCGCTAAGGGGGTTTTGGGCAGCCTTATAATGAAGTAACACAGCGCGGGCATTAAGAAAGTGAGGGAAGAGAGCACGTTGGTATTGAATGTTTGTTAATTTTAGGGAAAGTCTACTTGACGTTCACTGTACGTCCGAATACAGACTTGAGAGTGAACTGATTGAAATGTTCTGGGGTGGATTGCAACTGGTTATTTCGTTTGAGCACTTATGGTGCAAATACCGATAACACAGCGAAAGACAGAAAACATTGCTACGATGACAAAGAGAGTCAAGCGTTGTACTCAATTTTGATGCGAATAAATGCATTAATTGTAGCCAGATCAGAAGGGGTGAACAATTTCTAATATCGCTTGAGGAAGCCTAGACATTTCGCAGCGTTCTTGGCAACATCGAATATGTGTTCATTCCAACGAAAGTTATCGTTGACACACATACAGAGAATGGAAAGCCGTTCGGTTTCAGCGATGCAAGTGCCCTTCATGGGTAATGACAGAGTGCTTGGGTTTTTCTTTTATGACAGAAGATATCAGTGCATTTTGGAAGCATTAAATTTCACCCTATTGGTTGTACCCCACTGAGTTGTGCTGTTTACATCGGAATTTAATGAGCTTAACATACGTTTCCGGTTCAATTCCACACCCGAAGATTAATGGCGTGACAAAAGAAACGAATATTAGAAGCTGAGCGTACTGTCATCAAAAAGAGAATTGATTGGATAAGAAATAACAGACAAGAGATCATTTTTAAAAATAGAAAATAGAGTCGGAAGCAAAACAGAGCCTTAGGGAATACCCGCATTTATTTTGTGAGTTACAGACTTGAAACCGCCCAAAACAACTTGAATTGAGAGGTCCGAAAAGAAGTTTTTAATCCATTGAAAAAAGTATCAACGATTCTAAATGTACGCACTTTCAAAAGAGCTTGCTGCCAAACTCTGCCAAATGCTAATGAAATATCTAGTGTAACGATGTTAATTTCACCACCATGGTGAAACGATTGGTTCCAATTTTCGCTTAGATAAGTCACCAAATCACCAGAAGACCTGTTGCTGAGAAAACTTTACTGCCGGTCATTAAGAACTTTTTGGAATTCAAGACATTTCATAAGCTGACGTTTTATCAGCGTTTCCATGACATTAGAAAGAAAATTAGTTTGTAGAAGAAAGGAGAAGAAGATTCGCCTTTTTAGAGACGGGCTGCGCAAGTGCAGTTTTCCATCGTCTCGGAAAGAGCTCTAAAGAATAGGACAGATAGAAAAGCGTACACAGTGGTTTTGCCAGCGTTGAAGAACACCTCTTCAGAATGATAGGGCAAATACTATAATGGACTAGCCGTTTTGTGTATGTCAAGATCTCTAATTTCTCTTGCCACTGTACGAGTGCGAAAGTGGATTCGTCACATGGAGTATTCTACGCGCTCCAGTACAGGGGTAGATAAAGCACAATCTTGGAGCTTTAAGCTAAAAAGTGAGTAGCAAGCAGATTGGCTTTATCTAAAAATCTGACAGCTGGAATGTCATTGTTAATAAGTACCGGAATAGATGACGATGCCGAATTCTTGTTGTTTTTAACAAACGACCAAAACTTTTGACTACCCGTGGGGCTTTGTTGTACACGACAACTATCAACCTTTCTTTAATTTGTAGAAAGATTGATTGACGTTGGTTTTTTCGAGAACTTTAACTGATTTAGAAGACGACGAAAAAGATACGCGAAACGCGAGCGAATTTTAAATTAAATACGTTTTTTCGACCACTTTTTATAGTTCGGCTTTTATACAATTAATAAATTATACAGTTAATAAATTAATTATACAATTTTCATGTCAACACAGCTACATAACTGCATTTATAATAGTATTTTTTTATACCCTATTCTAAGGGTATATTAATTTTGACGCATAGTTTGTAACATACCTTAATATCGCCCGTAGACCCCTAAAAGTTACTATATTTATGATCAGCATTGATAGTAATGTCGATCTAGCCATGTCCGTCCGTCCGTCCGTCCGTCGGCAAAAATTAGGCCTTTAAACTGGACCTAGAGAGCTGAAATTTTAACCATATACTCTCTAGGGTCCCGAAATAATCAAATTTAAGAATTTTTGAAATCCGCCCACAGACACGCCCACAAACTCAAAAAAAACAAAATTTTGGAAAAAATCGAATTTTGAGCTAGAGAGCTGAAATTTTTTATATATGATCTATGGCCCATAAAACTGCTTGGGACATAAAATTTTCAAAATCCGCCCACTGACACGCCCACAATTAAATAAAACAAATTTTGGGAAAAATTGAATTTTGAGCTAGAAAGCTGAAATTTTTTATATATGATCTTTGGCCCATGAAACTGCTTGGGACATAAAATTTTCAAAATCCGCCCACTGACACGCCCACAATTAAATAAAATATTTTTTTTGAAAAACCAAAATTTGAGCTAGGGAGCTGAAATTTATAATATATACTCTCTAGGGGCCCTTTATGCTCATGTGTAAATATTTTCAAAACCGCCTACTTTTTATTTTTTTATTTTTGAAAGTCCAAAGTTTGAGCTAGGGAGCTGAAATTTATAGTATATACTCTCTAGGTGCCCTTTATGCTCATACTTAATTTTTTTTTAAATTCGCCTACTGACATGCCCACAATTAAATAAAACAATTTTATTGAAAAACCAAAGTTTGAGCTAGGGAACGTTTTTATTTACAAAAGCTTAGTTTTTTCGATAAAATCCTTTAAATTTTTGTCACGCCCACTTATGAGATATAGGAATAAGAATAGGGTATCCAACAGTTCGCCCAAGCGGACTGTAGCCCGCCCCTATGTTTTTATATAATTTGCTTACGCTAAAGGGGCTTAGTTTTTTTTGTACCTTTATAGTGTTGAAACACAGCGCACGCATTTTTTGTTGAACAGTAAGCAGCACATAGCAATGAAGTATTGTATTGCATGATTTTAGGTGCTACGTACTATTCGAAAGAATAGGAGGATAGGAAAGAAGTTTTGGTGCTTTTGTAGTATTTTGTCTTCACGGGTGGTGCCTAAATTGCTTAGGGAGATCTCTATTTGTGTGAATTCAATTAAAAATGAAAAAATCATGGCCTTGGCCGGAATTCGAACGCACGACCTGCCAATCAGTTAGTGAATACACTACCATCGCACCAATGCCACCCGCATTGAAGATATAAGGGCTCAACTTGACAATGAAAGTGTAACATGACGCCAAAATTCGTCCATCATTGTTCTGTTAGAAATCGTTTCTGGCGTTTCATCCTCATTTTCGAAGAAATATAGGCCGATAACTTTTTCGGCCATAACACCGCACCAAAAAGTGCATCTGGATGGGTGTAACTGATGGTGTTGCTCTCGTATTTTCGGAGCCCCACAATCTACAGTTTTGCTGTATATACTAGGTGGAGCAAAATTCATCGGAATATGCTTTCATTTTTGGAAATGGCAGAAAATGTCAATTCTACTTTGACATTTGTGAAGTAAACTAAAACACACGTCACCAAGATATGAATCACTATACTCCTAAAGAAAGCAGAATAATTGTTACAATTTTTTGCGAATAATTACGACAATATTGCAGCCAAAGAACATCGGGTGACATCTTTTGCGCCACGTTGTAAATAAAAAAGTTATTCGTGTTCAACATTGGGTAGTCTTATTTGGCCCACCCTGTATAAGCTCTATCAGCTCTATTCAGACATAAAGTTTGCCGTTTGGGTTAGGCGTAAAATAGCAATTCCCGTCCACTTCGCACACGCAAATGGATAGAGAAGCTAGGTTTACGGCCCTGTTTGGTTTGTTAATGCATAATCTTTATTTTTTGTTACAATATGACTGGATCGTTTTCTTCAACAGCTCTAGGTAAAGGGGTTTAACTAATGTCATATGTAAACATGATTGAGGAGGCATTCAGGCAAATTGTCAAGCTTTGCAATTTAGTTTAAGTGAAGATAACACATGGGCCAAAATCAACAAAAGTTGGAAGAGCGTATTTTACTATGTATTTACTTTTTAGAACTAGTAATTGAAGAAATCCGTTTTTTTGTATTATTATTTCTTACTGTAGACAAAAAGCTGCCTCCAGTCCGCTTTTGATTATAAATACTTCACTTACTTAGAGAAATCATGTTTTTTTTTCAGGAAGCAGTCTACAAAACAACAACCGCTCCATTAGTAAAAGATGTGCTCAACGGATTGAACGCAGCTGTTTTCGCATATGGAGCTACTGGCTCCGGGAAAACTCATACAATGCTGGGTCCAAATAAGAGAAGAACAGGTGGTACCACCTCCGGAACGCCACTTCCACCGGATCATCCACCGCGAACAGCCAGCAATTCATATATAGATGGAGATATTAGTAGCGCAGATAACGGCCTAATGGTTCGTGCAATAGATGAAATATTTGAGCATTTCGAAATGGCTGAAGAGCCCAGTTCATTCAAGGTAAAGAGACTACTGGGACGGTATATAATGGGGGCTCGTCTATTAGATAACATAAACAAACCAAATGTCATGATTTGTTTGGCCTAAAGTAGCGTAAACTTGGAGGTGTTCTCTTTTACAAACGTTAGGCTATCCATTCATAAATAAGGGTCCCCCATACAACAATTCGAGGAAACGGGGACATTCCAGTCATTAATTCACATTCAAACACCCTTTCCGGGTTACACTTTCAACCACATGTGCACACAATTACACGCACGTTTTAATACATGGGCGGCAATATTGTTGCTAGTGTAAATTTTTAATATCGAATAGCGTAAGGGTGGCGGTGTAGAATTGAAACATTAGTTCATTGAGGGTAAACTTACCACTTTAATCAAATAGGAACTGTGGCGGCGTATAATTACAACGCTTCGCCATAAGTCCCAGAGACTGCTAATGGCCTTAAATAATTTATATTATTGTGTTTCTTATTGTTGCGACAAATACGAATAATTGATTTTTGAAGGTTTGCATATCATATTTGGAGATATACAACGAGCTGATTCGAGATCTCTTGAATCCTGGCGGACCGTTGGAACTGCGAGAAGATAACCGTGGACAGCGCATCACGGTGGCTGGGTTGTCTGAGATTACCGCCTCAAGTCGGCAGGAAGTTATTTCACTTTTGCTTAAGGGAAACAAGGCTCGAACCATAGAGCCCACAGCCGCAAATCAAACCTCATCCAGGAGTCACGCTCTACTAAGTATAACCGTTCAAGTGAGAACTCCACTTGGTACCAAACAAGGGCGGCTTTTCCTCACCGATTTGGCCGGATCGGAAAGAGCAAAAAAGACCAAGAATCGAGGGAAGAGACTTCAAGAGGGGGCCCATATTAACCGAAGCCTTTTGGCTCTCGGAAATTGCATTAATGCCTTGTCAGGAGGGGCTAGATATGTCAACTATCGGGATTCAAAGCTCACTCGATTACTTAAAGAAGCTCTCAGTGGTAAATGTAAGACAGTTATGATTGCGCATGTCGCGCCCGAAGGAAAGCATCGCGATGAAACCAAAAACACATTAGTTTACGCCGATAGAGCAAACAATATTACGACGCGCTTACAAAACACCGGCTATATAGACGAGGTAAAGGAGTTCCCGATGAAGCACTATCAAAGCCTAGTTTCTGAATTGCGTGAGGAGGTGACTAGGTTAAGGTCAAAGATGCTAACAGAACGTCCACGAAGTGGAGCTGCATTAGCCCGTACCGCTGTGGATGATGAGAAGCGCAAGGCGGAGCTGAGATATTTAAGGGAACAAATTGTGCTAACATTCAAGCAACAAATGAAATTAAGACGCAAGTTGTTGGAGGCCGAAAGTCATTTACTGGGCTTGGAGCTTGATTCAGAACGTCAGCATATGATTATATCACATTGGCAGGGACGAATGGGAAAATTGTATGATTCTCCTGTCGAAGATGGTAAAAGTTAGTAACCTCCTCCTATCGTATTATATTATATGACGTATAAATGCATTTCTAGATGGCGAATCCGAAGGATCAATAGCTTTACAGAATGCATGGGGGGAGCTAGCTGCAATAGAAAAGGAATCAAGAAGATATAAAGAAATCCGGGAAAGGACTGAACAGGAGTTGGAAATGTGTCGACAAAAGGGCGTGCAATTGGAAGATGTAAGGAATACTTAGCTTAATGTTTAACATTATATTTTTGAGTGTTGTTATTTTTGTTGAACAGGAGTTACCGGAACGTATAAGCAGTGACGAAGAACGGGAACTATTAGGTAAGTTGCATAAATAATTATGATAGCATCTGCATTTTTTACGAATTTAAGGTGTCTCTTCTACTACCTAACTGTAGCTTTTTCAATTTTAAATCTGTTTATGCAGAGCGTTTGGGCTAGAGTTAAGCTTTTTTTCCTTTTTTTAAATTCATTCATTGTGTTGTTGTTTTTTATTGATATACAATGTTTCCGATGAGAGAATAGAAGCCGAAGCTTTTTCTACGTGCTGTCCAAAGCAACCGTTTTTTGTAAAAAAAACTGATCGCAGCAGAAAGATGCCGTTTCCGCACAAAAAACAATGTAGCCCACACAAACAATACACAATGTAATAGTTGTCTAATCCCTTAGTCACTATTGCTAAATAAGGAATACTTATGAGACGTTAAATGTACCAAAGTTAAGTACAAGAACTAATTCAAAGCCCCCGTGATTTAATAAAAAACTTTGCAATTTAAGCAACAGAAAAAACAAAACTTATAAACTGCTTAAAAATCGTCTAACATTTCATTGTCTATAGTTATTTATAATCGACTTGAAAGGGATTTCAGGGTTCCTAATAAGTTTCTCTATAAAAGTTATATTTTCTCAATAGAATCTTGTCTAAAAAATAATAGCAAAAGCTTCTGGACCTTAAATAAAAACAAACAAAAAATATTCCTAGAAGCGTGCAATACCTGGGTTCAACTTCAATCTGCAATTCATGTGCAAAGTATTTAATTCCAATTATACAACTTCTGTTCAGCAACAATCTTCTAGTCTATCTTATACAGAGAGTCCGATTAATATTGGGTGGTTAAGTATTAACACTTTTGAAGTTGAAAGAGCACTGCTGAATCTAAACTGCGACAAACAGCCCGGGCCTAATGAAATTCCTCCAATTCTTCTTAAAAAGTCCGCTGCACTGCTCTCTGAACCTCTCGCATACATTTTTAACGCTTCTCTCTCCAAAGGCGAATTTCTCCCTGAGTGGAAAGGATCGTTTATCATCCCTATTCACAAATCGGGTTCTAAGCAGGAAATTTCCAATTATCGCCCGATATGCAAGTTATCAATAATTCCCAAGCTCTTTGAAAAGATTGTTTACGATAAAATAACATTTTTGCTGAGGGAAGTTATTTCACCATTCCAACATGGGTTTGTTGCTGGTAGATCCACTGCAACCAACCCTGCTATATTCTCTAACTTTGTCCTGAATAAACTTGAAGAAGGATATCAAACTGATGTTATATACACTGATTTCGCTAAAGCTTTTGATAGAGTCAACCATTCTATCTTGAAAACCAATCTGAAAAAAATAGGCTTTCACTCTAGCGTTTTGAAATGGCTGAAATCCTATTTATCAGGGTGTATTCAATTTGTGTCAATTGATAATCTCCTTTCAAAGCCAATTTTTGTATCGTCGGGTGTTCCACAAGGAAGTCACCTTGGGCCGCTCCTTTTCCTTATTTTTATTAACGACATGCCTGATATTTTCTTAAATTCCATTCGCCTTTTCTTTGCAGACGACCTTAAATTCCTAAGAAGTATACAATCTGAAAATGATTGCCACCTCTTGCCAGATAACCTTGATAGACTGGTAGAATGGTGTTACGTTTAATGATTTCTTCTTAAATGTTTCCAAATGTCAGCGTTTTTCTTTCAGCAGAAATACCTCCCTAATTTGCTTTGAATATAAAATTGAAAGCATTATTCTTGAAAGAGTTCTTGAAAGAGTTCTTGAAAGAGTTGTATTCAACCCTAAATCTTAATTTCATTAAACATACTGAGTAGGGGTAACCGGGGCTAATTGATCACAGGGGCATGTAGACTAACCGCCAATAACTTCAAATCAACTCAACTTCTTACATGTTCTTTCTTGTTGTTTAATTAAGCACATATGCGTGCTTAGTCTCACTTCGTCTTTCAGCAGAGGTGTACGTCGTTCAGGAGTTGTTCCGAAAAAAGTATTTTTTGCATTCGTAAGTATTTTTTATACCCTATTCTAAGGGTATATTAATTTTGACGCATAGTTTGTAACATACCTTAATATTGCCCGTAGACCCCTAAAAGTTACTATATTTATGATCAGCATCGATAGTAATGTCGATCAAGCCATGTCCGTCCGTCCGTCCGTCCGTCCGTCCGTCCGTCCGTCCGTCCGTCTGTAGCCAAAAATTAGGCCTTTAAACTGGACCTAGAGAGCTAAAATTTTAACCATATACTCTCTAGGGTCCCGAAATAATCAAGTTTACGAATTTTTGAAATCCGCCCACAGACACGCCCACAAACTCAAAAAAAAAACAAATTTTGGAAAAAATCGAATTTTGAGCTAGAAAGCTGAAATTTTTTATATATGATCTATGACTCCTAAAACTGCTCGGGATAAAAAATTTTCAAAATCCGGCCACTGACACGCCCACAAATAAATAAAATAATTTTTTTATACCCTATTCTAAGGGTATATTAATTTTTGAAAATCCAAAGTTTCAGCTAGGGAGCTGAAATTTATAGTATATACTCTCTATGGGCCCTTTATGCTCATGTGTAAATATTTTCAAAATCCGCCCACTGACACGCCCACAATTTTTTTTTTTTTTTTTAAATTCAAAGTTTGAGCTAGGGAGCTGAAATTTATAATATATACTCTCTAGGGGCCCTTTGTTCTCATGTGTTAATTTTTTTTAAATCCGCCTACTGACACGCCCACAATTAAATAAAACAATTTTATTGAAACACCCAAGTTTGAGCTAGGGAGCGTTGTTTTTTTGATAAAATCCTTTAAATGTTATATAACAAAATATGTAGAGCGTTCTTAACAATTCAACCATACTTAGACTTTTGTCACGCCCACTTATGAGGGATAGGAATAAGAATAGGGTATCCAACAGTTCGCCCAAGAGGACTGTAGCCCGTCCCTATGTTTTTTCTTTCCGTTGTTTTTCTTTTTTCGTGGCGTTGTTTGTGTCTAACGGGAAATTTGTTTCAGGACATACACTATATGTGTGTGCTTGATCATAAGAGCTGGTATCTTGCTACCGAAAAAGTGCCGTTAACTGCCAGACGGTCGATCGGGGTAGGTTAAGTTAGGTTAGGTTAGAGTGGCTGTCGGCACAAGGCCGACACACTTAGGCCAGGGTTAGGTCCATTGTGATGCCACACGGATCGAGGGGTTTCCCCACTACTAGTTAAACCATTTAGAGCTTCTTATGAAGCGCGATAGACTTCTAACGTCAGCGTTAGCTAAGTCGTTATTAAGCAAGAAATCTCCCAGATAAAGATTTCTATTATGGGAGAGAGCTGGACATGTGCATAGAAGGTGAAGTATAGTCTCCTCCTCCTCCTCGTCCAAGCAACTTCTACAGAAATCGTTTGAATAAACGCCAAACCTCGATGCGTGCTTGCCTATTAGACAGTGCCCTGTAATTGCACCTATAGTGGAGCTAATATGCAGTCGGTTTAGTGAGATCAGACTCTTAGAGCGTCGCAGATCCAGCTTTGGCCAGATGTGCTTAGTCGCTAGACATGTATTAGGTAGGTAGGTAAATGGATGCCCTTGTGACTGTTGTCACGGCTCACTTAGACCATCAGTTTGGGTCCATTGTGTCCATTGGTGTTGGGGTTTCCAAAATTTTGAACCTGCAAATACAAAAAATATGCCGCTGTTAAACAGCTCTGTGATCCGCTTTATTAGAACCACCCGGATCTATATGTAAATCTCAGGAGTTTGTTAAGCTCAATGTCGGTCAGATCCTCCAGCTCCTCAAAAAAGTAGCTGCCAAGAATCTTGAATCTCTTAGTACTAAGGGCAGGGCATTCACATAATAGGTGACGGATAGATTCTGTCTCTTCGACGTCTCTACAGCTCCTGCAGTAATCGTTGTGCGTTATGCCCAGCCGCTCCGCGTGTAGGCCCACCACGCAGTGTCCTGTAAGGACCCCTGTCAGTGTGCGTATGTCTCTGCGGTTCAGCCCGATTATGGCCTTAGATTTCCTTTTGTTTACCGCTGGCCAAAGCTCCCTCGTGTGTCTACATGTTTCAAGGCTGGTCCAACGTAGGTTTGTTCTACTCATGGATTCAGCGTCGATTTTCCGTGACAGTGTACTGAGCGGAGTTTGTAAAGATTTCAGAGCCAGAGATGCATCCATCTCCGATCCGCATCTTGCCAGCTTGTCTGCTTCTTCGTTGCCCGAGATGTCCTTGTGCCCCGGTACCCAGCATAGGGTCACCGAGTTTACGGTTGATATCTCGTCTAGGTGTTTTCTGCACTGTAACACCGTCCTTGATTTAACAACTGCTGACTCCATGGCCATTATGGCCGCTTGGCTGTCAGAGTATATGGTGATCTGCTTATCGGCCAGTTTACGCTTCTTCACCTCCTTAGCGGCTTGAGTGATTGCAGCTGTCTCTGCCTGGAAGACGCTGCATTCATCGTTGATTCTGAAGGATATACCCAGGCCCAGAGTCTCACAGAAGATGCCTGCACCTGTACCCGCATCCATTTTGGATCCGTCGGTATAGATGGCTATTTCGCCTTCTTCCGTGACTGTTCTATTGATCCATTCGCTTCTTTCTGGGATTCTGGTAACGAATCCCTTTTTGAAGGCGAAGGTGTGTGGTAGGTAGTCAGTGGATTTTGTTTCTTTCGAGGCTCTCCATCTTGCCTCGACCGATGCGTGTCCGTAGGGCCTGAAAGACCATAGTCCCGACTCCCTGAGTCTAACGGCCGTTTTAACCGCTATGCTGCTGCAGTGTATGTCCAGGGGTGTGAGGTTAAGTATTACCTCCATGGCTGCAGTGGGTGTGGTCCTTAGTGACCCTGTTATCCCGATGCAAGCCGTCCTTTGTATCTTAGTAAGGCTTGAGAGATGGCATTTCTTCTCAGTAGCCTTCCACCATACAGCTGCGCCATATGTTAAAATGGGTCTTACCACCGCTGTGTACAGCCAGTGTACCACATGTGGTTTAAATCCCCATGTGTTGCCGAATGTTCTTCTGCAGGCATAAAGTGCCACGTATGCCTTTTTCACCCGGTCTTCTATATTTTCCTTCCAGTTGAGTTTGGAATCTAGTATAACCCCCAAGTATCTTGCCGTCTTGGAAACTTGTAGGTGCACTCCATTCATCCTTGGTAGTTCAAAGGCCGGTATTGCCCTTTTCCTTGTGAACAGCAGGATTTCTGTCTTGTCTGGGTTTACTCCGAGTCCTTTTTCCGCAACCCATTTGCTGACCAGTAGGAGTGCATAGCTGAGTCGCTCACTGAGGACTGGGATGAATTTACCCGGGACCAGGATTGCTACATCGTCGGCGTAAGCACTCACGATAAAGCCTTCCCGCTCTAGTATTTTTAAGAGTTCGTCCATGACTAGGATCCATATGAGCGGAGAGAGGACGCCTCCTTGTGGGGTACCTCTGCTGACTTTCCGTTCTATACAAACGTCTCCTAGATAGGACTTGATTCGTCGTGTGCCTAGCATTTGTCCAATCCATTCACATAGACTGTTATTGACCCGGGCCCTTCTAAGACCGCGCAGAATTGCGTCAGCCTCGATGTTATTGAAGGCTCCCTCTATGTCTAGGAGCGCACTCAAAGTAAATTCCTTGAATTCCAGGGATCTTTCCACCACGGAAACTACTTTATGTAGTGCGGTGTCTACAGATCTCCCTTTAATGTATGCGTGCTGCGATTTGGAAAGGTAATTATCGCTGATCGCTTCTCTGACATGCACATCAATTAGTCTTTCCAGTATTTTTAGCATGAATGATGACAGACTAATAGGTCTGTAGTCCTTTGCTATGGTGTGGGTAGCTTTCCCTGCCTTAGGGATAAATATTACCCTCACCTCACGCCATGCTTTGGGAACATAGCAAAGCCTTAAGCAGCCCATATAGATGCGTTTCAGTCTTGGGATAGTGGTACCCTTAGCCTTCTGAAGCATTATAGGTCGAATATTATCTATTCCTGGTGCTTTGAAGGGGGCGAATGAGTTGATCGCCCATGCTATTTTTCTTTCGTCGATTATTGCGTCGATTGTGTTTTGATCCATTCCCTGCCTCGTGTCGTGTGTAACTGTATCGTATACTCTAGGCACGTCGGCGCATCCTGGGAAATGGGTTTCTGTCAAGACGACCAGCGTCTGCTCGTGTGATTCAGTCCAGCTACCGTCGATATTTCTTAGCGAGGATATCGGTATCGGTGCTTTAGCCAGAACTTTTCTGAGTCGCGACGCCTCGGTCGTAGATTCGATCGATTCGCAGAAATTTCTCCATGAGTTCTTCTTGGCGAATCTTATCTCCTTTTTTAGGAGTTTAACGCTCTGCTTGTAGGTCGTCCATTCGATTAGTCCCTCCTTTGCGAGGTTCCATCTAGATCTTGATGCTTGCATAAGCTCCCCGATCTTGGAGTTCCACCAGGGAGGGCGTTTTTTTCCGTTTGTTCTGCTTACTGGGCAGGATTTTTCGAAGGATTTTGAGAGCACCTCAGTTAGAGACTCAACTGCTTTGTCGATCTCTTGTTCTGTGCTGTGGTTTTTTACCGGGCAGACGTTTTCCAACATCTGTAGTTCTGTAGTGAACCTGTCCCAGTCTGCTCTTCTTGGGTTCCTGAAAATTTCCCTAGCCTTAGATTGAATTTGTAGGTCAAAGAGTATCCAGCAGTGGTCTGAGAATGATGCCTTGCTGGACACTCTCCAGTTCACGACCTGGACGGAACTGCTCTGAGATACAAATGTAGCGTCTAGAACTTCCCTTCTTTTCGCTGTTATGAAGGTAGGGTCATTACCCCTGTTACATACGATTAGATTGGAACTGAGTAAAAAGTCGAACAAAGCCTCGCCCCTTGCATTAATATCTGAGCTGCCCCAGATAGTATGATGGGCATTTACGTCACCGCCTAAGACTAAGTTCTTCTTACCTTTCTCGGACGCTGCTACTAGCGTCCTTACCGAATCCGGGGGGACAGATGTGTCGTCATTGTGGGGCATGTACACTGACGCCACAGTACAGCTCTCGTCCTTTCCTCTAACCTCCACCGCCGTCACGTCGCCCGTGCTGAAATGATACAACATTAATACATGAAGGTTTTTATTTGCCACGATACACGATCTCACCTTTCCCTTATCGGATCTGTAAAAGGTGTTAAATTTGTGTGACCCTAATCCCATCACGCGATCGTTATGGATCCATGGTTCCTGGACTGGGGCCAGGTCCAGCTGCTCCCTTTCCAGGAGCAGCCTCAAGTTGTCCGAGGCGACTTTACTGTGGTGGAGGTTGATCTGGACTATCTTCATCGATGGCCATATCTTCTCCTCCCACATTGTCGGTCGCCTGTGCGTCCGATGCAGTGCGTTTAAGCAGCTTGAGGGTAACCTCGCTCGCTGCAAATGATAACGCCATCTGCATCTCCTTCTTCAGCGGTGATGGCGTTTCGTCGAAGACGACGATATAGCCTCTTGCACCGTTTTTGGGCTCTTCCGCGCTTACGATTTCCCATCCCTGCATGGGGATCTGCGGGTTTTGCGCTTGCAGGACGCGGAGCACGTCACTCTTGTCCACCCCCATTTCGGGGATGACTATTCGTCCCTTCGCCTTCCTAGGGACTTCTCTGGGCGGGACGGCCTTGAGCACGGCTCCTTCCCAGAGTTCTAGGCCGTCTATAACGGTCTTGGCGAAGTCGTTGGATGCCTGGTCCTTGCAGTCGATGTAGGTAATACCCTTGATCCACCTCATCTTGCCATAGGCTAGGGCATTTACGCCGGCGTTCTTTAGAATGTGAGATACGATTGCAGAGCCCAAGGTCTGCTCGATTCTCTTCCCACATTCTACTGTGTACTGCCCGCTCGGCTTTTTGATGTCCACCACAGCCAGCTGCAACGGATTTCTCGTCACCTCGCTGTAGCTGCTCCTTTGGTTGGTTCCCCACGAGCCTGATGCCTTTTTGGGGCTCCCCGTGGTCGTTGTGGTCTGTTTGATCTTCTTGGGGGCATTTGGTACGTCTTCCGACGACCTCATCCTCTTCGAGGCAAACACACTTCTCTTTCCACCCGTTTTTTCCGTCGGTTTCCGCTGAAGTCCGCTGGGGCCCGGCTTATCGCTAGGCTCCCTTAAGACTGGCTGAACCTCCTTACGTACTTCGGGTCTTCTGTTTCTGGCATTGGGGTCCATCTTAACGACGTCATCCCTCCGCCTCGTGTAATCGCCTTTCTTGCCGGTCTGCCGCACGTCCTTATTAGCCGTCCTGGTTCTCGGTTCTGGGGGCCTTGTGAGAATATCCTGTGCTATGGTTTCTCTGGCCCATCCTAGCGATGCTACCTCCTTCTCTGTGAGAGAGGATCTTTCCTTAGCGGTAAGAATGCCATATATATGTTTGGCCTTTTTAAACTCCCTCTTCCTTAGCAGACCCGGAGAGAGTTTTTTCTTCTTCCTCGCCTTGTCCGTTGCGAGATTCTCTTCGGAGGGTTCAGCTAAGAGCTGTTCTTCCCTTTCCTCCGATATCTCCTCATCAGTTGCACCGGCCTCTAGGGCCTCCTCTCTAATGTGCGGTTCCACCGGCTGTGTGTCTGCCGCACTCTCGGTATCTAACATACCCACTCCCTCATCCTTGTTTTTGTTTGTTGTTTTAAAAATTTTGGTTCCCACGATTATGGCCGGAAAGGGTAGTCCGCCCCGGCAGCGCCGCCATGCCGGGGTAAGGCATTAAGGTACCTGCAGGTCTTCGCCAGGGCACCTCAGGGAGCTCGTATGCGGTTGGTTTGACCCCCAACCTTTCATCCTTGGGCACGGTTTACTACTTGCTCGCTCCACCACTGGAATTAGGTTTGAATTGGGATGGGTGTGTGGTAGGTGGGGGTGGGGTGACAGAGGAAGGGGTGGGGTTGGGGGGGAAGGGGATGGA
Source organism: Portevinia maculata (assembly GCA_949715645.1). Classification (NCBI taxonomy): domain Eukaryota; kingdom Metazoa; phylum Arthropoda; class Insecta; order Diptera; family Syrphidae; genus Portevinia; species Portevinia maculata. Next base: position 396,003,440 of record OX454525.1, on the reverse strand, counting down.
CCGGAGTGTCCTTTTGGTTAGTTCTTGGTCATCGCTCATCAGACGGTCTATCTGCCATGGGTGGCCCTAGTGACGATCGCAGTCGTCGACAGCATAGTCCGTTGAATCTCCGCGACTTAAGCCTCCGCACCGGCACCATCCCTTCCTGGATGTTGCACTCGACAAGGTGACTAACCGCGCGAGAGGGAGACATGTATTACTACTTGTCCACTTAAGGTTTGTTCTCTCGATTGCAGATAGCTTGAATAAAAGTTTGCAGGTTGCGATTGGGATACCCAGAGAACCCTTTTCAGGTAAAAGGTTTGGTTACCTTTTTGGCGAGTTCATCAGCCCTGCAGTTTCCTGGAATATCTCTATGCCCCGGCACCCAACAGAGGTGAATGTTAAACTGCTCCGCCATCTCCTTAAGAGATGAACGGACGTCAGGGCTTCTTTTATCGCCATAATCTCCGCCTGGAATACGCTACAGTGATTAGGAAGACGAAAAGAGAGACTCAGATTTAGCCTTTCGGGGAAAACGCCACCACCAAACCCGTCACTAGTTTCTAATCCATCGGTTTAGAAGTGGATCGATTTATCATCCGCAAATGCAACGTCATCCCAGAATGATTTGGAAGGAACAATGACTTGAAAGTCCTTTCCGAACTGTAGTTGGGGTATGGTGTAGTCTATGTTTCCTGGTAGAGACTCAAATGAGTCCAGAATGATGGTGTGGCCAATGTTATTGTTAACCCACTGCGAGGTAGCCTTAAGGCGGACAGCAGAACAGGCTGCTGTTTGCCTACTAAAAATGTCGAGTGGTAACAGATGTAGCAGGATGTCTAGTGCTGCTGAGGGGGTGGTACGGAGTGCTCCGCTTATGCACAAACCTGCTGTGCGTTGGACTTTGCCCAGCTTAGCACAGTTTATAGCTTTACTTAGGGCAGTCCACCAGACAGCAACCCCATATGTGAGAATCGGTCTTACGACCGATACATATAGCCAATGAGTTATGCGGGGTTGTAGACCCCACTTGTTGCCAATGGCTTTTTTGCAAGAGAAAAGTGCCACTGTGGCTTTTTTACCCTTTCTTGTATGTTGGGTTTCCAGCTTAACTTCCTATCGAAGATAAGACCCAAGAACTTAGCCTCGTCAGAAAATGCTAATCTTGTACCTCCAATAGAGGATGGGTCGATGTGCGGAGTCTTGTGTTTCCTGGAGAAGAGGATTAATTCTGTTTTGTGGGGGTTGATACCCAAGCCACAGCGATTAGCCCATTTCTTTAGCTTGTTGAGAGCGTTTTGCATAATTTCTTTTATAGTATTGAAGTACTTTCCGGAGACGGCTATAGCAATGTCATCCGCATATGCAATCACCCTGCAGCCCACCCCTTCCAGGTATATCAGTAGTTCATTCACAACCAAATTCCAGAGAAGGGGGAAAGGACCCCGCCTTGCGGCGTGCCTCTACTGACAGATCTCCTGGCGGATGAAACGCCCAGTTTTGAGTTGAGAATCCGACTTGTGAGCAGTAGATTGATCAATTCACCAAGCGAACCCCCCACATTCAGTGCTGTCAGTGCATCTGTGATAGCAGATGTACCCACATTGTTAAAGGCGCCTTCTACAAGGTGGCGCAAAAGTTGTCAGGTGGTGCAAAAGTTGTCACCCGATGTTCTTTCGCTGTAATTTTTTTTATGAATGAAAAACTTTGGTTCTGCTTTTGGATTATGTTAATTGGTGTCTTAAGTTTTTTCTGTATAGTTAACTTCACAAATGTCAAAGTAGAATTTACATTTGCCGCCATTTGCAAAAATTATAGCTTCTTCCGATAGGATGATGACTTTTGCGCCACCTTGTATATCCAGAAAAGCAACCATAGTGTACTCCTTGTGATGAAGGGAGTATTCAATAGTGCGTACCAGAGAGTGAAGGGCGGTTTCAACTGACTTACCCTTACAGTATGCATGTTGAGACGCAGATAGAAGTTGCGTATTTATGTTGGTACGGAGATGGATATCAATCAGTCGCTCCAGCGTTTTGAGGAGGAATGATGATAAACTAATAGGTCTCAGATCTTTAGGGCTGACATGGGAGTATTTCCCGGCTTTTGGCATAAAAACCACTTTCACTTCTCTCCAAGCCTGAGGAATGTATGCCATTTTTAAGCAGCTGTTCAGAATCATCTCCAATATTGGTGTGATGATATCCGAAGACATTTATAATTCGGCAGGTATTATGCCGTCTGGTCCTGCAGACTTGAAGGGTTTGAAGCTATTTAGTGCCCAGAGCAGCTTGTCCCTTCTAATCAGACCTTGAGAACCAGTCACCTGTGCCAGTGATCTATTCAGATCAGTGTACCCGGTAATGTTGGAGCTACCTGGGAAGTGAGTATCAAGTAGCAAATTGAGCGATTCCTTGCTAGATGTCGTCCAAGATCCATCAGTTTTCTTTAGACAGCTGGGCATGGTTGGATTTGAAGCTAGGATTTTTCTAAGCCTTGATGCCTCATAGAATTCTTCTATTTTGCCACAGAAGATTATCCAGGATGATCTTTTGGCTTTCCTTAGCTCTTTTTTGTATAATTTGAGGGCTTCCTTATAGGAGTCCCAGTCAGTAAGATCTCGAGCTTTTAGCGCGATTGAAGAGTTTCCTGCAAATATTTCTGAGTGGTCCTAATTCCTGGTTCCACCAGTGTGGCTTTCTCTTTCCCCTAAGTCGTATGAGGGTCGATGTGAGCTCATTGACCTTGCAGTTAAGCTCGGAAAAGTTGCAGGGTGGTCTTAAAAGTTCAGAGGTAACTAGTTCGCGAAGAGTTTCTCTGTATTTGGGCCAATTGGTTTTCCGAGGATTTCGGAAAATAGGTTGGCAGGGAGGATCAACATTGAGGTTGAATTGAAGATAACGGTGGTCAGAGAAGGAGTGATCAGCCGAGACCTTCCAACCCGTTATCATGTCGTTGATGGTATCGGAGACAAAAGTAATGTCAAGGACTTCTTGTCGATTTTTGGTAATGAAAGTGGGTTCATTACCTTTGTTACATAGAATGAGGTTGGTGCTTAAAATATAATCAAAAAGTGACTCATCCCTGTTGTTGATATCCGAGCTGCCCCATACGGTGTGCTGTGCGTTAGCATCGCAACCGATTATGAGTTCAGCCTTCTGCCTCCTTGCTTCTTCGATCAGTCTCTCCAGGTTATCACCAGGGAGAGGCCCCACGTGGTCGTGGGCGAGATATGCCGATGCCAACCAGAGTGATCTGCCTGCAGTCTCCAGTTTCGCAGCAGTTATATCCCGATCGCTGAAATTAGGGAGTAAATAAGCATTAAGGTTTCTTTTCACTAGTATGCACGATCTTGGTTTACCTTTTCTCGGTCACATACAGTGAGTAATATCCAGGAGTCTTGAGTCCTTGAACCAGGTTGTGTACAATCCATGGTTCTTGGATCAAGACGACATCTTCCCCGCCTTTAGAAAGGCAAAGAATAAGAGCGGCCGAAGCCTTGATTGAGTGTTGGAGGTTAATCTGGATTAACTGCAGCATTGTCGCTGCAATCCAGAGGCACCTCCACCACGGTGTTATTTAGGCCTTCCAATTCCGAAGACGAACTGAGAAGTTCATCTTCACTCAGAAGAACCCTATCAAGGAAATCGTCAGTCTCCATATGCGATTGGATATCGCTTACGGAGAGTGACGATTTTGCTGTTGCCGCATGATCGGCGGATTCATCGTCCTTCAGCGAATTGAACGAGGTAGATGGCTCATCGTTCGAGAGTTCAGGGTGAGGAGAAGGAGGAGGAAGTTTTCCCGCCTCAAGTTTGTCCTTCTTATACACCCTCATTTTGACCTCGATCCAGCCAAATCGTATGAGGCCATCGGTCTTTGCCAGAGGAGCCAGGGTTTCCTGATTGATGATGACTACCGCACATCGATCGGGGTGAGTTGAATCATTTTTTCCGGGGTAAGTTGACTCATTTTTTTAAATGATTATTAGGAAAATGAGAACGTACGTAAGAAAAACTTCAAGAGGTACCACCGAACAAACTGTTATAGAGTGTGCGTGCAAGCTTGTTTTAGCTGAAGGAAGAAGTATACGGTCTGTTGGTCATGACTATGGGATTCCTTACAAAACTTTGCAGAGGTATGTTCAGAAGCTTAAGAGGAGAGAGTTAGAAAATCCTTCTACCTCTATTGCTGACTTGTCATTCCGGGAGAAGATTGGGTCTAATGTGTTCGCTGTCGAAAATGGGCCTACTCAAAATATTCCAGCGGAAACTTAATATTTTACACTTGTCTAAACTGCAACTCGGATAATGATTTAGACAGTGATACTGACTAAACTTTAATTTTTGTTACCACACGAAGTGGATTTTAATATGTGATAACACTAGAAGTTATTTTTTTATTTATTTTTTTATTAATACTAATATAATGCATACCTACATATGTACCTAAATAATACTTATCATACCACACGAAGTGTTTTAAAACGGAAAAAAATTTTACTATCGAAAGGGTGCAAAAATAGAATATGGTCAATTTACCCCATAACGTTAGCTAACTTACCCCGGTACTGGGGCTAGTTGGCGCACTAGATGTCATCTCGTAAAATTAAGAAAAAGTGGTCTTAACATTAGCTTATTGTAATAGTAACATTTTTATTAAAAAGGTAGAAAAATGTTTTATTAAAGGAAGCTTAACTTGTTTTGATACCTATCATAGTTTTTTTAAATAAAAATAAATGTAAATTTTGAGTCTACAAGCCCCGGTCTCCCCTACATTGCCGCCAAAGCTAATTCCATTTTTTCAGATCCCTATACTCTAAAATCGCTGTATAGCGCCTACATCAGATCTCTTTTGCAATACTGTTGCGTAATATGGGATGCATACTATACCACTCATTCCAACAGAATCAAAAATATTCAAAGGAATTTCACAAGATTTGTTGTTTGGAAACTTGGCTGGAACGTTGTAATGCCATCGTATACTACCCGATGACAGTTCATTGGCTTTCAATCGCTCGTAAATTGTCGTTAGGGATGCCAGACGTCCCGCTCAGTGCGGGACCGTCCCGCTAAAGGGCTTTTGTCCCGCAAGTGTCCCGCGATGAAATTTGTCCCGCAAATTGTCCCGCACTGGCAATTTGTCCCGTAAATGTCCCGTCTTTCAACTTGTCGCCCTATTATTACTTCATTATTAAATAAAATAAATTACAATTAATAATAGAAGGTGGCGCAAAAGTAATCCTCCTATCAGAAAATGCTATAAATTTTGCGATTGGCCCCTAATGTCAGTTCTGTTTTGACATTTGTGTAGTAAACACATGCGAAATACACGTTAATAAACAATGTTACGCTACACTGCTCCAGAACGCGGAATATTGGTGACTATTTATTTGAGCAATAATCGGTCGGTGGCCAAAAAACATCGGAAGGTTATTTTTGCGCCACCTTGTACATAGAAATTATAGTAGTTAGCTATAATCATAACATACAAAGTGTGGAAGGCGCCTTAATCTGATGATGATAGTTCAGTGTTTTCAGTTCAGATTTCTTTGGAAGCATTGGAAGCAGAGCTTCTTGTTAAGCAACATTTTTCGATGAGTTGCAGGGAATTCAAGGATTTTTGCGAAACTGAGTTTGGAAAAAAGGAAATAGTTTCGAAAATAACTTCATCCGATAAGTACCTACTGAAATTTAAAGTTTGGCTTTCGTAGAATCGCATCTTTTTTAATATAAAAAAACTTTGATGTGTATAACTTAACTTACCCATAAATTGCAATTAAAACGAAGACTGTTAATATAAATAAGAAGTAATAACTTGTTAGTTTTGTGAAATGAGTCGTTAGCTTCTACTGTTCCTTTTGAATAATTAATGTTTGTTTATTTTTTTTTTGTATAAAAATAGCTTAGTCAATACAAAGACTGTTAAAACATTATATTAATATATAATCTTCATTTCAAATATTTATTATTATCTATTAATATTGAGTTACGTTCCTTCTTTAATTTTTACTCATTTAACATGTACATCGGCAAAATCCGAAAACTTAATACTTTTAAAGTACATATTTGCTTTGAAGAAGTTACATAAAATGTTTAAATATGACTTAAAAGACTTACCTAAACCAATATTACTTAATACAACAAATTAAATGATAACTAAAATAAAAACGTTTTTTTCACTTCAAATGCAAAAATGTCCCGCCAGCTAATTTTTTAGATCTGGCATCCCTAATTGTCGTAAAATATATTCAATAATGTTTATAAGTGACATTTTGTCCCATCATATTATTTGTCCATCGCTTTTGTCATTAATAAATATGTATGCACTATCTCGCCATCTAAGGGAACGTTTCCTATTTCTGGAAGACGAACAGGGTGATATATGCACTCAATGAGCCAATAACTCGCTATGTCAGGGAAACTAACCGCATTCCAGATGTTATTGATTTCAATTTCCATTATAGTCTCTTTGAAAGTTAAACTACTGTCGTATTTTTCATCTAATTTTTGAATGCCACTATGTTTTATGTATTGAATAGCATAAGCCTCATAGATGTGTATTTCGTTAGTCTGTAAGATAATTATATCTGATTGATTGAATAAATAATAAATAAATAAAAATTGTGACTCTTTTGACATGATTTTTCTAGAGGGTTATTTCGTTAAGTGTCTGTGAAAAAATGTTTTAAATCCTTATAGCATCTGAAGTCCAAGGAAAGAGGCAGTTTAGTCCATTCAAAATGAGTTACACAAAGCTTCTTACGAAAACCAGCTTTAGATGGAATATACCTTATATTTTCCTGGATTCTTAGGGCCATTCGGAGACTTTGACCGGGCAGTCAATTTTGAAAAAAATCTAAAAACAACTTTCATAAGCATTTTGCCGTACTTGCTTGCCATACTTTTTTCCAACTCAATTTGTTTATTTAAACGAGAAAACGCATTCGAAAGCTGATCCCACGCTAGATAATGTCTTTTATAAGCTCATAATTTCTGAATAGACTCTGCCTAACACATCCTTGATAAAACCCTGTTTTTAATCTGGAATGGTATGCCCTCTTAATGAATCCTCCCAAAGTCTATTAAACGGAGTTCGGTATATTTTATTCAAAGATTTTGAGTGTAGGCATAGTCCTTCGCATATAGAACAGAACAAGCAAGCTCTCGTTGTGCACCCATCTCATCTCTAATACCTGAACTAGTAGTGATAAAAATAATGTATCTACGAGCATTTGTAGAAAAAGAAACTATCTGAATTTATGATTTTGGAGTGTAAAGCATTTGTGCTGCTGGCTGGCGTTTAGAAAAAATACTATACCTGTTAAGAAAACATGCCCCTTTTATTTCAGCTCTCCTCTGTCGAGTGCATGAACTCGAGGCAGATAAAGTGTCCTTACAAGCAGAGAGATTGGCACGCCAGGCTGAACTTCGTCGACGAGATCTGCAACTTTTACGAGCCGAACGTCAAAGAAGACTTTGTGAAGACATCATTAGCTCTCAGCGACGTTTGATTGAAGATAGAAATGTCGAACTTCCAGATGAACTGAGAGAACTTTACGCCTTATACCAACAGGAAATTCATGCGGTCACTATAAGTTCAACAACTGGAACACTGTATGAAGGGAAATTACCTCCAATCTTTTCTGCTGGGTAAGCCACTTAATCTAATTTCAAAATAAATTTAAAAAATATATTTCATTTTGCAGCTCAGAGTCTCCACGAAGCTCAAGCTCTGGTTCAGATTGGTCGCCATCACCCCTGCCGCCCGGTGATGCAGGACAAGATATCCCAACTGCAACTAGTACACCGGACGATCCTGATCGTCTTATGGGTCCCTTGGTAAAATCCAGACTATCAAAGATCTCAACATCAACATCACGAAAGCGCACAAAGTCCACTAATCAAAGCCCTTCCGAATGAAAAAAAAGCCTTGCGACTCAATTTTTGGTCCTCAATATAGATTAGTAAATTGCCCAGTTGAATGTTGCAGGCAAACAGCGACAATATTTGATCAATGAATGTATGACACGAATTCCTTGTCGACGGATCGTGTCCTACTAGTCAATATGTTTTTGTCTGACAGTTTTCTTAAGTTCGAATGAAATAGAACCTAAAGACACTTGCACAATCGCTTTTAAAATTAGACTTTAACAATAAACTGTTTTAGCGAAGGAAAATTAGAATGTTTTAATGTGTTTTTGTATAATCTGTAAGAAATAGTTTAAATGCGTTCTATAACAAAAATTTAGTAAAGTCAGCACCGAATAAATTCCATGCACGAAAAATGTGAAGATTAAATTTATTTCTAAGGAACACACGTATACGAATATTCCGTCGAAAATTTGATGTGTATTTGCACAAATTTCACTTATGGTTAATTTAGTGTGAAATAAAAGTTGATGAGAACATAGTCAATAGATGAAAAAGGGATATTTTATTTTCTTTTGTATAGGTACATATCTACTTTTATTTTTTATTTTATAAAAAAAAGGAAATCCAAATCCCAGAGCACTCAAACTCGTACTACCAGGCAGAAATCCTCCTTTTGGTGAAGAGGCAGGAGAATGGGTGGCGTATGTTGTTGTTCCCCATGGGGATTGGGATGGGGAGGACCTGCACCGCACGGGTCACAAGCCAACACACTAACCTCTACACCGCCGCCACCCTCACATATCTACTTACTTTACTTAAGAAAGAGTGGAATACAAAACACGAATGAAAGCCAACAACAGGTGGTTGTCACTAACCACTTGTGACATATCACGCAAGCTGTGGCCAATATATGATAAGCCGAACCAACAAACTTTTACGTTACGACAGGGCATCGCTGTCAAAGTTGATCGGTACTCTTACTGGCCACAACATGCTAAGGAATCACACAATGAAACTAAATCTCAAGGATGACAACATCTGTAGAGGCTGCAGTGATGAGGAAACCTGTGAGGACACGCCTCACTTTCTACGTCACTGTCCAAGCCTGTGTCACCTGAGGAACAGAACACTTGGAAGATACTTCTTCCAACACATTCAAGAACTTTCTGATGTCTCACTATCAAATCTTTACAGGTTTATAAGGACATCCAAATGGCTGAACAAACTGGAGTAGGAAGGAAACCAATTACGAATTACCAAGGCCATAACAACGAGGCCAACACTCCAAACAAAGGGTATCACAATGGGACCACATGGACCTAAGTGTGGTGTAACAGATTCGCTCTGTTCCATCAGCCCGTAAACCTAACCTAACCTACTTTACTTAACGGGCACCCGAAGAAGAGTCTCTGCCTGAGACAGTGCAGCCTTCCATCCTCTGCGATCCCGTCAAGCTGCTTCCATATATTAGCTTACCTTTTCTACTAATCGTCCAACACTCGGCACCATAAAGCTGGGCTGGTAGAATTAAGGTTCGATAGAGCAAGCCTTTTGTCCTTCGAGTGAGGAGTTTTGAACCCATTTGTTTTGCTAAACCGAGGAAGCAGCGATTTCCGAAGGTAATTCTACGCCGGATCTCCTATAAGGTGCTATTCGTGGAATTGATGTTTACTCCTAGGTAGATGAACTCCTTCACAACCTCGAAGTTATTGCTATCAACAGTAATGTTTAGTCCTAGGCAGTTTGCAGATGTCTGTTTAATTGTTGATAGGTTGTAATTTGTCTTGTCCTCATTTATCCTCATTTACTTCAAGACCAACCAATTTCGCCTGTTCTTCAATTGCCATGAAAGCCTCTAACACTGCACGCTGGGAACAACCGATGATGTCAAAATCGTCGGCATACCCCAGTAGCTGGACGGATCTATTGAAGATAGTGCCTTCCGTGTTGACACCTGCTCTTCGTACTATTTTTTCCAGAACAAGATTAAAGGAGTTCCATGATCTTCTTGATGAAATCCGATACAAGTTTGGAATAATTCATCAGCGAAGCTTCCACCGCGTGTTTTCAAGAGTCACGCGACACAACTGTATCAGTTTTGCTGGGATCCCGAATTCGGAAATCGCCACGTAGATCTCCTGACGATGAATGCTATCATATGCGGCTTTAAAGTCAATGAAAGATGGTGGGTCTCGACTTGAAATTCATTTTTCTTTTCCAGGATTTGTTCAGTGTGAAAATTTGGTCTATTGTCAATCTGTCGGGCAGGAAGCCACACTGGTACATGCCGATTAGTGTGTAGCAGAACGGCCTCAGACGTTCACACAGTACGTTGGATAGGATGTTATAAGTGACATTTATCAGGGTTATGCCTCGAAAGTTGTTGCAAGAAATAGATTCGCCTTTTTTGAAGATGGGGCATATGGCTGATAGTCGAGTCATCGGGTATTGCTAAGTGGGAATACACAGTATTCAGTTTTTATCAAAAGATTTTGACAGCGGTTAGTGGTTAGTGTATTTGGTTACTGAGCGAGAGGTTTAAGGTACGAGTCCAACCCAGGTAGCAATATGAACTGCACCAACCAGTGGGTTGATGACGATTCTTGATCTGCTATCCATTGATCTCTAAAAATCTAGAACCCAGGTATATTAGGAGAGCGTAAACACAGATGAGCTGCATGAGATGTACGACTTTTACATCCCCCGTCCTCTAAAATCCGCAAATGGGCGGTGCCTTATAATATCTCACTACGGATTATGGGAGTAACATGACGCAGAAAATTGCGGGCCAATTTACTTTAACTGATGATTAAAAACCGATCCACAGACAGTTAAATCGTCTTACAGCAGTTTTTTCTTTGGGTGCAAATTGAGAAACTCGAAGTCGACTACCTTATATAGTTTTTTTTTCAAATTGAGTGAAAAACGAAAATAATAAAGTAAGTGTATTTTTTTCTTATTTAAGTAGAAGTGGATTTTATCTTTAATTACTCGTAGATGTACCCGCCCGGCCTTGCCCGTGCCCAAGCTGGAACCTATCCGGGGTACGCTGCGTCTAACAAAAACGAATACATGTCTTTGTTTAGTAAGAACAGAATTGCAAGTCAAACTTGGTGGACCGATTTTGACCAAACTTCAATACCAAAGGTGGCCTGATTTGAGCTCAATCGGTTCGGTGGTGGACTTGCTTAGCCCGTTCACGCAACTTCGTTGCTCCGCTTAGGGTAGGTGCTAGTTGTCTGGCAGGCGCCTATGTCACCTTACTTTCTTGAATCCAACAGCAACACGAAACAAAGAATCTTCGATTTTTATTTTCTTTCAATCAATTTACAAACTACATGCAACAATTCTAATTGAATGTCAACAACGAAATCGACCAACATAATACAAAAGTGGGAATACAACACCACCTATCAGAATCCAACATAATTATACATATTTCGAATTTTACAACATAATCTCCCATTAGTGTAAATAAATGGCGATTTGAATGATTTTTTTTCTATGGGTGGTGCCACGCCCCGTTGTCCAACTACGGTCACATTTTTCTATGTGCAATGCCCTAACTATACCTACAATCAAAATTTTCAAATTTTACAACAAAAGCTATTACAAGTGTCGAGAAATGGTGATTTGAATGATTTTTTGGTATGGGAGGTGCTACGCCCCTTTATCCAATTTCGACTAAACTTCACAGGAACACTCCCTGGCCAATTCCGAAGAATTGACGTGAATTTGAGCTGAATCCGAAAAACAAATTCTGGAACCCGATCGCAGCGCCACCTACCTGATCCAATTGTGAAGATTTCTAATACAAATAAACCTTCCTCTTGAATCACTCTATCTATCAAAAAAAAACGCATCAAAATCCGTTGCGTAGTTTTCGAGACTACAGTTGTACTTGTTTACGTTATCGTATCAATTCGTTAACACTGTAATGCAACACGTTAGAAATAAATAAATACAAAATGGAATCGTATACAATATACATTTCGTAAATAAAAACACATTATAATGTACGTTTAAATATAAAAAATATTGCATATAATCTCGTGCAACACATAAAAATATTAAAAAAACTACAATGCGTCTTATAATTTGGTCAGGGACTGTATAGATAAAATGGATATTTGAACTTTTATTAATATTTTGAGATAAAGGGTTTAAAATGTAGGTCTTTCAAAATTAAACTAAAATTGGCGTAGTGGTGCATGATGAACCAGTGTTAAATGCACCATTGTGGTTCTTGTGGTGTCTTTTGCTGTGTTAAGTTCTTTACTCAGATTGCTTGGTCAATTTAATCTGAGCTCATAAAGAGGAACAACTTACCTAATACAGTTCTAACGCTCTGATGTGTCGGAGCTAAAAAAGAAACATGAACTTTTTTTGACAACTCTGGGGCAGCACGAAATCCGAGAATTTCCATTTGAGGTATCCGTTCCGATTCATTTATCAAACTTTCTTACATGATCCCCTCAGAAATAGGACGTTCGGCGGATGAATTTACGTGATTGAACCAGGGGTGACGTCAATAGTCGACGATTCTAGTCAGAGTGTTGAAATAGAGATGGTGGCGGAAGAGCCCTTAACGGGTCAACGGCAGCTCTTAAATCCCCGAAGCGGTTTATTGGCTCCAGAATATCCGTCTTCTTTCGTCCAAGGGTTCATGGAGAGGGCCTGTCCCTCTAGGTTTGGGGTTGAGCGTTGGGTCAACTACCCAACCACGGAAAAACAACATAGCTACAAAGCAACCAACAACCCCGGAAAAAGGCGGATTCACTGTTGAAGACCTGCAAAACGAAATAAGGGCAGTGACGTTCGGATCTGCACGTGGAATGTTCGAACTCTGAGCAGACTGCGTGCAGTCGAACAATTAGCGGAAGTCCTAAGCTGCTACAAATTAGATGTTACCACCATTCAGGAAGTGCGGTGGGATGGGACGGGAAAAACGGTGATGAAAAACTGTGACATTTTCTATGGTGATTGCTACAGGGAACAATGTTGGAAGCGCCAGACTAAGGCAAGAAGTCTTGACCTTTCAGCACTTTAGTGCACATCTTAAGGCAACATTCGTCAATATCAGCCTAATAGGCGCTCACGCCAACACGGAAGATAAACACGATGTTACCAAAGAGTGTTTCTACGAGCTCGTCGACAAAACATAAATATGACGTTGACATCGTCAAAGGTGATTTTAACGCCAAAAAAGGAAAGGAGGACATCTTTGGTAGTGAAATCGGGAAATACAGCCTACACGACACCACGCCTGGAAACGGACTTAGGCTAATCGACTTTGCTACGGGACGTAATGTTACTACAGCTAGCACACGGTTTCCTCACCTAAATATCCACAAAGTAACATGGCGGTCACCAGATCATCAAACAAATTGATCATGTTGCGATAGACGTAAAACTCCGAACTTTCCAAGCGGTTAACATAGACTCGGACGTTTACCTTTTTGTAGCCAAGGTACGATTCGGATAACTCAGACGCCGCAACAACGAGGAAATAGGGTGTTTTCATAAAGGTCGAAAATCTGCGCTGTACAATCGTCTTTCTTCTTTGTTGCATTATTGAACACAATTATTCTGCAGAACGTGAGCAGGCCTGCTTAAGTACAATTTTAAGTAGTCACTGAATGTTCATAAACGTCAGATTTTTTGATATCCAAGACATCAAAGGAGAAGAATGGATCAACTTTTTTCATTTCATATAGCACCGTCCTCCACAAAGAAATCCTTTTCTTTTTCCCAGAGTTGAATTCTTTTTTCATTAGAATTCTTTTTTGAATTAATAGCTTAGTTTTCGCCATATTCCACGCCGTAGCTTCATGTTCCCTTAAAAAAAAGTTAAATTTGGTTGTAAATAAAAACTTATTAAAATATTGCCAATAAAACTTACATTTTTCGCACTTTAAATTTTTGGTTTTACCTCCCGCGCTTTCTGCAGTCAAAAAAATATGGATGCACAATCTGCCAGACGCTGATGATATTTATGAGGTTTATGAACATACTCGTATCTTCTGCAATTTATCTAAGTTTGTTCGATTAAAAATCTGACTTTATGAACACGTCTAACGCAGGTCTTAGTTAGGCAGACGTTTATGCAAACACCCATACTGTAAGAAGATTTAACGTCCAACTGCTGCAATTGCAACAAACCACCAGAACCGTTGCCGATCGCGTCTCCCTCTACCTGTCGAGAAGTCCAATGCAGCCAGCATCAAGTGCTATAGACCAGTGGCATCGATGCCAAGAATCCATCACAAAAGCCGCAACCGATTTGCTGGGTTTCACGAAATCCCTGGTTCTAAGAAGAATGCCGGCAAGAAACAACAAAAGCGGCGATGCCGAGATGGACGAGAGCAGATCGCGAGCTCTACCAGCAAAAGAGGAGGGAAGAACATCGGCTTCTCCGGACGAAAAAGAAAGGGCATGAGGATCGCGCGATCAAGAAAATAGAGAGGTGCTACTCCAGGAACAATGTGAATATAATATAGATAAACAAAATACTGATTCTCGACCAAATAAAAACACCAACTATATATCTCTGCATTGAATGATTTCATTTATTGTATTTGTCTTAACAAAATAATAAAGAAAAACATTTAACACCTGATGAAACAACTTGTAAACTATTCAATTCTTGAATATGTATTATGTATTTTTTTTTTAAATTTCATGTGTATTGTTTTTTAAAGAAGAGAACACATGAATATTAATTATATTGTTTAATAGCAAAAGAATAAGTATTTGTAAAAAAACACAATTCGAAATAGTATTTTGCTAACTAAGGAGAGATATAATATTTATATAAGCTTATTTGTTTCTTAATAAAATCATGTATATTTATAAATATGTATATCAAATTTCCAAACTATAATAAAAAAAAGCGCTATTGATAGAACATAAATCTGCGTTTTTTTCTGCATGTAAAAGCCTCATTTACCCTATAAATTATCGTAAAATAACATCTATGTAATTTCGAAATAAATTTCTAAGACAAAGAAAAACATTTGTTACTATATTTAAATATTGTTGAATTTTTGTTTCGAATAAGGAGTAGTTTGTATTTTTTTTTGTAATTGGTTCTATTTGCTGAACTACGACTGCGTTTATAAAAATGTATTTCAATTTGTAATATTGTTGTTACAGGTTTTTTTTATTTACTTTTTAAAGGTATAAAATTTATATGGAATAGTGGAAAACATATACGCATGTGTGTGTAGTAATGAAGCATTCAAACACATGGTTCGACATAATTTCCGGGAAAAAGGCCGGTAACTCCGTCCATGACACCTTCCCACCAGCCGTCGTCATTTTTCTTGAGAACATAGAGAACAGAACTCTCTTGGAAGCTCAGCTCGTCATCTTTGTCGGCGTAGTAGTCGTAAATAGCCACAACTGGAAGATGTTTAGAAAATTAAAGATAGTAAATAGTAGTAATAGAATGCTCACAGAAAAAGCAAATAAGAGAAGCCATTCATATTTGGTGCCTGATTTGTCATGCTGGCGGGATTCATTTAGGCAGCAATATGAACAGACGTTTGTTATTTTAATTTTAAGGAATACTCATTCGAACAAAGTTTGATAAGGCGGAGAGAGAGTGAGCAGCTGAAAGTGAAATGAGAATTTGCTAGTTGTGCAACTTGTTCGGTAAAAAAACAGGAAGAATATGCTTTTGCATTAAGTTAAAGGCATACATGCAGCAGCGCTGAAATGGAAATTAGCTAACACTATTGAAGCTTGAGATTTCTCACCGATTAGCGTTCATTGCTTCGGAGATTTCCTTCTTGATAAATATCAAAGAACAATTTATCGTTTGGGGGCATCTAGGTAAATATAAACAAAATACTTTCACAAAATGCATAGTAGGGGTAGAATCTTATCAAGACCACGTGACCGTTTGTCCTCTTACTGAAATCGTCATTGCGGGCGATTTCAATATACACAATTTAAATTGGCTTCAATATTCTGGCAGACAACATCCCAAATGAAGTCATGTCACACGAATACCATACGAATACCATACATAAGCAGTCAAACCGCCAACACACTGGACTTGTTTCTAACTTCTCCACCTGACAAAGACGCTTTGAAATCGCCTTTAAGGCCCATTTAGACGGTCATTTCAGTTTCAGTTGAGCTATCAGTTAAGCTTTCAGTTAAACTGATGTCTAAATGCAAAAATTGAAGCGTTTAACTGAAACTGAAACTGATAGAATTCCCATAAGTTGTCAGTTCAGTTATCAGTTAAACTGATGTGTAAATACGTTTCAGTTCAGTTCTCAGTTTAATCGTCATTTCAATTGCAATTGGCGGTGAATCAACATTTTAGATTTCCTGTTTGTTTTTGAATATGTCGAAACGGAGTGATAATATGGTCGATTTCATTAAAATGCATCGGCTTTCATCGTCCATTACGCAATGTATTTTTTCTGTCTTTCGACTGCTCACAAGAAAAATTATTAGAGCTGAACTGAACACCAGACTGAAGTCTAAATGCACGGTTTTTTAACTGAACTGACAACTAAACTGATAACTGATCGTCTAAAAGGGCCTTTAGGTTTGTCAGACTGTCATATCAGCGAATTTCTCGTACGTATAGCAATACGAGGAAGCCGAATGGGAAGATTATGACCTATATTAGGCGTTTTTCTTTTTTAGCTCCGAGCGGGGCACTGAGCTGTCAAAAAAAGAACTGTGTTACTTTTTTAGCTCGGAGCACTCTGAGCACAAAATTTGTATTTCTTTTTTATCTTTGAGATAGCGTAGGGCTCGCTCGATGAGCTCGAATAAAAATTACCGAGCACATAGAGCGAAAAGCTGAGCGCGGCTGACTTCATTCATTATTTGTGCTTTTTCCATAGTTTATTTACTAGAAATTATAATTTAAATGGAACAATCCTTGACAAACACCAATTTCAGAAGCAATCCTGACTATTTTGAAAATTCATAGAAAAAAATTATCTAATGACAGTTCAGTGCTCAATTCTGTTTCTTAATTAGCTCGGAGCGCTCAGGTTACGTTCAGCTCGGAGCGAGCTTTGATCGCTCGGGCCCCGCTCTGTTCCCCCCTCGGGGCCAAAAAAGAAAAACGCCTATTATGAGTAGCGAATCGAACGAGAAGGCTTGCGAATTCGACCATTCAGTATTATGAATAGCGATTCGCTAAATAAAGTTCGCTTCAAATGTCAAAATTATAGCGAGTTCGATTTTCGGTAAATTTTGAGTAACGATAAATCGCTAATAGATTCGCGCAATGTGTCAAATCCAGGTGAACTAAAATATTCAGTGATAACGCTTGCGTACGCGGTTTAGAAAATTGACCATATTTTGTTTCTGTTTATTTTGTGCATTTTCTGAAAATGAGTGACGCGAGAAAAAGGTAGATGCAAATAAATTGTATATAATTGTTAAAAAAAACCGAAAATAATATTTTGTATTTTAAGAACAAACATATATCAGTTTTCAAAGCTAGTAAAACTGATGGAACGGAATCCCCAAACACCTAAAGGCTTTGCAGCGTTTGTGTCATCAAAAAAACAAACAGAAAGAATATTGGGAGCAATTTGAGCTGGAACTTAACTCTCTTGACCTTAGATGGCAAAATTTAGAGGGGCATAGGGTGTGTAGAGAACTTTGGCCCATTTGGACAAGGAAAGATCTAAGGAAATTCTCAAATTGAGCAGGGAACAGCTTAGAACAGTAGTTGGGATTATATCGGGGCACTGTCTCCTAAGGAAGCATGCTAGGCGGCTAAGCCTGGTAGATGTGGATACATGCAGTTTCTGTGGTACAAGCCAAGGAAGACATAACGCACATACTGTGTGAGTGCGAGGGTATAGCACGGAATCGTAGGAGGTTTCTAGGAGAATACTTCTTCGAAGAATTAGGGGAGCTGAGCGGCACAGGCCACAGGAAGCCCATAATATATCATTTGATGATGCAAACTGTTTGCGTATGATGTTGACAAAATAAATCGGAAAGAATAATTCAAAAAATAACTTTTATTTCCAATTGCAATATTTGCGTCTATTCAGTTGACGCAAAATAAAACTGCATTTTTCCATATTGAATGCTTTGCAAGGGAACCAGGGAAAAAATAGCGGTACTTTTTGAAATATTCTTTCCAATTTATTTTGTCACCATCATACGCAAACAGTTTGCATCATCAAATGATATATTTCGGCACAAGGTTTTGGAAAAATGGACAGCGTAGCTTAGAAAATGTTTGTGCTTATTCAGTTGAAGCGAAGTGTATTTGTAAAAGTGCGTATGAACTCTTATATTTGTTGGATTTGAGTGATGAAGACGAAAACACACTTCCATCACTTGAACGTGGTCAATACAAAATGGCAGAACGAATAAAAATGGAATATTTGTGTGATGAAGATTTCTTCCAATGATTTCGTTTGAGCAAACCTACAGTGGCTAACGTACTCGCAATTATTCGACCAGATTTTGAGTACTCTCTGGAAAGGTAAACGTTCACATAACAAAATTGGTTATGTAGATAATAATTTCAATAGAATTGCCAATCTTTTTACAACACGTTATAGTTATTGGTCCAATCGCTCTATTGCTGATTGCCCTACGTTTTGATGCGCTTGGATAAACGCAAATCTTTGGTCCTTATTTAGTTGCTCGATTTCCGCGAACAACTGGTGCTATTAATTGCACTGATATATGTAAATATGCAATCTTCTGGTGGCGAGGAGACAGAAAACTAACGCAATCGAAAGGGTTTACATTTGAGGCTTGACAGCAGCTTTGAAAATCAATTTCATTTGTTTTGATTGTTCTCGTAAGGATCCACCCGTAATCAGTGTCCTCTTTCATTTTTAATTCTATATAACTCGACTGACCAACGACAAGAAGATGCGAACTGCCCAAAAGAAGAAATTAGATGTTGGACGCCTTAGCACACCTGTGGTAGCCAGAGTCTACAGAGAGCGGATGCGAGGAACTCCTCTGTGCATTAACCAGCCAAAAGCAACAACAATATGTGGAACCGATATCGTGACATCATCAAGGAGGTAGCCGAGACCACCGTCGTCGGTTACTAGCCACGCAATGGAAAAAGCCAGGGATATGAAGATGTATGCGCTTATCGGAACAAGGTAACAGAAGATGCACATTTAAAAACGCTCCAGCGCAAAACAAGGGCAGTGAGGGAAGAGTATCAAGCCAAGAGAAGGGAGGAGAAGAAGTTCCTGCGTGGAAAGAAGAGGGCGTAAGCAGTCTTCCAGCCCAAGAAATCAAGTCTCACGATCGAAACAACATCCGGAGATTTTGCAAGAAAGCGAAGCAACTGGCTGCTGGCTACCCGTGTCCTGTCAGTGAAGAACAGATTCACCACCCAGTATAGAAGAGGATGGCTTAGCTATAAGAAAGCTAAAGAACAATAAGGCCGCCGGCTCTGATGGTTTTTCAGTAGAGCTGTTCAAATACGAAGGTGATGTTTTGTTAGGACGCAGCTCCATATGCCCCATTTTCAAAAAAGGCGATCCTATGTCTTGCAAGAACAATCGAGGCATATCCCTGCTAAAGATCGCTCATAGGATCCTATCCTACGTATTGTGTGAATGTCTGAAGCCGTTCTGCAACACACTAATCGGCACGTACCAGTGCTGCTTCCGGTCGCGCAGATCGATAATAGACCAAATTTTCACACTAAGGCAAGTACTGGAAAAGATCAATGAATTTCAAGTCGAGACCCACCACCTTTTCATCGACTTTAAAGCCGCATATGATAGCATTCATCGTCAGGAGCTCTACGTGGCGATGGCCGAATTCGTGATTCCGGCAAAACTTATCCAATTGTGGCGCGTGACACTTGAAAACACTCGGTGTAATGTGCAGTTTGGAAGCAACTGTGCCGAATTATTCCAAACTTGTACCGCATTTCGGCAAGGAGACGAGCTATCATGTGACTTCTTCAATCTTGTCTGGAGAAAATAGTGCGAAGGGCAGGTGTCAATACGAAAGGCACTACCGTGAATAGATCCGTCCAGCTACTGGGGTATGCGGACGATTTCGACATCATCGGCCGCTCCCAGCGTGTCGTGTTAGTCTTTCACTGCGATTGAAGAACAGGCGAAATTGGTTGGTCTTGAAGGAAATGAGAAGTAGATACTATCACCCAACAAGCAAACATCTGCCTAGGACAAAACATCACTGTTCTGATCCGGCAGAGAATTATCTTAGGAAACCGCTGCTGCTTCGGTTTAGCGAAACAAATGTGTTCACTCGAAGGACAAAAGGCATGCTCTATCGAACCTTATTTCTACCAGTCCTGCTTTAGGGAGCCGAGTGCTGAACGATAAGTAGAGCTTTTATTGGGTTATATTTGGTTCTTTTGAAAGAAAAATACTCCGTCGGATATTTGGTCCTGTGTGTGAGGAGGGCGAATAAACGAGAAGATACAACCGCGAACTCTATGAGCAGTACCAAGATGTGGATGTAGTCCAAAAAGCTAAATCAGGTTGACTACATTGGCTCGCCCACATTGAGTTAATGGAAAACAATGCTCCAGCGCAGAGGATCTTCGAATCACAGCCCCCTGGTTCGAGAAGGCAAAGAAGACCGAACTTCCGTTTAAAAGACCAAGCCATCGTGGATGCCAAAACGCTTGGTCTGGAGAACTGGAAGCAGTGTGCCCGGGATCCCAGAGGGTGGAAGGCTACAGTGTCTCAGGCAGAGACTCTTCACGATTCAGAAGCCCATTAAGTAAGTTAGTTAGTAAAAACAAGATTAAGATGCCCCGCTGGCGTCACCGAGGAGTTCGCAATCAAGTCGGTGTACACCAGGGAAGCGTTTTAAGTGCCTTTATATTTGTAACAATCCTTGATTATCTACTTGAAGGAAAAGTGACGGACCCCAAAGTGCATCAATTGTTCTTTGCTGACGATGGCACCATTATTACAGAGGATGCCGTCTGGTCTTGCAAATTTTTTTTTTTTTTATAATGTATGTTTTGAAGCTTTGTAGCACAGATCAGTGCGTCTCCACTCTCCAGTAATCAGTGCTTCTAAGTTCGTTAACTGTAAATATAGCCTATTAAGTCTGGTATTGCTAGTAACTTCCGAGCTACCTGGGTTCTGGTAGCAGATTAGGCGATTCCTCGCTAAAACCGTCCATGAACGGTTTTTTTAAATGATTTTTCTTAGTCGTGAGATATTTTACAACAGAAGAGTCCCCAAGATAGACACCTGGCTTTTCTCATTGAAATAAGATAAGATCTTTATTTTTGCGATCAAGCTTATTTCATGGGGGACAAGTAGAGTTCTGAAGTGGAAGCGTTTGTATTTGGCCAATCTATTTTCCGCTGATTTCTGTACTTTGGTTCGCGAGGAGGATCACCTTCTAGACTGAATTGAAGGTATCGGTGTTCTGAAAAGGAAAGTTCAGGTGAAATCTTCCAGTTCGTAATCCTCCGATTGATGCTCTATGTACTTTTCTGACTGGAGTAGTCTTATTAGTTAGGCACACTAACAATCCGACATCTTTTATTTATACAACAAATCGTTTAAACTTTGCAGAAAAAACAGCCGATTGAGGTTAGAGCTTTTAATTGATGACAATAAAAACAACTTTTAACGAGGTCACAAGCTATCATGCGATTTGTAGCATCATTCTGTTCTGCAGAATTTACACGCCCCGGCGATACACAATTTGCTCATTCAATTACTCGCAAACGCTGACTCAATTGATAAGATTGGAAGTAAAAGAGTAAAAGTGCAGAGAAGCACGTTTAGTGATCGGGAACATTTTTCAAAATATGCGTGTATGTCGCATCAGGTATGCAGCAGCGACAAACAAGAAGGTATAGTTCGAGCAAAACACCGACAAATCGACATAAAGGCAAACTGAGCAAACAGATTTCGGTTAAAATACGAAGTTAAAAAAATACGGAATATCGTTTTGATTCATAACGAAAATTACCTTTCTCGAT
Source organism: Portevinia maculata (assembly GCA_949715645.1). NCBI lineage: Eukaryota > Metazoa > Arthropoda > Insecta > Diptera > Syrphidae > Portevinia > Portevinia maculata. Next base: position 395,981,627 of record OX454525.1, on the reverse strand, counting down.
ATAATTCTTTGGCACCCATCCTGGTAGATTTTGATCATCAGGGACAATGGGTGCCAACTGGCCTTGCGTGGTAGACGTCCTAGGTCTACCAAAGTCTTGGTGTTCATCCTCTGGCGGTGGTGGCGGTGGCAGTGGTGGCGACTGTGACCCAGGTCGTGCAAAATTCAAACTGCAAACAAAATATTTTCAGGGATCTGTCCACATTCTGGGGAAATTCTAAGTTCTTACCTATTTATGTTCCTTCCCAGTGTGTGCATTCCTATATGACTTTGTTCAGTGTGCTCGTGTGTGACCGTCAGCGGCGATGGTGGAGCTAATTGCAAAATGCAACAATACATTTAGAATCTATAATAAAATGCATTTATTTTTAACTTACGAGGCATACTGCTACGATCGTCGTAGGTCGTTGGCGGCGGTGGCGGCAACGACTGCATCATTCCAGCTGATGGTAAATTAACATGAGTGGCAACTTGTTGGCTCGGCGGCATTGGTAGCGAACTGTAGCCCGGAGCACGATCGCCACCGCCCGACGATGACGATATTCTCTTGGGATGACCAATCGGATAGTTTGGCGCATAATGTGACGGAACTTGTGGCGGATTAACAACAGGTGGTGTCCGATATTCCCGTGAGCTCTTGCCCAGAGTGCCAGTATTGCTGACTGATTTTCCAAGCGTACCCGTATTTCCGCGCGACATCTGAGGCGGAGTCGGCGGCTTTGTTGTCGGTGGTGGTCCCACAGATACTGTGTTGCTTGTTGCAAGCGACTGAATTGAGCCATGACTCGAGCCACGGTGTTTTTGCCGCGGCTGGGCGGAATTAATACCATGGCCGATCTCATCGAGGATTGAATAATCGATTGGCTTGCGAGCGTACTTGATTGGCTTCTCAGGGTTGATGGGAGCGACAATTTTAAATTGCCTTGAACTAACTTTGTTCGCAGTCAGCACACCGATTTCCCTGCGGAAGGAAAATCTATGTCAAATGGCCAAAGTTGAATTAACAAGAATTTGGCTTACCTCCGAGCAACCTTCTCCTTGTGAATCATCACAGTTTGAGCAATATGATTCATTTGCGACTCCATCTCATTGAGTTGCGTCGCCTGAAGCTCCAACAGCTGCATGTAGCTATACGCCAGCGTATTGATTTGGTATGCAACACTTGCCAGCGACTGCGTGGTGTAGTTCTTTGTTGCCTCCAATGCCGCTTTCTTATTGTCAGCTCTAAAGTAAACAAATCGTTAAGGAGAGGACGCCTTCTTTTATGAAGAAACAAACGCACCTATAGTAAGTGTCCTCACAATAGTCGGCGACTCTTTCTAAATTTGTGAAACTATCCCTCAGGCTTTGACGGCCGTCGGGGATTTCAGTGCGAGTCAATGATGCTAGTTCGTCCATTAGGTTTTCACTGTCCATGACACTATGGTGATCCTGGTAGGAAGAATCTTTAAAAATATAAGAACCACTAAAAATAGCATTCGGAAACAGGCAGTGGGATATAGGCGGAAAATCAGTTGAAAGTACTTAAGTCGTCAGGAAGAAAAACATTTTTTTTTATTATTAGGGCGGTGACACCCAAATCACTAGGGATTCTTTTTTTTCCATTAATCTTTTCAATATTTGTTTACATTTTATGGTCGAAACGACAGTTACCTGTGTTGTACGAATATCTATTCATAATACAGACATTTATAACACTTTTTGTTGTAATTAATTAGTTTTTGCGGCTGAATATACGTTTTCTTAGACTATTTAAGTAAGTTTTCAGCCACAGGCGACATTTTCCGATCCGAGTTTACACCAATTTGCTGTCTCTTGACGTCACTTCAGTTCTCCACAAATCACAAAAGAGCTATAACTGCTGGAATGGAATGCAGGAAAAATTATTGCAGATGTGGTGAACGCCTGTCGTTCTCCATGTCAATAAGTTAGACGTAACATGGGCTGAGGTTTTTAAAGTGTTGAGTTTCTCATACAAATTTTGGGAACTCTATGCTTTGCGTATTTGCTGAAATGCCATACTGTTTTTCGTTGCGTTTTATACAGAATCCTACCCCAGATGAGTTGTTATTTTTTGCAGTCACCTCTCGCTGCTCTTTCAAATATGCGGTTGGGTAAGTCAGGTATATGAAGCATCCCTGTGCATTTCTGCAGTTTTAATTGTTAAGCAGCACAAAATTAATTCTGAAGCGGGCGAAAAATCTACTATCTTTGCTGAATTTTTGATATTTTTTAATTTATGTATCTGACTGTGAAACCGGATCAGGCAAGCACAAGAGTAATCATACTCGTCATTGTTTGCATACCTAGTGTGAAGTTTTATATACCTTTTAAGGGCTCAGTTACAGCAATACGTAGAAAGTGGAAAAGTTCACACATTGAAACGAACACACGATACGGACATATTATTCAGTTTCTGAATTATTTGTAACGTTTTAGTTTTATAATTCATAAGCAAGATTTTTAAACAAAGAAAAAGCAAATCAAAATTTTTACGTTTTCATTTTAAGTAATGGCTATAATTGGGGTCTCAGTTTCCATGGTTTTGTTCACATTTGTACATTTGTCAAGAACGAAACATCATCCTAACTGAGAAATCTTCAAACTCACTTTCAATTTCGTCGATTCGTATGTACATTTAAAATTTGTATGTGAAGTTATAATTATTTTGCTGGAAACAGATTAAAAAGGAAACACATTGTTATTTTGAATTGTTCATATTTAAATAACTGTTAAAATATTTTGCAGATCTTCGAAAATGCGAATCTAAGACGATGAATTTTGACAATTCTCGGTTGATTGTGATTAATTGTTTATTTTAAATCAATTTGAAAATATTAACTACAGCGACAAAGTAGTGTGAGTTATAATGAGTTATAGGTGATTAAAACGGTAGAGTAAGATTGGAAGCAGAGACAACTTGCAGTAGCGAATGTGTCATTTCACAAACATAATAATCTCTCAGCTAAACATCGGTTTCAGTCAAAAGAGATATTATGTATAAAGATTTTTTAAAACAAACCAATTTTAACGTTTCGCATTCCAACCAGAATATTTATTTTGTCCTGCTCCTGTCTACATTCAGCTACCTTAGAGCTAAGGTCACAGGCAAATGATCAGGTTATATGTCAAATGACCAAAATATCATCCTGGTCATTCGAAGCATTTGCCTTTTTATTTTTAAATGTGAATTGTGGGAACACCGATCAAGGCGAACGAAGTAAACAATGATCTTAAGAGATTATAAAAGTATATCAACAAAATCCAAAAATTAACACAATTCAAATTGATAACATACAAGTTTCTTCACGAATAAAATATCAATAAAAGGAAAAAAAAACTAATTTACACAAATATATAGCACTAAAACACAGTTAAACAATTTACGCTGCATGAATTATAACATCCTTGCAATAAATCGATGCCAATTATCTTACCTTTAAACCATAGAGCCAGTCACAATGAAAATAAAGATGGAACACGATCCCAACGTAATGCATAAACCGCCTTAGGGTACACGTACTTACTTGTCACTTATTGTTCGCAGCACCATCTGTTGCATTTACCAACATACCATATCAGTTTTCTGTCATTTTCTAAAGAGGTGATGATTCTGAACTCGGAAGTGGTTATTGGCCGGCTTAACGTTAATCTCCTTTTGTTCTTTAGTTATTCACATAATTCTGGCGCAGACGAAAGCAAAACAAATTTATCGTTCAGAGCAAAGTAATCCTGTGTGATATAAAATGCAACGATTATTCCAAATCGCGTTCACCATTGTCGTTGTGCTAAGTTCTAGCAACGTAGCACTTGGGACAATCCCACGTCCAAGAGGAGTTTCCATTTCGAAGGCCAGTCTCTACCCACCGGGTGAGCACTTTGTTTGTTTCGATGGACTTCGAACAATCAACTTCCTCCAGGTAAGCGAATAACTAGTTAATTTCGCCGAGATTAACAGCTTCCTTCGGTCTTTAGATAAATGACGACTTTTGTGATTGTGTCGATGGCAGCGACGAACCTGGAACATCAGCATGCCCGGGTGGAAAGTTCCATTGCACGAACGCAGGGTACAGGACTAAAAACATTCCAAGCTCGCGGGTAAATGACGGTATCTGCGACTGCTGCGACGCAAGCGATGAGTACGGGTATCCCGATAGCAAATGCGTCAACACATGCCTGGAATTGGGAAGAGAGGAGCGCTTGCACAAGAAAAGCAGAGAGGAAGTAATTAAACGTGGCAATGCACTGAAGGCGGAGCTAAGTGCAAAGGGTAAGATCTTGCGGACGGAACGTGACGCTAAATTAGTTGAGTTGCAAAGTCGTCACAGAGAGGCTATAACAATACAACAGGAGAAGGAGAAAATCAAGAAGGAAGCCGAAGATATTGAAAACGAAGCTCTTCAAGTCTATAAAGACATTCAGGAATCCGATACGCGCGATAAGGCGCAAGAGGAGGCAGCTGAAAACACCAGCGAAGCGGAGAAAACCTTTACCAAATTTGACTCGAACAAGGACGGGTCCATTGAGATTGCTGAACTGCAAACTAGGATCTCGTTCGATAAGGATCGAAATGGCGCTGTCTCCGAAGAAGAAGCGAAATTCTTCCTTGACGAAAGGGAACGCGTTGATCTTGAAACATTTACCACCATTTGCTGGTCCCGAATCAAACCATATCTAATGATGGACGAAGGTCTCTTCAAGCCTCCTCAATTGCCAGGCGAACCAGTCGATGAGCACGACATAGATGACCTTGATGCGGAAGCAGAGATAGTCGATTCTTCACACGAAGAACCTGCACTACACCACGACTCGGAACTGGATGAAGACACAGACGGCGGGTATGAGCCTGAAGAAGAAGAAGAAGAGGAACTTGGCGAAGGAGCTGTGGAAGAGGTGACCACCCCAAAGCCCGAATACGACCCTGAAACTCAAAAACTCATCGAACAGGCGGATGCCGCTCGGAAAGACTTCTTGGAGGCCGAACAATCCATCAGGGTGATCGACCAAGAAATCAAAGAAATCGAGGAGCAAATCGGCAAAGACTACGGTACCGTCGACGAATTCGCCCCGCTTGAAGGTCAGTGTTTCACGTTCGAGGACCGTGAATACGTTTACAAGTTGTGTCCATTCGACAGAGCCTCTCAGCAACCCCGAAATGGAGGCTCAGAAACCAGGTAACATCTTCTTAATTTTATTATAATCCCCCAACAAAAATTAACTCTTTACCCTCCTTAGACTTGGCACCTGGAGCAACTGGTCCGGAACCGACTATAAATACAGTCACATGCTCTACTCCAACGGATCCCCATGCTGGAATGGTCCACAACGATCGGTCGTCACCCAGTTAGAGTGTGGCCTCGACCACAAGCTAACAGCAGTCTCGGAACCGAACCGCTGCGAGTATCACTTTGTATTCGAGACACCGGCCGCCTGCGAAAACCTAGAAGATCGTGCGGATGAACTCGTGCACGACGAGCTGTAATTCCTGCAAAAATGTTTGGTTAAAGACGCGATTTTCGAATTCAATTCATATTCAAAATTAATTCAAAAAGTGCCCACCCCTATTCGAAGACAATAATTGGATAAGATATTCGCGTCGCATAATAAATATAATTTTTAAAATTTTGTCTGTTTTAGTTTCTTTGGCCCTAACGGGAGTCTGTCATTCCTTTGTACTGTGTATTTATTATTATTAAATTTTTAAACAAAAGGGAGTAGTATTGTTTTAATTTTGTATTATAGGCGGAGGTCTGTAGCGAAGGAAGCCTTACCCGCATTCCATATGTCGATCAATTGAAGAAGGAAAGTAGTAAGAGGAAATTTCATAGATGGATGTAAAGGGCTGGAATCCCGGGTAGGTTGCTTCCAGGTGTCCAGACCGGCTTGGTCTTTCAAACGGAGGATCGGTCTTCCTGCCTTCTCGAACCTGGAGGCTGGAATTCGAAGATCCTCTTGGATGGAGCATGTCTGTTATTTCTCAAAATAGGTCACACAAATGAACATATTGGGCCCAAGACATTTTAGAAGCGATTAAATCAGGCTAACGGTGCAAGAACTCGTGAGACAATTCTTCCTATTTTTTCTAAGCGTATGTTCAAAGTTGTCACAAAATCACTGAACCGGCTTCTCGCCTTAAAGCCGCATTTTCGCGCTGGTTAAAAGAAAAGCTGAGGATAAATGGGAACGTGCATGGTGAATCCGCTTCCAGCTTAAACAAAATTCGACTGGCTTTTAACAGGATATATTTTTAATTCTAGTTGACGCCGGTAACCAGGTTTCAAGCCTGTTCTTTCAGTTTTTTAGTGATGAAAGATACATGTGGCTGCCCCGTGTAGGGACGGGTTAAGAATATTACAACAACGCACCCCGATAGCCGTAAAAGGTTTGGAAAATCACATCTAAGCAATTTAAAGATCCAGGTGAGCTTAGCGACACTTTTAACATCTTAAAGCTGTCCCGAAAGTGTGCATACAAATCCGTGGGTTGACTGGAGATCGCCGGAATCGTTAAAGCAAGATCAAACAAGGAATAATCAGCCTTATTGCGAAGATCAATCGACAGTTGATAATTGACTATTTTCAATGTGTGCTATTGTGAACGAACGATTCTAAAGGATTTTGTCAATCGCAGTCAATTAAAAAAATGCGATTGACAAAAATACCAAATAAATCGTTCGTTCACAATAGCACACATTTAAAATAGTCAATTACAATTATCAATTGTCGATTGATCTTCGCAATAAGGCTAAATAATACGTGTCGAACTCGTTTAAACTTAAGCAGTACGGACATTAACGCTAAAAGTAAACCCACTACCCCGCCAGCCACTAATCCTCGGACAAGCAGAAATGCTCGGGTCACAGCTATTCGGTTTCCGGGGATTCGGTTTTCTTGGATGTTGGGACAAAAGCTTTCGGGGTAGGAACGGAATCGGTATCATCCTTGCAGGAGAGCTACTTGGCGGCGTCTTGACCATTTCAAAGTCCAGCGATCGTTTGATGTATCTCAAACTGGTAATGCAAGGTGAGATGTGAAATATTGTCACTGCATACTCTCCCTTAGTTGTATGCGAGCAGAGAGATAAAGATGCATTCTCACTAGATTTTCACAACCTCATCAAGAACATCCCAAAAGAAGAACTTTTCTTTGCTGGCGAAGATTTAAACGGACATGTTGGGAAGTCAAACGAAGACTATAAAGACTGCCATGGACGATTGGGATACAGCACCAGTAACTCTCTGGGTGAAGATATCCTAAGCATGTGCAAGTCATACGGTCTTATCGTTCTAAATATCATGTTCGTCAATTAAAGCCGGCTACTGGTCACTTACAGCACTAGCGGAAAGGAAACCAATATTGATAACCATTTGGTAACACGTTTCATGGAGCCTCGGGTTAAGGATTGCAAAGTGATCCTAGGAGAGGCAATCGCCCAGCAACCTCGCCTCCTCCTGTTTCAATGTTTCAATCTGTTCAAAGAGAAAGGCGGTGCATTTATTGCACATATGCAAAATTATGTCCTTCAGAGATGTAGAATGCAATGCACAAGATATGTCGAATTCCCTACAACGACCTTGTTTGCATAGAGCCAAATCACTGCTAGGGACTTCAAAAGGACACAACAACACGGCAAAGAAACATGGTGATGGACAGATGAAGCTAAAGCAGTGATGAGTGACAAGAATGCGGCATTCAAAGCTTGGTCAAAGTGCTGCACTAATCATGGAGATGAAAAAGCTCGGCTTGAATTGGAATACAGACTTAGAAAGACGTTCGCGAAGAGATAGTGCGCTCAAATTCAAGCAATGCGTGTGGAGAGCATTTATCGGGAGTTAGAAGAAATTTCTTCTTCGACTGCTGATAGAAACCACTCTGTCCACGAACTCCGATAAGCCAGATAAACAAGGGCACAGCCATTTTGAAAATTGCCGCTCCGAGAAGGAGGAATGCCCAGGAAATCCGTTTGCTAAAGTTCATCAACAAGGGCTTAAGGACTGCTTCTTGTGGATGACGAAAAAATACTACACAAGTGTCAGCAGTATTGCAAAGGACTTCTAAATGAACAATTTCTTCGGATATATTTTCCGTTACTAACAATGAAGAAGTGCACAATATTACTGTGGAAGAAGGCATTCAAAACCTCCAAAAAACGAAAAGCAGTTGGGACGGACGAGATAGCCTCTGAGCTATGGAAAACGGTAGGAGACATCGCGTTCAAATGGCTAATGATTTTCAACTCCAAACTGATGAGAGGTGATCCATTGCGTACCAATGGAGGGAAAGTTACCTTCTTCCTTTGTACAAAGGAATGCGGAAAATAATTCGGCTCTCTGAAGACCAGTGCTGGTTTGTCGGAGGTAATTCAACCACAGATACAATCCAAAGTACAAGGATCATGATGGCAAAACATCGTGATTCCTGAAACGATTTGAATATGGTGTGGGTTGATTTTGAAAAGGCCTTTGATAGGTAACCAAGGGATCTGTTATGGGTGGCGATAAGACAACGAGCAGTTCCAGAAACCTACGTACAGATGATCATGGACATGTGTAAGCGAGTAGAGACACAAGTAAGATGCCCCGCTGGTGACACCGGGGAGTTCGCAATTAAATTCACTGTACACCAGGGAAGCGTCTTAAGTGCTTTGATATTTATTACAGTCCTTGATTATCGGCTTGAATGAAAAGTGACGGACTCCAAAGTGCATCAGTAATTCTTTGCTGACGTTGGAGCCATAATTAGCGATTATCAAACGTCTCTGCAACCAGCAGTTGATGTGTGGATGGAAGTTTTGCAGAATTAAGGTTCGATAGAGTATGCGTTTTGTCCTTCGAGTGAGGAGTTTTGAACCCATTTGTTTCGCTAAACCGAAGTAGCAGCGGTTTCCCAAGATAATTCTCCGCCGGATCTCTGTTTGTTTGTTTGTTGATAGCATGTACTTGGCCTTGCCCTCATTTACTTCAAGAGCAACCAATTTCGTCTGTTGTTCAATCGCAGTGAAAGCCTCTAACATGGTACGCTGGGAACGGCCGATGATGTCGATATTGTACGTTGGATAGGATCTTATATGCGACATTAAGCAAGGATATGCCTCGATAGTTCTTGCAAGACATAGGATCGCCTTTTTTGAAGATGGGGCATATGGAGCTGATAGTCCAGTCATCGGGCGTGATGATTTGGTGCATGTGTCCTACCAAAACATCACCTCCTTATTTGAATAGTTCCGCTGGTAGACCATCAGAGCCGGCGGCCTTATTGTTTTTTAGCTTTCTTATAGCTTAGCCAACCTCTTCTATACTGGGTGGTGAAATCTGTTCTTCATTGACGTGGGTTCTCTTCTTGCCCTATCAATCTCTCTACATGATGCCCATTTAGCAGCTGTTGGAAATGCTGCTTAAAAAAATCTACTATTCCCTACGCTTCGGTGACTAGGTTTTCGTCGCTATTTCGAAGAGCCTGCATTCCGGTTTTAAAGCCAGCAGCCAGTTGTAAAATCTTGTAAAATCTCCGGATGTTGTTTCGATTGCGAGACTTTGGATTTCCTTGAGGTGGGGGACTGCGTCCACCCTCTTTTTTCTACGCAGGATATTCTTCTCCTCTCTTCTCTTGGCTCGATACTCCTCCCTCTCTGCCCTTGTTTTGCGCTGCAGCGTTTTTAAATGTGTATCTTCTGTCACCTTCTTCCGATAAGCACATTCATCATCGGCTTTTTCTCTGGGGTGGCTGGTAACCTACGGTGATTTCGGCTACCTCCTATTTACTACCTACATATTGTTGGCGCTTGTGGGTGGTGAATGCACAGAGGAGAGTCTCTCGCTCATCCGCTCTGTGTAGACTCTGGCCACTCCAGGTGTGGTAAGGCGTCCAACGTCGATTTTTTTCTTTTGGGCAGTTCGCAGCTTCTTCTCGTTGGACAGTCGAGCTCTAAATTTAGGCGCAACAAGGACATGGTCCGAGTCGACGTTTGCCTTTCGGAATGATGTTGGATGCGTGCCTCTCATCGATAAGAAAATGGTCGTTTTGGTTGGCGATTCGACCATCTGGAGAGCGCCAGGTTGCTGTGTGGATCCTGAGCCTTGGAAACCTGGTGCTACTTATCACCGTATTACGAGCTGTGGCAAAGTCGATTAGTCGGTAGCCCGTATCTGTTGTCGTGTCGTGAAGGCTGCGCTAACCAATTAATCTGCCGAAGATGTTTTCCTTACCGACTTTGGCATTAAAATCCATGAGCACAACTTTGACATCGACAGGCTCCGAGGTCATGAGCCGATTTCCCACGACGAATCCGCACCCTAACATATGCGATCTTTTATGGCAGCTGTAACAAATGTCGCAATTTTTCCTTTTCATCATACCTGATCCTATCCATCGTATCTCTTGGATCGCGGTAATATCTGCCTTGTACCGCTCGAGCACAGACTCAAGTTTGTAGCAGGTGCATACTTTCAGATCGTAGTCCTTTGACGTTCCGGGTCTGGTGGCCATATGAGGGTATCCATTATCCGAGGCCTCATGTGTCTCTCTAATAACTATTTATGTCGTCGGCAAGTTACCCAGACGGCACAACCCCCAACCTGTAGGGTCAGTTCCATTGTTTACCCCTAGGACGAGGGACCTCGTTTTCCCGAGTCAGTAACCCACTTCGGGGATATAAGGGCTGCCGTTGGTCCATTCAGCTCATCCGCCACCAACTCTTTTCAAATACCCTGGCTCAGTATAGGATTCGAATATGTCGAAGCAGTTCATACGAGATAACAGTAATAGTTCAACCTGACTGGAACTGGTAGACCCCACCGTTGATCTCATCTAAGAAATTCCTCCGCTGCCGTCTGAATCATGAGGAAGTGTCTCGGTGTGAAAAAACACTCCTACCCCCTCTCTCCAACGCTGCCACCAACGACCTACCAAAGGCGTTGGTTACCCAATCTCCAGCCGAGGTACTAGGCACCCAGCAGCTACCAACGTGGAGGTGTAGAGTAGGAGTTGGTAGTGAGAGGCTATCGTGAGATCGCCTGTGCTCTCATATATTCGCATCACTACCCTTGGGCTGCCTGAATTCGACTAGTATGATCGCTTAAACAGGCAGTTTCCATTTAAGAAATCGATATCCGATATGCAATTGCAATATGAAATGTTTTTTTCTTCCAAACGCATTCTTATTGCGGCGTTTTGAACCACTCAAAACCACTTTAATTGTCCACAAAAAAAAAACAAGTTTATTAGACATTTTTTAAGGAATACATACAAGCTTAAGGTACTAGGTTTCCTCCATCCAATCGAAACAACCGCTGTAAATTTCCTACGAGCCTTAATTGATCGCGCAAGCCTTGTCTGGTTGCGTGCACTAACATCTACTTCACACAGGTGCCTGTAATACTTTGGTGCCGCCGTCCTCGTGCCTCTTACTTAAAGGTTATCAAGGGATTCAGTAGAACATTAAGTAGATACTTTATTCCTCTTGTTAGATCGCGCATTCTTGCATCCACCGCTGACTTGGTGTTGCTGAAATTCAGCGCTGGGACTTCTCTGTCGCTGCAGAGAACGCACTCAATGCCAGTCAGCTGAACGGAAGGACTGCCCGACCCGATTACATAGTCTTCCTTGGGTGCATTGGCTAGTTTTCGAGTATTCATCAGCTTTCCATGTATGTGTACCCGATCGCCACTGCGTATTCGGGTGGTGAAGTTGCCAAATCGGTCATCTGCATGCACTCGTACATCCGTTGGCTTGCTTAGCAGTCCCGCTGGCATCCGGACAAGCATCTCATACTCGTACAAGTTCCAGCGGTTCAGATTGCACCGCTGTAGGCCTTTATTTATCTTCCGCAGTTCTTCACACAGAATGTCAGACTCTGTGCATTCCAGTTGGTTTGATTCACCGTAGAGACAAGTGACGATGTTTCCCAACCACAGTGGTAGGTAGCCCTTAATGAAATCAGCTCGGGAATTCGTAACTCTGGCGATTTGAACTGTTGTTACAGTTCCCTCCCAAGATATCGTGGATCCAGACAAATAAGTGCACCGAAGCTGTGTCTTGATCTTGTTTTGTTGATCCCACGCGGGCTGTCCGCATATCTGATTGAATTTCTCCCAGGGCATATGACGATCGGTTTCCTCCTCGTTGGTGGTGATGATTGGCTTGCCGTCGAGAAGGTTCGAGTAGAGGGATGCATCAGTATGCACAGGCTTGAAGCTGGATGTCATATAAGGTAGGGTGAGGACGGCTGCGGCCAACACGCTTACAGCGACCTGAAGGAATGTGATGTATTTTTGAGTGCTTTGGTTGACAGCCAGGCAACAGGAGCCCAGCAATACAAAGGCGCCAGCTACGATGGTGGTCATCAGGCGTATTCGCGGATCAGTCAAGCCAAAGTATTCAACAATCAGGAAAACAGGTACCATTAGCGAGACAATCCCAAACAGCGGTAAGAAGAGAAGAATTCCGGCAAGGCCGAGAGCTGCTCGAACTACTCCAAACATCGTCGCACTCTGGGAGCTGGATATACACAACTGAAGCCAGCTAAGAGTGACGCAGTGTGGAATGAGATACGTGTAGGTACCGTGCCAGTTAGAGCGCTTTGCCAGGTGCACGAGGAACAATGGAATCAGCAAATAAAGTACCGTCCGGCAGTTCAGGCAGAACTCAATTCCATTGCCAATAACAAACGAGCAAAATGTTGGTACCTTCAAGTCCAGAAATCGCCACCCGGTGCTAACCACTTCGTCCATCTCATAGGGGTACTTTGCCAGTACGTTGATGCCGAATGAGAACAGAACAAGCACATCTGGAAACCTCCTCCTCGACGATGTGTACATAAATGCAACCATTGTGATGAAAACCATTATGAAGGAGACAATCGTGATCTCCGAATGCGGCAGCCATTCTGTACTAATTAACGGTCGCACAATGAGATTCCCAACGAAAGCACAGAAGAAATACAAATACGGCTTCATGTTGTTCTTTAAGAAGCGGTTCTCCGAAGTGCCGGCCTCTACGTTGTTATCACCATAGCTGAGGAACAGCCCAGACCAGATGCGAAAATCGATAAAGTCATGCTTGGTCTTCAGCATCTTACAACTGGACCACACCATGACTGCCGTGCATATGTAATAGAAGCAAATGGGCAGGTAAACTGTGAGATTTTCGCTGGAGACAGCGGTGTACACGATGAAAATGAGTGCCAGCTTCATGCTGGGCGATATCGCAGCAGGAAACGACGAAATTAAGTTGATCAGACGGTGATACAGTAGTCTGAAGAATACTATGGGATGGAAAAGTATGCGATGGAAGCAGGGAACGTGATCCAGCGAATTGGGATGTGGAACTGAGAGCGTCAGTTCGTCATTTACTGCCGGCAACCGACCATTTGCATAGTTAACGGCAGCAGTTACAAGATTTGCCTCTGTGATGATTCGTTCCGATTGCGAAACATTGAGATCTGGATTTTCACAAGGATATATGTCTCCGTTTGCATGGTTGATACCTTCTAGTTGTTCTGTTTCCTCATCCTCTTCGGAAGTGGAGTCATTATGTCGCTTTCGTCTTTTCTGCAGCTTATAAATCTCTCGCATTTTACGCTCCAGCTGCTTGGGTGTTATGTGTTCGCCTCCATTGGACAAACAAGCAAAAAGATCTCGAGCAGCTTTGCGTGCTGCGCGCTCACCTGGGGTCATGCCTAAACAGGTTCTTACGTCATCAACGTTGGAGTCAATTATTCCACGGCGAGTGTCGAAACATTCTTGCAATAATCGAAGGGCGTCTTCGTGACCTTGCTGAGCAGCACATAGCAGCCAGTGGACTCCCAAAACATGGGAAGATGCTTCATTATGTTCTAAACAGGAAATTGCGGGTGTTTTATAAGCGGTTTAATAGGTAAATTTATGAGCTCACCAATGTTGCTGTCCAACAGTTGCCTGGCTAGGTCGTATTGAACGTCGGAACAACCATCTGCTGCAAAGTGATATTTGAGATTATTCAGCGAGGTTCGATCTGGGAATTCAACGAAATGGTAACGATTTATGACTGATAAAGAAGATGACTGAATGAAACTTACCTTCCAAATTCCATTTTCTTCTGTTTGTGGATCCAGACGGAGGTTTTTTCGTCCAATTGGCCATTGGGTATTATTAGGCAGAGCACTTCATAACACTTTTCAGTTCCAAAACAAATTGCTCTGACAATCAAAAAGCGTTGCAAGGCTGCGTTGGAAAATAAGGTGGGCAATGTAATTAAGCAATGCCAGAGAAAAATTTAACTGGTGAATAGAACAGATTTGTTCATAGAGGGCGTGCTGCGTTTTAGGTGAATTCAAAATAATGTGATAGCGCACGTAAAATAAATTCGATTTGTAAAGGGTTTTCATTAAAGACTTGACAACTTCTTTTTCAAATAAAATGCAAACTACTAGAGATATCTAAAAAAATAAATATTGGCTTGAGTTACTATCAAAACATTTATGAATGGAATTCGACTTCGTTCATATGTCCACCAGGAGAGCGTATGCAGCGGACGATACGTTGAACCCGATTTTCGAAGACTCAGCCGCGCATTTCGACCAATACGGCTGCTATTTGTCGTTCAATATTGGCTCTGAGCTCCAGGCTTGTTGGCATAGACCAATGATTTAATGTAGCCCCATAAATAAAAGTCTAGAGGCGTTAAATCACACGATCTCGGCGGCCAAAAGACGGGTGCGTTTCTCGAGATAATACGTACACCGAACTGAGACTTCAATAACTCGATTGTTGTACCCGCTGTGTGGCTTGTGGCACCGTCTTGTTGGCACCACATATCACTGATGTCCAATTCAAGTGATTACTAAAAGAAATAACGTTCCAACATGTCTCTGTAGCAAATACCATTTACCGTAACGTAACGGTCGTTTTCATAGACGAAAAATACGGCCCAATGACACCACCGGCATGAAAACCGCACCAAACAGTGACTTTTACCAGTAACGCATATTTTGCTTATTGGCAAAGCCGTTTTACCAAAAATGCGCTCAATCGCTGAAGATGATTTTGCGATGAAATTCTTCATTTTCTGCCATCATGTATTCATGTCCAAAGCCCAATTCGAGAACGTAAGTCGCTTCATATGATCAAGCGGCTTTAGTTCTTGAGTTAGCTTGATCTTGTTTGGTTGTATGCTAAGATCCTTACGCAAAATTCGCCATAATGTGGAAAAATTGGCGTTAACGCTCTTAAAGTTGCGACCAACGACTCGGAATTTCGGTAGTAAATTTAAATGTTTTGTAAACGTTGTTCCTTCTTGTAGTTTGAGGATGAAAATGTTGATTTAACTGAATATTTTGATAATGTCATTTCGGTAATCGGTTCAAGGGCGCGTTCACACTCAAAGTTTAAAGTTGTCAATTCGCTAATGAAAGACCCTTTATATAGTTTTATTTCAATTGAAAAATTAGCTTAGTTTTATTTTTATTGAAACTGGAAAATTCATTTTGTTTTTCTTCTTTCTTACTGGCGGTTGGGCCTATTAGACCTCAAAGATCATCGGTAGGCCTTTTAATTTCGAATTCATTTTGTTTTCCTGATTTTTGCTTACAAATTTTGAGCAATAAACAAAAATAACTCCGCTAGGCTCCGAGAGTAATTTAATATTATTTAGAGGAAAGCAGAAAGAAAACTAGATTTGGTCAGCAACAACATAAGTGAAAGGGATTCTTGCTTTGAAAAGCCTTAAAGTCTCAGCCAAAAAACTCGGGCTGGAGGTGCGGGCAGAATGCGTTATTTCCCGTCACGATCAGTGATGTAGCTAAAAAAGATAGTGAACGTAGACTACATAAAAACCAGAGTCTCGGAAGAGAGAAAAACATGATCACATAAGGTCCGTTCGCGTACTTTATGTGTAGGAAAATTAAAAGTGTCAAATCTCCAAAATCGAGAGAGAATCCTCTCATTTCTAAGAAAAGTACGTGAACGCTTTTGTGTAAAAAGTTGAAAAAACATCTTAGTTTGGCTTGAAAAGAAGCAACAGCTGTTTTTTTTTGCTGGCAAACTCATAGGATTTCATCATTTGACAGTTTTCATTTTCTTGCCAACTGAAATTCCGTGTGAAGAAAAATGAACGAAAGTACATTTTTCTTTCGTTCATCTTTTTACCATTTTCTCAGTACGCGAACGCGTTTGTATAGTTTTGCACGAAAATTTATATAAATTTACGTTTGCATATTAGTTCGCGAACGGACCTATAGACAACCTATTTTTAAGTAATGCCAACACATTCAAAACTTTTTCCTCTTGAAGGCTTAACGGTGAAATGGAATTTCGAAATTTTGTCACGAATTTTTAATTTTCGGTTGGTTTAAACGCACTATTCCTACAAAATATTTCCACCATATTTATGGTGAATTTTAATTTGTTGACGACCTCTTTTGAAGTTTATACAGCTGTAAAAAAATGCACACATTTATCTGACCGAACCGAACACCCAATGCGCGTTGCTTGTGAAACGACTGATTAAACAATTAAAATGTGACAACTCGTAAATTGATAACATAGAACAGAAAAATTCGAACACGATGTACAAACCACTAGGAGAACACAATAGATTAGCTTACAAGTATTTCCAAATCTTTTTGGTTGTGGCCGCTTATTGGTATGTAATCAGCCAACTACTTGTTTCTAATTAAATCAAATTTCCTTCATTATCCTGCAGGGTAATATCCATTTTAACAGTTTTTGTAAACAAGGCACTACTGAGCAGCAACGATGTGAATCTGGAAGCACCACTCTTTGTTACTTGGTTCCAGTGCGTAGTGTCCACATTTATATGCCTTGTCATGAGTCAACTGAGTAAATTTTTCCCAAATGTAATAAGTTTTCCCGAGGGAACGCCGCTAGATATTGACACATTTCGCAAGGTAATTGTCCTCTTTATCCTGAGAACTGCCTCATTGACAAATGACTTTTTTTCAAGATACTGCCGCTCTCAATTCTTTTCACATCCATGATAGCCACAAATAATTTGTGCTTGAAATATGTAGGCGTAGCGTTTTACTACGTCGGCAGATCGTTGACTACGGTATTTAACGTTGTACTCACGTATGCCCTGCTAAAGCAGAAGACGAGTCTGAAGAGTATTGTTTGCTGTGCTGCTATTGTGGTTGGATTTTTGTTGGGGGTCGATCAGGAAAGCCTAACAGGTGAGGCGGGTTTCGTCGGTTCTTCGCAGATCAATATCTCATACTATGAATCAAATATAGAAGGTTACACTTCAAGCTTTCACACGAAGTAAACAAA
This sequence comes from Portevinia maculata, assembly GCA_949715645.1. Classification (NCBI taxonomy): domain Eukaryota; kingdom Metazoa; phylum Arthropoda; class Insecta; order Diptera; family Syrphidae; genus Portevinia; species Portevinia maculata. Next base: position 395,964,368 of record OX454525.1, on the reverse strand, counting down.
ATGATGGTTGCAAAAACTGAAAGTTTTGGTATTGACCTTCTCTTCTCGCCTAAAGAAAAGTAACCACGGTTTTAAAAGTCTTCTCAATGGGAAACGTCTGCTCATATTTGAAGATATTTTAATTTATTATTGCTTTGACACTTACAATTAAACCCCCACAGCTACCGTTATGTACATGTTTATATTACATATGTCCATGCCGTAAGATATCTGACAGATTGTTCGAGGGACGATAAACAGCAAAAATGCCATGATGAGCCCGGGAATGCATTATCTTCTATGTGATTCATGATCACATACCACTCGACGGCCACGCATATTACACCGAAATGTTCAGCAGAGGCCAGAGGTCCTAAAATACATATAAAATCCCTTATACTACCACACAAAAACGTACATGGCCCGAGCTGAAGTATTAAATTTCCATTATATGGAAACAGTGAGATATGATGTAATTAAATATAAAAAATCAAGCGTTAAACAAGCTATTTCTGGCCAAAGAATTAGGAAAGCCTTTCACGACTATCGTTTGAAATTGTATTTGCTTTAAAGTCATGACTTCAGTAGTGCTCGAACAGAAAAGCCTGCTCGTAACGGACGGTAGAGCTTTGGTGCCCCACTCTTACTATATTTTATAACCTTGAGGTTTGCAATCTAAGACATTTTTTTCCTCATAGATGCCTTCTCATGGAAAGGAACTATCTTCGGAGTCCTTGGATCTCTGAGCTTGTCCATGTACTCGATTTTTACAAAAAAAGCACTACCCCATGTCAACCAAGAGATTTGGTTACTCAGCTACTACAACAATTTCTACTCGAGTATTTTGTTCCTTCCACTCATCATCCTCAATGGCGAACTAAGTGCCATTATCACCTATAAGCACCTGTTTGCCTGGTGGTTTATTGTAGCTATGACTGTCGGAGGCATTTGTGGCCTTGCAATTGGCTTTGTTACAACTTTACAAATAAAGGTAAGTTCGCTCCCCGATGTGTCTACTGTATCTTATAATTTGTCCAATTGGCAGGTAACGTCGCCACTAACGCACAACATTTCCGGTACGGCCAAGGCGTGTGCACAGACTGTCATCGCAACGCAGTGGTTCAACGAAACCAAATCATTCCTTTGGTGGACGTCGAACATGATCGTACTGTTTAGCAGTGCCTGCTACGCACGCGTAAAGCAAGTGGAAATGGAACAACACAGCAAGGCGTCCACTTCACAAAAAATTTAACACCAAAAATAACGGTTTATAAATGTAATTCTTATTCTATGTCGCAACGCGTGTTTCAATTGGTAGCTCGAACTTCAGTTGGTTCCTCTTCCCCTTCTACTTGCTCGAGTTTGTCCTTCCTGGTGTTACTGGCGAAGGTGCCTTCTTCTGGAATATACAAGAAGGGATCGATCTTTAGCTGCTCGCTGCTGGGAGGACTTTTCAGCAGCACTCGGGTGATGAATTTTCCTGGCCGTTTCGGTCGCATAGAGTTGACGTCCTTCAACACAGATGCAAGGTTCTCCTCCAAGTGTTGTGCTTCCATATCGAGCTGTTAATCGAAGTGTTGAATCAAGAAACAGCGTTATACTAACAACTCACCGTTCCAATGCAAGTTTGAATAAGACCAAAATCTGGCTGGTGCTCGTCTTTGGAGGCCATATAACTAATGCCGTCAGAGAATTTCTTGACCATCTCGGTCAGATTAGTTCCAAGGGTTTCACTCCTCGGATTGGGAAACTTTCTCTTCATTAAACCGCGAATACTGACCAACTCCGGGAGGATGTTGGTGTGTGCAATGATGTAATGATAGTCAGTGAGGAGCAGATCGCCATTTGTAATATCTTTGATGAGTTCCACGCCGCCCACCAAACTCGCACCGGCTTCCCTAGACTCTGCAATCAGGTCCTGGAAGATTATTGCTTCATTTACTCTGCCCATATGCAAAATTACCTAACGACTTACATTGTTTTTTGTGAACACAAGAATCTTGCGCTCATCACCGTGGTCAAACTTGTGCGGTATCATTGCCATGCGATTAATGTTGTCAACAAAACGATTGCTCTTCTCTGCCTGCATGTTTAGCTCGATGTTGACATTAAGTGGCGCATTTGGGACGTTGTACATTGAAGGGTGATGAGTTTCCCGATGGCATTGAATCGCATCAGCTACAGTGTACACTGCCCAGCGGTAGTACCTTCCCACAAAGCAGTTATCTTTGGAAACCGCCTTCCAAGAGTCATCGATGTGCTTATTGACCTTTGAAAGATTCAGACTAAAAAAAACAAAAATATTCATTGTCAAGGTAATTGAAAAACACTTATTACCCCTTGTCTCTTTGATTGTGCGGTATAAAACCGACTTTTTTCACTTCGACTTTAACTTTCTTCTTGCGAGCCTTCTCTCTGGTGCCCTTCCTTGCAGCTTCGGCAACGGCGGATAAGTGAATTCCTCTTATTTGTCGAGATATTGGGGCTTTAACGGTGAGTGACCGCATAAATGGCACAACTGCTATCATTGTTCTTTAATTTTTTTAAGGCTGTAAAGATGATTTTAAGTTGAATCAGACTTGTCGGCACACACGAATTTCGCTCATGGGGGAAGGCAATCGGAGCAGTTGGGTTATGTCACAGCAAAAAGTCAGTTTGATAGAACATCAAAAGTTGCGACTAGAGTGCAGTAGATGGCAGCATGTTTAATTTTTTGTGACTGTTCAATTGCGTTGTATAAAAAATTACCGGGAATGTATCTTTGGTGTGGAGAGAAAACTGGAGACTTATGCCTTACAAACAATCACATTTTTGAGCTTCGCTTTGACAAACGCATCCAGTTGAACCATCGGAACCTATGACAAAGCTGTCCTGCGTTTCAACTTCAAAATGAGACTCGTAAAAACAGAACGTTGTATTACAGCAGCCGTGTATGAACGCACGCGCCAAACCGTTATTGTGGCTCAGGCATTTAGTTTGTGAAAGTTTGGCGCGTGCGTTGATACACGGCTGCTGTAACATAACGTTCTGCTTTTACGATTGACTGTATTAAAAGAAGGAGATGCTCAATAAGAGATTTTATTGTTTTTTAAATGTGTTGATTTAAAAGTGAATTGTTGTATGAAATAACTCAATTACCTGAATAATAGTGAACAAAGATTATTGAAAGAGAACGAATAGAACTTCTATTTGACTGAAAATTTGATAGCTTTCCATTATTTTGACAACGATGTACCGAATTCGTCAATAGTCTTCACAATAAATCAAAAAATTGCATTTAATTCACAGTTGATCAAAAATGTTAATTTTTGACGACGATAATACCGATTCATCAGTTATTTGGACCATTATTAAATAATAGTGGATATGCCCTGTTCGCGTAATAGTTTGCAAATGCAGATTTCTGTAAACGTTCATGTGAAACTACACAAATCTTTGCCTTCTGAGAAAATGGTAAAAAGATGAATGAAAATAATATGTAATTTCGTTCAATTTTCTTCGAATGGTAAGAACATAAAAATTAATGAAATCCTATCAGTTTGCCAGCAAAAGAAAACAGCTGTTGCTTCTGTTTAAGCCAAACTGTGACGTTATTGATTTCTTTCTGCGAAAGCGTTCACATACTTTTGGTGGAAATGAAAGTATTCTTTTCGATTCAGGAGAATTGGCAGTTTTCATTCACATAAAAGAACGCGAACGGACATACAGGTTCTCTATTTGAATATTCAGTGAACTGTCACTTTCGTACAATATCTGGAGTTAATTGTTTGCAAGCATAACTAGCGCTTATGTTTTGGGGGGAAAAAAAAAGCATTTATTTCTCTAGGTCTGTTCCTTTAGGTGCCTTTCAAAATTTCGAGGAGAGGAGTACAATTCTGTCAGATTAAAAAAAAAAATAGTGAAAAAGTAAAGGAACGTTTTTGTAGAAAGATCTACAGCCATATTAATAGAAAAACACTATCCGCTCCTTAACACACCAGTTAGCTGGCACACGGATAGCCAACTTGTCCATAGGATAACTTTTCTGATTAATAAAAATTTGTGTCGCCTGTGTTAGCTGTTTGCTCTTTATCACCTACAATACGGCAGCACTTAACCAAATTATATTCAAAAATCGAGTGTATCTGTCATATTTCATCAGTTGACACTCATTTCTGTGTATTCCATTCCAATAAGATGGGACTACTATGGAGTCAACGCATTATGAAAGAGTAATATGCCCAAATGGGTGACAGTGTTCTCTCTAATCCTCTCAATGTTTCTACACATACTCGTACATGCGCATCCTCTCAATTTGTGAATGCATGAACTACAATCTGAGAATGTGTGAAGTTATCCGCTCCTTATACGCCGAATTCGGTGAGTTAAGTTATCCACTCTTTATCACATGTCAGTGAATGCTAACAAACGTTTATTAATCAAAATTAAGAGTTAACACGTGTGCTACTGCTAACTCGCCGCTATCCGTTGTTTATTAATATGGGGGCTAGTTAGCACTACATGACAGTATAAAAATCAAACAAAAAAATCAAAACAATTGTAAAATCGTGATAAATAGAAAACTTAATTTAAAGAAAAAATTTATAATCAACTTAATACCTGATGCAACAATATCCCAACAAGCAAAAAATGATCCACTGTTGGCCAGTTTATCACACAGTATAATTGTTGACATTTTCCCTTTATCACCCTTACCGACAACTCGTCAGTGAAGTACAGATATCAAAACCATTTAATTAATTTTGCTTAAGTATTTGTAGGTTAAAAATAGAAAATTTGCATGTATTTTTTTAGGACATATAGAGGTTATTATGAAAAATATTGCAGTGTAGGTGCTGTTAAAAAATGACTGTTTGTCCAATGGCAAGTTGTTTGTGGCTTGCTCTAGAATCAGCTCAGAACTCAGTTTAAAAATTCTGTAGTTTAAAGGAATACCGGCAAACGTTGTTTGCCAGCAGAAAAAATTTGATTGAATAAAGCTTGTCTCAAGGAATTCTAAAATCCATATGTTTTAGTCTTTTTATTTAAACAAAAAATGGTTTTACAGACTTCAGTGTAATTTCTTTCAGATCATTTTGAGGTTAAAACGCATCGATAATTTCTTATAAGCGAGATACCATTTTCTTCCTTTATGGAGGTGAGGGTATGATAAGGATTAAAGGGATCACAACCCTAACACTTAACTGCATCCCTTCTGGTTCGCTTGTGCGGTTTGCCGGTTTGACCTCAGAAAATAACGGCAGTCCTCCTTATTTTGAATCACTTAGTCCGCCAAGAATAAAGCAATGTTCGAATCAAACACTAGCTAGTTTCCGCCGTTTTAGAATTAGTTGACCTCAAAGCAGAGGCTGCTAATGACCAGTTGGAAAATTATGGAATATGTAAATATTCGGGTTATACATCAAAAAATTTAATCACAAGAGGCTGTGAAATAAACAACAAATATTTATCATTAATCTAGCTTCTCCAACCATTTGCTTGTGAGAAGTAGAAGGGACCTACAATACTGAGCCCAATTCTAACGGTTAATCTGCGAAGCTTCTCATGATGATTGATACTCTTTGATGTTCGCCAGACGTCCGCATGAGGTGGTGCAATGGAAAAAAAACTCTAGATGTTACTTGCCCGGGCGGGATTTGAACCGGGGACCTTTCGACTAGTAGTCCAACACACTTTTGTTTAACTTTTAAATTATTTTTTTACTATGGATACTTCTATCAACTGACGTACTAGACAAAAATTGTTAAATCTAACTTAAAACTAACAGGACACTTATTCTAAATTAATGGTCCTTATACACTTGTTCCCTTACGCAACAAGTGGTCAAAATCCTAATTGCTTTCGGAGCGCCTGGCAGTCGTCAACGTGCGTACGCGACGCCGGAAGCCAAAGGAAGCCCTACATAGACAGTCACCTCACGGAAGTACCACCGCAAGCTGGCGAGACCGGCATCTCTCAGAAACCCTTGCTATATTAACCTGACTTTAAAATGAAGAGGATATTGCCCGAGTAACGCACAGTCCTGGGAGGGCATGTTGACCCCTCCCCCTCAAAATGACACCATTACAGTACTAAACGTTTGCGGTACTAATGCGGAAGAGCTCATAAGCATTCGCGACATCCCCGCCTTGGATGAGCCGCTTATCTCTCGCGCTGCGATAGCGGTGGTATGGTACCGGGATATCATCCCTCGTTTGAACCAGCCCTTTTGCATCAATATGAATAAATGCCTCCGGTGGGATAAAGCCATACCGGACCGTATTCTCTATGTGCGTTTCATTGGGGTAGCAAAAGAAAAGATCAGATTGTTTCCGTCTTCTGTAAGTTGATTTTCAACTTCCAGTCATCCCTTAATTTGATCGAAGTCACGCTGCAAAAGAATGTTAATGACCTACAGCGTGCCTGAGTGAACCTACCAGATCAATCGTGTAAATGTCAAACAGGATAGGAGATGTTTGATTTCAAAGACTCTGCTCGAAGTCACATTTCCAAATTTTACAACGAATTCTGTGGCATAAGGATATTATAAATTACATATGGCAAAGGTTTGTGCATCCCCCGCCTGGTCAACTTGCAGAAAAGTCCCTCTGACGGTGTCGAAAGCCTTCTCGAAATCAACCAGACAAGTACCCGTGCATTGGTTCTTTCATATATTCCACTGAATGTCGGAAGCCAATTTCGGCGCGGTATGAACGGTGTCATGCCCCGCACTGAAACCGAACTGGTTGTCCGGACTCCAACACACTAACCACTGAGCGACTGGGTCCACCTGTAACTATAAATTATCTCGGAGTAATACTTGACAACAGGCTACAGTTCAGTGGAGGAGGTATCTACTCGAGTAATACTGCAAGCACCACTTTATTTATTTACTTATTTATTTATTTATTTTTATTTAGTAGTAGTCAGCTCAGTCCCAAAAGCTCTCATATTTGTGATTTTTAAAAAAGGAGATCCTAATCAACCTGAGAACTACAGGGTAATATCTATTCTCTATTCTCTTAGGAAGATATTTGCTGGGATTTTATATGGAAGGCTCTCCACCTGGATTGAAAGGACCAATCGACTCAGCACTTTTCAAGCAGGATTTCGCTCGGGATTCTCTACATTGGATCATATTTTCGCATTGAGCGTTATGCATTGCTAGGAACCACATCGAAAAAAACAAAAAACTGTATGTCTGTTTCGTGGACTTTAAAGCAGCGTTCGATACAGTAAATAGGCAGGCGTTGTTCTATAAATTGACGACTATTGGTGTAGGGTGAGGTGGTTATAAATGCACCAGTGAGTGGTGCAAAATGCACCACAGCTATATCCAGCAAACTGGTAGCTGTATTGGTGTCTACCTCATTTATATGTGCCCGTTATATTAAGCAACTGCGTTAGGATTCAGTCTGGTCGTGTCCGTGCTTGTTGGCGCAAGTGTGCAAAGTGGTTTGTGAAATTCAAGTGAAAACCAAAAAAGTCGAGGTGAGTTTACTTTTTTAATATTTGCTTGTAAATCGAGTTTTTCTTCACTTAAAATTATTAAATCGCTTGATTGGGACATTTCGTTTATATTTTAAAAAAGAAGTTAATAGTTTTGTTGTGTTTTTTTCTCAATATTCAAATTTTTATCAAAAAATACATGTTGGTGCACAACGCTCCACATAAGCATAGTGCTAAATGCGATTTTGCGAAGAAGGATGCCGCGAAAACCAATGTTACTACGCAAAAAAGGCTTTCATACGAAAGACCAGATGAGAGCAGCGCTCATAAAAATCGATGGCCGAATGTCTCTCCGCTGAGCTGCAAAACAAGTTGGTCTGTCGTACCATACTGTTCGACGATATTACAAAAAATGTAAGAGGTGTCCAGCTTCAACAATATCATTGACTGCAAAATATACGAAAGTTTTTTTCTGACTGGCAGGAGGAATCTCTAAAATCCTATATTACTTACTGCGCCAAAATTGTTTATGGAATCACAGCAACCGAATGCCGCATGTTAGCTTTTCAACTAGCATCCATTAATCAGATGCAAAATATAGGTACCAGCCAGCTGGAAAACTAATTCAATGGCTGGCCTAGATTGGCTTCGGGGCTTCCGGGGAAGGCACCCAGAATTGTCGTTAAAAAAACTTGAAGCACGCAGCTTAGCACGAGCGACATCATTCAACACATATTCAGTTGAAATGTTTTTTGACAACCTATTTAAAATCCTTCAAGAACAGCTGTAATGAATGGTTCATTTCATTTTTGTGGCTCAAATCAAAAAGAAGTGGTTAAAGAGGATGATATAAGATACGTCATGAAAGATCCTGATGTGTTGGGGCTAACTAAACGGCAGCAATCGTACAAATTTGCCGAATATTTCGTCAATTTAAATATTTGTTAATTCTTTTTATTTTGAAGCATTTTTATGTTCGAACAACTTGTTATTGTTATTTTTTTCTATATGATATGTATTTTATATATATTTTGTTAATTTTCTGTTAATTTCTTAATGTTAATTGAACTTATATTTTTCTATTTATTGTGTTTTAGTTATCCTATATGTTATCTTTGTTCCAATAAAACTCGATATATTAATTGAAATTATGTAATTTTAATTATTAAAATCAATCCGTGGTGCAATAAGCACCCTCCTGGTGCATTCTGCACACGCGGTTGGTGCATTCAGTACATACGAGGGCGGGTCAATAAGTCCGTGACTTTTGGAATAAAACACAGATTTTTTGATAAAAAAATAATTTATATAATATATATAATAGTCTCCCTTGAGCTCTATAAACTTTGTCCAACGCTTCTCCAATTTTTTTATCCCTTCCAAAAAAAATGATTTGTCGAGGTCCTCAAAATAGGCCTTTATTTGCGAGATGACTTCATCATTGGAGTCAAATCTTTTTCCACCAAGCCATTTCTTCAGGTTTGGGAACACGAAGTAGTCGCTTGGAGCCAAATCTGGAGAATAGGGTGGATGAGGGAGCAATTCATAGCCCAATTCATGGTTTTTTGCCATGGCAACTGCACATGTGTGCCTGTGCACCCTTGCATTGTCTTGGTGGAAAAGAACTTTTTTCTTGACCAAATGAGGTCGGTTTTTTTTCAAATCGTCATTGAATCGGTCCAATAAGTTGGCATAATATTCCCCATTGATTGTTCTTCCCTTTTGAAGGTAGTCAATGTGGATTATCCCGCGTGCATCCCAAAAAACAGTCGCCATAACTTTATTGGCTGACAAACCCACCTTGGCCTTCTTTGGCGCCGATTCACCCTTAGAAACCCACTGTTTTGACTGTTGTTTGGTCTCTGGTGTGTTGTGATGGATCCATGTTTTGTCCACGGTTACAAAACGGTGCAAAACCTCCTCCATATTGCGATTAAACAACGCCAAACCTTCCTGTGAAGTTGTTACACGATTGCGTTTGTGGTCGACTGTGAGCAAACGCGGCACCCATCTTGCGGAAAGCTTTCTCATGCCCAAGTGATCATTCAAAATTGAAACCACTGAGCCATGCGAGATCCCTACGGCTTCCACAATCTCTCGCACTTTCAATATTCGGTCGGCCAACACCATATCGTGAATTTTTTCGATTGTTTCGGGTGTAGAGACCTCAACTGGGCGTCCAGGACGTTCGGCATCTTCAGTGCTTGTACGGCCACAACGAAATTCAGTAAACCACTTTTTTACCATTGAAATCGATGGTGCAGAGTCCCCATAGTATTTTTCAAGCTTAGCCTTGGTCTCGGTAATGGTTTTTTTTCGCAAGAAATAATGCTTAATAAGCACACGAAATTCACTTTTTTCCATTTTCTCCTCAAATTAGTGAGTAGTCTGATAAAAATAGCTGTCAAACACAAACTAACTGACGCAGCAAGTTTAAATTTTGACAGGAGTCAACTGACAGATGCCTGTTGACAGGAGCAGTGTTGCCGTTTCAGTAAAGAGGTCAGAAATTCAAAAAGTCACGGACTTATTGACCCGCCCTCGTACCATAGTATACCATGCACCATTTCACATTTTCCAAAAAATGTATTCTAATTTTCAGAAGACAGACGCTATCAAAAATTTAAGTTTGTACGTTTCTACTTAAATAACCCATCGAATGAATATAAAAAAAACCGACCACGAAGAGTTTATTTTGAAAAACTTATGATCGTTTGAAAAAGGGGTGGTGCATCTATGCCCATGTCACTCTATCTCAAAAATTTCTATTGCTATTTTTCAAATTCCTCTCGTCCTCCAGTGCGGCAGTATTGGATGGCTCTAAGTTATCAGAGTGGTTCGTTACCTCTGCAGGTGTCCCACAGGGATGCATTCTGAGCCCTCTGTTGTTCGCTCTTTTCATTGATGATGTGTCTTCTATTCTTCCTGGCGGTGTACTCTTTGCCAAAGTATTGCTTTACGCTGAGTATTGTATTTACGCTGAGGATTTGGTTTTGCTGGCGGACAATCCTTTCTCGCTGCAACTACAAATCAACAAACTGATGGCATACTGTGATGCATGGGATCTTCACATTAATATACATAAAACGAAGGCGATGGTGTTTGAGAGCCGAAAATGTAGAAGACTCCCTGAAGAAGCTTGGCGACTTGGTAACGAGCAAATTGATACAGTGCTGGAATTTAAGTATTTGGGAGTATTATTCACGTATAATCTAAATCTTTCAAAGCATGCTTAAGCAAAAAGCGGAGAGGCTAAGTTGGCGCTTAATTTGATGTGGCCAAAATTTTTCGCTAAACAGAATATTGACCATTCATCCAAATTCAAAGTGTTCAATGCAACAGTCAACACCTGTATGTGCTATGGTACACAGGACTTTGGAGTAATTCCCTTTGAAGAATTTGAGGCGGTTCAGAGAACTTTCTTCAAACGCATTTTTGGATTGCCGAATTCCACACCGCCTTATGCAATACACGTAGAGTCTGGTCTACCACCAATCTACATAAGGAATCTAAAAGCAAATTCTGACTACTGTGTTAGAGTGATGAGTAGAAGTGTCGCAAATCTCCACAGAGTGATAATGGCAAGATTACTACGAACCAATGCTTCACCTTTCAGAGAATGGAACCAGCCAGCCTTATCCCACGACCTCTCACTGTCGTTAACAGAAAGCAATGTTAATGAGTGGCCTGATATATTTGCGACAATTATTTCGAAAATAGATGACCAGATCTTCAACGAACACTTAACCAGGGCATCATCGTCAACTTCCAGAACTATCTACCGAAATCTTAATCATCGAATACTTACTGAAGACAGCTATTTTAATGTAAAGAATTCAGCATACAAAATAAGCATGGTATTCAAAGCGAGAATCGAAATCCTTAACCTAAATTTCATCCCTCATAGAGTCGATCTTCAGCAAATTTGTTATCTGTGCAACAGAAGAGAGTTAGACGATATTTACCATTTTATTGCAGTTTGCCCGATCTTACAAGAGATTCGATGACTGTATTTTTTTGTCCGTTAATTGTCTTTACGAAATATTAAATGGTACTCGACATTGGACTACCCTGCATAGTTACTGCAATCATGCTTTAATATATCGTAATAGCTTTTGAAAAACCACATTTTATGCTTATTATTGATTTTATGTTCCAAATCATATAAAATTGTTATCTTTTTGCGTTCCGAATCACTCCAAAATTGTAACCCCTTTATGTTGCAAATTATTAAAATTGTTAAAACTCGCTTTACTCATCAATTTTTTATTTTTTTTATCTCCATTTTTCTTTGCTCTATAATAAAAATTGTAAACATTAATATTCACTTTTCACTTTCTTACTTTCATCTCCTTTTTCTTTTTACTTTATTACTTTTGTTTTATAATGTCACTTCCGTCAGACGGCAGCATAGCCATGTCCGTATTCTTAAGTAAAGTATAACTTGTACACTTTTTGTTATCAGTGAAAAATAAAGAAGAAATAATAATAATAATAATAGTAGTCAGTTCAGGCCTCCTATACGCCGCCTGGTTTGGGCAGAGCACTTGCGACAAAAGAAACAAGGAGAGTGCTATCATCAGTATGCTCAGCGTCAGCGCATTAAGGATGTTCTGCGGTTTTCGAATGATTTTGGATGAAGTGGCCTTCGTTGTAGCTGGAATGATTCCAATAGATATTCCAGCCGGCGCGATGTTGAGGATTTGCAAGAGGAGAACGCCACACCGACAAGAAGCAAGTGAAGTTGCAAAAATAAAACAGGAGGAAAGAACAGCTTCAATAGCTAGAGCTTCAGAGGAGAAGATTTTGTTCATCGTCAAAGGTGATTGCTTGAAATTGGCTGATTTTTTAAGTACATATACTAATTTATTACTTGGTAGTCATTTATATTTTTTGTCAAGTTTGTTTGTCAGATTTTTTTTTTTTTTTTGGCTGGCAAAATCCTCCTCCAAACCCTCCTCGTGGGTGCCGGCTGGTAATGGTCACTATAATTGTCTTGTGCGATGTCAAGACGGTGATCAGCTAAGGTCAGGGGGCATCACTGTGGTATTCATTTACTCATCAATAGTTCAATACCCAGTGATGCTCCTTTACCATAGGACAGAAGGTGCCTAATTTCAGTGGTCGTGCGAGCGTACATAGTACATAAATCCGTGCCGAAGAATGCAAGGCTGAGGGCCAAATCAGTCGATAGCGAGCCCCTTCAGACGCCCGGGCAATGTCTGTCGTACCCCTGTTGCCTTATCCCGGTATATCGGATCTGCCGGGATGGACCTTTATTTCCGACCTACTCGTGGGAACCAAATCTTTTCTTTTAAAAAACATGCCAAACAAAGACGACACAGCTAATCAAAACCGACCTAACCGACCAAGACTTACCAGACAAGACGAACCTAACCAACAAACACAGGACAAACGTGACGACCAACTCAAAACCAGCGATTCGGACCTACTTACTACAACCCTCCCCATTTTCAAAAGTCTAAATATTGAAAGCGCTGAGGAGGGGTCCCAATCCTCATTCAACACCGCTAAAATAGGATCTGAGACTGAGGACGAATTGCTGGACGACAAGGAATCTGAGGACAACACCATGAAACCACACGCAGTCTCCAAGGAGACAAGAAAGCGGAGCAACTACAGGGCCTCAAAACGATTCCTAAAAAAAATGACTGAGAAAGATCCAACCTCTATCAACGATAGAGACAGGACCTTGATCAGGAAGCACAAGAGGGCAATAAAGAGCTATGCAAATCTGAGGGCTCACAAACCCAATGAACCGTCAGCTCCCGAACTGCAAAAAGAAAAAACAGTAGTGGTGACAGACAAATCCAAAGGTGCCCCTAACAATGCTCACAAGGAACAGTCTAAAACCATCAGACCTGTGGAATCAAAGAACAAGGCACAGGCTTCGAGCAGAGTCTCTACTGGCACTAAGGCCGGAACCTCTGGCACCTCTTCGAAGAGGCAACGGTCAGTGGAAGAGAAAAAAGAAAGCCGACCGAAAAGACCCAAGGCTTCAACAAGCCTAGACAGCACTCCGACGAGCCTAATAGCAGCAGTCATTGATGAGCAAGATCCCGATGGGAAGATCACAGCTGAACACTGGCTGCTAGCAGAAAACGTCATCCTCAAGGCTATGATGGTCAACATCCGAAATGGGGGACCAGACTACGAGTTTGACGGAGCCGGATGGCACAAGGGCGTGAAGATAGTGGGGTGTGGAGACGGGCATACCCTTGAGTTTCTTTCCAAAACCATCGCTAGCATTGGCGAACTGTGGGAGGGAGCCAAACTCAAGGTCATACCAAGATCCGCACTACCACTAAGACATAAAGCCAAAGTTTGGATACCACCCCCCTTCGATAAAGAAGAGGACGAGAACATCGTGGTCCTCCTCGCAGGGCAAAACAAAAGCATCCCGATCAAGGAGTGGGTGAAGTTATACTCCAGAAGAAGTGGTGACGGCAAGGAGCTCTGCTTTGCGATCAACCAATCTTCTGCAGTAAGCATACGGCAGACCCCAGGCAGCAAACTGAAGTTCGGACTAGGTGCCGTAAGGGCACGGCTGGACGAAGATGAAGAGCCAAAGGTCACAAAAGCTGCTAGTGGTGCAAATTAATTTGCATCACTGTAAAGCAGCAACACACGACTTACTGCTGTTCATGTATGAGGTAAGCGTGGACGTGGCATTAATTCAGGAACCAGGATTTTTAAAAACAAAATCCAAGGACTGAAATCGCCATATTACCATCTGTTCCACACCGAAGAAGAAGGTAAAGTACGAAGCTGCATTTTAGTCAAAAAAACTGTTAGTAATACATTTTTTCTTCACAGGTACAGCAATGGAGACACAGTGGCTGTAAAAATTGAAGCTCCGGGAAAGAACCTTATCCTCGCTTCAATTTATATGGCACACGATGAGGTCAACCCCACCATCTGATACAGTCCGGGAACTAGTGGAATACGTTAACACACGGAACACATCCCCAGTGGTAGGTTGCGATGCAAATGCACACCACACTCAGGTACAGTAGTACAGGAATAAATGAAAGAGGTGAGTCGTTGTTTGAATATATTATTTCCACAAATCTAGTTTTGTGTAACAGGGGAAACCAGCCCACTTTCCAAAACAGAAACAAGGCAGAAATTTTAGACATAAATCTCAAAAGCAACAATGATCAGGTCAGGGTAGAAGACTGGAGAGTTTGTCGAGAGAACTCATTCTCAGACCATAGTAGAATACTCTTTACATTCAATCTACAATATAGGGCACAACCGATTTTTAGGAACCCTAGGAAAACAAATTGGGCAGACTATGCGAAAACGGTCAGTGAGTACACACAGCATCCAAAAGAGGACAAGTTTGTCGACACTCACTCAATCGACAACGCAGTCTACTATATTACCAAAAATATGCACAAAGCCTTTGTCAAACACTGTCCCATCTCTCGCAATCGCAAACTCAAAAAGGCAACTTGGTGGACCAGCGAGCTTCAAAAGCGGCGAACATTGGTAAGACAACTGTTTAACAAAGCAAGACAGAGTAAGGCAGATGAAGACTGGACTAAGTTTAGGTCCGTACTTAATCTATAAACTAAAGAAATAAGGAGAGCAAAACTCGAATCCTGGAACACGTTCTACGAATCCTTAGAGAGTACAAACGAGGCCGCCAGACTACGTAAAGTATTGTCCAAAGACCCCACGGTCCCAGGCTATATTAAACGTGCTGACGACTCTTGGACAGAGTCTAGCCAAGAAACTCTACAAATATTAATGGATACTCACTTTCCGGAGTCTAGTGAAATCACTGGGTGTGAGATCAGCCACACTCCGGTTCCGCCAGACACACAAACGGAAATAGCAATGGAAAGCATTATAACAGAGCACAAAATTGCTTGGCCTGTCAAATCATTCAAGCCCTACAAATCGGCGGGACCAGATAATGTCATACCAGCAATGATACAACAGGCTCTTAATGTAATACTGCCATGGGTAAAAGCCATTTTCAAAAGCTGTATAAGACTCTGCTACATACCGCAAAGCTGGAAAGAAGTTAAAGTGATATTCATTCCCAAAGCAGGGAGACATATTCACTGCACAGCAAAAGATTAAAGGCCGATAAGTCTCTCCTCTTTTCTCCTAAAGACACTGGAGAGAATAATCGACTTATACACAAGGGACCTTCTAAACGAAAACAACCTATGCAGCACTCAACACGCCTACCTCAAAGGCAAATCCGTTAAAACAGCCCTGCACGATGTTGTGTCAATAATAGAAAAAGGATTACACCACAAAGAATTCACCATGGCAGCATTTTTGGGCATTGAGGGAGCTTTCAACAATGTTAAAACAGCGGCCATAAAAACAGCGCTCGAAGACTTAGGAGCGAAAAAAGAAATAACGAACTGGGTTTACGAAATGCTCAACAGCAGAGTAATTAACTCAGAGATCGGTGAGAGTCACATAAGGAAAATAGTGACCAGGGGCACCCCACAGGGAGGGGTCATATCTCCCCTTCTGTGGCTCATAGTGGTCAACAATATCCTAACGACTCTAAAGGTCAAAAGGACGAAAATAGTAGCGTACGCAGACGATATTGTAATTCTAATAAGTGACAAGTATCTCCCCAATTAGTGAACTCATGGAATCTGCCCTAAAAGAATTATCCTCGTGGGCAAGACCGAACGGCCTTGGAGTTAATCCAGTCAAAACCGAATGCGTTCTGTTCACTAGGAAAAGAAAAATCGAGAAATTCGATATGCCAAAGCTAAACGGAATTCGTCTGAAACTTTCCCCGGAGGCAAAGTATCTGGGCATCATCCTAGACTCTAAGCTTACTTGGAAACGTACTTAACTCAGAAGAAAGAGCCTTCTACGCATGCAAGAAGACCTTTGGCAAACGTTGGGGTATGCGCCCTTACATAACCCATTGGAGGTACACAGCGATCATACGACTTACATACGGGTCAATTGTATGGTGGAAGGCAACAGAAAGGACTACCTATCTCCATAACCTCTCAAAGGTACAGAGACTAGCATGCATCGCTACAACAGGAGCAATGAGATCAACACCTCAAGCCGGACTGGAAGTCATTTTAAACCTACCACCCCTTGGTGAATACATTCGCAGCATGGCAGCCAAAGGAGCCCTCGGCCTTAAGGAGGCAAACATGTGGAGACACAGCTCCTATGGGCACGGCTCCATAATTCACAATTACTTGGCTATTGATCTATCCAGGAAAACGGACTACATAATCCCCAATCGAAACTGAGAAAAACTACTCTACATATGTACATACCCCAAAGAGAGAACTGAAACACGCACGCCAGCGCACAAGAAAGCAGGAGTTTTCTGCGAGCCCCTAGACATAAAGGACTCGTACAGACTCCCCAATGAATGCAGCGTCTTTCAAGCCGAAATAGTCGCCATAGACAAGGCAGCAAAATCAATATCCGCGCAGAATCTGGATCCTTCCAAGATTATTATCTTCGTAGACAGTCAGGCGGCGATCAAAGCACTAGACAGCGAAACCATAAAGTCAAAAACAGTCAGGAACTGCCAAAAATCCCTCAACGAAATAGGCGAACGACACAGGATCACCCTCTGCTGGGTCGCCGGTCATAGCGAAATCGTGGGGAATGAAAAGGCAGACGAGCTGGCAAGAACAGGGTCAGAACTTGACGCAATGGACGCCATTACGTCAATAGACATCCCAACTAGTGCAGCAAAAAGAAACATTGACCAAAAACTGAGAGAACAAATTAACACCACCTGGTCCCAAAGGCACGACTGTGTTATATCTCGCAGTCTATGGCCAAGAATCAACGAGAAATGAACAAAATACATTCTGGGAATGAATAAACAAGAAATACGTATCCTAGCCGGTGTACTAACAGGCCACTGCACCATAGGTGTAATGGCAAACAGGCTACTGCAGGAGCTGTCAGGATATAGAAGAAACCGAGACCATCAAACACCTGCTCTGCGAGTGTCCAAACCTCCAGACGTCTCGACTTCGCTATCTGGGCAACAGATTTTTCAAAGACTTAGAGGACGTAGCGCAGGTACCACTGACGGACACAATCAGGTTTGTCAAGAAGACAGGTTGGTTCCAATAGGCCAACCAACAAGAATAATTTAAACGGAGTATGATAAGTGTTTTTATTGTAAGGGAAGATTTTTACCACAATAAACAACAAGGGATCACAATGGACCAATGGGCCCCCGTGCAAGCACAGCAATTGCTGTGCACCTCCCTTCTAACCTAACCTAACCTAACCTTGTCAGATTTTTTAAAGAGGCACCGGTGACACCTATTTCCGTATCACCTCAAAATATAGAAACAAATTGAAAAAAACTTATTCAGACGAAATCACAAAAAAATATAAAACAGACAAATTTCTCTATTTGGTGATAATCCCTACTTAACAGTTTACACACAGCAAACAATACATGATAGTCAATTGTTAGGTAGGTCGTAGGTACTGCCGCTTTCAACATAACCGATTCCACCCGAGAACCGACAACCATTCATTTGCAACCGCTACGAAATCTCTACACCAAAATACATTTTTCTAAAGAACAAACAAACTTTAAAATTAACTTCGCAAAGCATCTTCCCGAAAGAATACAATTTGAAAAAATTTGCGTTCTAGCTCTAGGTTTGCCTTTCCTGAGATAAGAATTACAAAAAAACAATTAATCGAAGCGAACTATA
This sequence comes from Portevinia maculata, assembly GCA_949715645.1. Lineage (NCBI taxonomy): Eukaryota > Metazoa > Arthropoda > Insecta > Diptera > Syrphidae > Portevinia > Portevinia maculata. Next base: position 395,946,240 of record OX454525.1, on the reverse strand, counting down.
CGCGATGTATTATTTATTGTTTATACTTCAAAGCTTCAATCAATTTGTCTGAATTTACCTGGACTTGTGTTTATAGCAGATCCACTTTCACATTTCACGTCCATTTATTTACTTTTACTTCCACATAAAACAAAAATTCGAGACAGTTTTTTTTAAACGATAGTTTCAAAATGTGCAAGTTTATACGTATGTAAAATTTTTGAATCTTAATAATTATTTTGTAGCAATTTTACTATCGCAATATGTTTTCAATTAAAAAGAAATAACATTTATTTTAGATTCACACCCTTGTGCTGCCCATCTTTTTAGAAGCATGTGCGTTCTTATTCCATTCATGCCCAGTTGAACAATTGAGTGTGTTTATAAACGCGGGCCTGAGTTATGGTCGCGATGGCTAAAAATATCGCCAAAAATCATAAAGATATAACCTTTTCCGCTTATATTAGACTTCACTTGAAAAGTTTTCTCAAAAACATGTATACACGAACAAAAAAAAACTAAAAAGAAAATTATATAGGAACACTTTTCTCCAAGTAAACAATCTAGCTAAGCAATTCGCTCTGCAGCGTGTAGCTTCAGCATCTAGCTCTACTCGTAGCTTATTGTCTACACGTATTGACACTCTCGGTGGCATAGTCTCTTTCCTCTGCATTTCATGTGGATGTGGATGTGGACTGGACAATGGAATCTCCTTGGCGAAAAAAAGAATGATGAAAAATGTATTTCCCCTGATATTATTTCTGTGTGTTTATAATTCATTTTCACTAAATAAACAATATTCTCTGCTTGTGTACACAGACATCGCATAAGTGATCCGTAGTGGCTATGTCGGACATCTTAATCGGGGCGCTGAGGACATTAGATGTGTAGAATAAACACAAAAGAATGGAAATACTCTAATTATATTATTATTGTTTGTAATTTGTTTTATCCAGAAAAGTTAGTTATTTATCTGTTCTCCCGTGAATATTAATGATTGCTGCGGTGTTGAATAAGCTCTATGGAATGTATGTGCCCAGCAATGATTGCAAATACATATCTGTGAGATTGAAATTTGTACAAACCAACTAGAAGTTGTCATACTATATTAAGTTTTATTATTTGAAAATTAGTCTTTGATGTTCTTATGCGACGATGTAATTCAATTGAAATTTTAAACATTGTCAATGTTCTGTGATGATCAGCAGAGTATCTATTGAATATTGTTTTCAACTTGCTAGGAGGAACTCAGACGGCAATTGCCTTTCCATAAGTTTGATTGTAACATATTCATTCCCTTTACCGAAATGGGTAGGTTAACCCGTCTATTTTTCAAGATTTTGTTTAACTCGCTTAGATGGTCTGTAAACTGCTGGTGCAACGTCGATTATCGTAGTGTGTCTGTTTTATCGGGGGCTTAATTGCGTAAAAGGGAAATGATACTCGCCATCTCTATAAATATAGTACCTAGAGACAGCTATCATCGAACGGATGTCGTTTAATGCTTTTCATTTAACGTGATCTGGCCTCTTCGATTTTACCGTGAGCTGGTTTGTCCGTAATCCAGCCACCTCTGTATCGGATATGCAAAGACAATTTCTTTGCCGATACAGAACTTATTTTCTTGCAAGTCCTATGTTGTACAGCCGATGACAAGAGGACTATACTTACGTTCTCGGTATCGGGGTGAAGCTGTGGTTGTATATATAAATTGACTTATTTATCAAGTAATACTATTATTTTAGTGCATTCATGTAAAATTTCATATAAATGTGATTATTAATTCGCGTTTTATCTCTAGTTAAACAGAATCATAATGGCAACTGAGACGATGATGGTGAAAATTGAGCATCGCGCTGTAATTAAATTTCTCACTAAGCAAGGAAAAAGTCAAACAACTATTCATGAAGAGATGGTGGCTGTTTACCAGGGTTCCACACCTTCATTATCAACTGTGCAAAAGTGGTCAAGTGAGTTCAAGAGAGGTAGAGACAGCATTGAAGACGACCCCCGCTCCGGCGCCCCGGCTATTGCTTGTACGGGAGAAAGCATCAAAGAAGTCGAAAAAATTGTTCTTGAGGATGCCCGAATAAAGGTGAAAATGATGGCAGAGATCACCAAGCTTTCAATTGGTACCATTCACACCATTCTTCATGACCATCTTAATCTTTCAAAGGTCAGTGCAAGGTGGGTGCCACGAATGCTCACAGCGCCTCAGAAAAAAGTGAGAATCGCATGCTGTAGAGAGCTTTTGGAGATGTGTAGTGAGAACGCGGATGGTGTTATGGATCGAATTGTTACTGGGGACGAAACATGGGTCCAGCACTATAACCCTGAAAGCAAACAAGAGTCCATGCAGTGGCATAAAAAAGGAACAGACCACCCGAAGAAGTTCAAAGTCACTCCGTCTGCCGGGAAGTTCATGGCCACAGTTTTTTGGGACTCAAAGGGAATCTTGCTCATTGAGTACAAAAAAAAAGGTGAAACCATCAACGCCACATCCTACGCTTCCACTTTGCATAATTTGCGGGAGGAAATTAAAAAGAAAAGACGGGGTAAACTCGCAGCGGGTGTGTTGCTTCTTCCAAGGCTGCTGCGCGAGATTGTGGTTTCGAAGAAATCCAACACCCACCCTATAGTCCAGACCTTGCCCCTAGTGATTATTTCCTGTTTCCGGATTTGAAAAAATTGTCTTCGTGGAAAAAGATTTTCGGATGATGAAGAACTCAAGTCGGCAATAAATGGGTATTTTGCAGAGAAAGAGGAAATTCATTTTTTTTGAGGGTTTAAAAAAGCTTATCTCAAGATGTAACAAATGCATTGATGTTAGGGGAAATTATATTGAAAAATAAAGACAATTTAAATTGAATTCGCATTTTCTTTCATATCGATACCGAGAATATATTGAACGCCCCTCTTAGCTTTCCTATGCACTCTTGACGTGCTCGACGAAAAAATACAATTTCCCTTTTAAGGTAATTTGGGTCGAGGACTATCAGGACTATCAAATTTTGTTGCAAAGAAAGCTAACACAAACGTACCGGCTCCTATAACCTACATAAAATAAAGAAACACTAGTTTCTTCGATAGAAAGAACAGGGAAATCAGGCGGTCGAGTTCATAGAAAGATGCTTAGGTAAAAGGTGGTTAAATTGTATTTCTCAATTTCAGACTAACTAAATTTGAACCATGGAAAGATACACAATCGAGCAACGCGTTAAAGTTATTAAGGCTTATTATGAAAATGGGCGTTCAAATCAAAATGCATATCGTACACTTCGTGGTTTTTTCGGTCAATTTAATCGTCCAAATGTGCGTACAATCGGAAAAATCGTGCAAAAATTTGAGCAAACCGGGTCTGTAGGAGATGTGAAAACACCAGTGCATGCTCGTACAGCTCGTACTGCAGAAAATATTGCTGCTGTTCGCGATAGTGTGGCTGAAGAGCCGTCCACCTCAACTCGTCGTCGTGCCCAACAATTGCGCCTCTCACGCTCGTCGTTGATGAACATTATGCATAAAGACTTGCATTTACGCGCTTACAATTTGCAATTGGCTCAAGAACTAAAGCCTCTTGATAATTTCAAGCGTCGTCAATGGTCAATGGTAGCAAGAAATGGCAACAGTGGATCATTCATTTTCGAAGAAAATCATCTTCAGTGATGAGGCACATTTTCACCTCGGTGGATTCGTCAATAAGCAGAATTGCCGCATTTTCGCGAATGATAATCTAAGAGTGATTGTCGAAAAACCAATGCACCCACAAAGAGTGACTGTTTGGTGCGGTTTATGGGCGGCAGCATGATCGAGCCGTATTTTTTCCAAAATGAGGCCGGTCAGGCAGTTACTGTGAATGGTGATCGCTATCGTGATATGATAACGAACTTTTTATGGCACGAATTGGAAGATATGGATGTGGACGATATGTTGTTTCAACAGGACGGTGCCAATTACCACACATCAAACGAAACAATGGCTCTTTTGCGCGACAAATTCAATGGCCGTGTTATCTCACGTGGTGGTGATGTCAATTGGCCGCCAAGATCATGTGATTTGACACCGTTGGACTTTTTTCTTTGGGGTTATTTGAAAGAAAAGGTGTACGTCGATAAGCCAGCAACAATTCAAGAGCTAAAGGATGAGATAATTCGCCACATTAACGGCATAGAACCTCAATTATGCCGCGCGTCATCGAAAATTTGGACCATCGGATGGAGGTGTGCCGCCGAGTTTGTTCCATACATAATTGAACCATACCAATATTATCATAATAAAAAGAAATGACAATAATTTCCTAAATAATTTGTGTTTTATTCAAAATCAACATCGGCCCTTAAAATTTAACCACCCTTTAGATACAGAGGTGAATTTAACGATTAACGATAAGGTCAGTTATGAACATGAATAAAAGAAAAGAGGATTACGACAAAATTGATTTGTTTTTCTTTGTTGTATACGTCACCAGTGAAAAGAAATGTAAACAAGACTATGGTTAGGTTAGGTTAAGGTGGCTGTTAGCTAATAGCCAACACACTTAGACCAATGAGGTCCGTTGTGATGCCACGTGGATCGGGAGTTTCGACCTCTACTTGCTAAACGATTTGGAACTTCTAATGAAGCGCGAACATCTGTGTTAGCTAAGTCACTGAGTTCATTAAGAAAGAAGGCTCCTAGATAGAGATTTCTTTTATGGGAGAGTGCAGGACATGTAAAGAGGAGATGAAGTGTAGTCTCCTCCTCCTCCTCGTCCCTGCAGCTACTACAGATGTCATTTGAATAGACGCCAAGCCTTGATGCGTGCTTGCCTATTAGACAGTGTCCTTTAATGAGACCTATAGCAGAACCAATGTGCGGTCGGTTAAGTGAGATCAAACCCAAAGAGCGTCACAGATCCAGCTTTGGCCAGATATGCTTGGTCGTTTGACACGTATTACTACCTGTCCAACTAAGGTTTGTACTCTCGACTGCGGATGGCTTAAACATAAGTTTACAAGTAGCGATAGGCATACCTAGAAAACCTTTATCAGGTAGAAGAGGTTATGCGGTTCCATTTTCCAAGTTCATCTGCCCTACAATACCCTTGGATGTATTTATGCCCCGGCACCCAATAGAGGTGAATATTGAACTGATATATGAATCTCCTCAAGAGATGAACGGCAGTCTGTGGCTACGATGGAGTTTGAAGAGACTGAGTCCAGGGGCTTTAGCGCGGCTTGACTATCAGAGAATATGCGGATGTCCTTAGAGGATATCACATTTCTCTTCAGCCACGACAAGACTATGACTTCCGCCTGGAACACGCTACAATGATCAGGAAGACGGAAAGAGAGAATAATATTAAGTCTTTCTGAGAAAACACCCCCACCCTACCCGATCACTAGTTTTTGATCCGCCGGTGTAGAAGTGGATCGATTTATCCTCCGTGAATTCAACATCGTCCCAGAATGATCTGGTGGGGATAGTGATTTGGAAATTCTTCTCGAACGGTAATTGGGGTATGGACGTATGGTGTACTCGATGTTCCTTGGTAAACCTCCAAGTGAGTCCACAATGATAGAATGGCTAATATTCGTATTGATCCACTGTGAGGTAGCTTTTAAGCAGACAGCGGACCAGGCAGCTAGTTGCTTGCTACAAATATCGACGGGTGTCAGATGAAGAAACAAAAATAATATTTTTCTCGCACGGATAATTTGATAGAAGAAATAAGTTTCATGGTGTGATAATTAAATAAATAAACGAAAAAAATATATAAATTTATAGAAACAGAAAAAAAAATAGTTGAAATAAATCTCCAAAAGGAAGAATAATTTATTTTAAAGCGCTGTGCAAGAAACTTCTTGGAGAAAAAAGAACAAATAATTGCTTTGTAGAGTTTTGTGTAAATTTTCGATAAAAAATAAAAGAAAAGTTGTTCCTTAGTAGTTATTTTGCTATATTTTAGTTTTTTTTTTGTTTTGGGTAAATGTAAGATTGCCTTATGTAGCGTTCTGATTCGGAAATACATTCCGGGTCGGAAAAATTGTTTTCTTTTTTAATTTTAGGAGCACGATCCAAAACAAACAGATTTTGTTGGGACCTAGGACAAAGCGCCAAGTCATCTGCATTAAAGGATTTGAAGATAGATTCCTCAAAGTCAAGTGATTCATCATGGTGGGTGATGAATTTTCACAAACCTCCTGAGCTACCTACGAGTACGAAGGATTGGAAGATTTATTTAAATCTGAATTGCGTCTTAGCGTATGGCAAATGTATCCAGACATCTTTTTCAGACCATCGCTCTTCAAGGTGTTCAACTCATCTTCATCTTAGCCACCCTCAACATCGTCCTCCAGCTCCCAAACGATTCTTTTGGATATTATATATAACCAAAAATTATGGTATTATGTTCTTAACAATCGTGTAGTATGTTTAAAAACCTCTTAACTGTAAGTGGTGTTTCCGTATCTGGAGTACCATCGGAACCCACTTCTCGGAAATAATATCTTCATTGCGTCCTAATATGTGCATTTTTGGTGTATTGATGGCACAGAACTCAACTTGAGACGGAGCCGTTTCTTGGCTTCAAGCCTTCAAACATGACTAAGCTTTAATAAAACCTTTTAAAACAATCAACAATTTGTTGCCTACCCATTGCGAAATTGAAGCCTTTCTCTATAGCCTATACAATGAACCGAATTGTCAAAATTACAACAACAAAGTGAACAGTCGTAATCTTATATTTCTTCGTTCATAAGTTATGAGGATTCTAATAGGGTCGATGAGTAAAGAGCCGTCTCTATCTTTAGCTTTTTTGTTAAACTAATTCAGAATGCTCGATGCTTTGTGATAATCGATGGCGCCATGCAATAAAGTGAAAGAAAATAAGGTCTAAAACTGAATTTTATACTTTATTGTACTTTTAAAAATGAAATAAAGTTCAAATTCGATTTCAGTTTAAAAAGTGCAATAAAGTCCTTCGAAACTTTTCTGTTGGGAATAATTTCACGTTTCAAGGCGTATAGGTGACGCGCGCAAAAAAAAAACAATGAACAGATCACAATCTGGAAGGAATAAATCACGCCCCATGCAGGTCTATCTCTGACATCGAACTTCCCCGAAAATGTATTTTCTGGTAGTGAATACCGGTACCGAAGCTTACATATTCAATAGAAGCACGTCTGAAAGTTTGTACCGATTGACATGAGTTTTCGACCGTTTCCGGTTGTCTTATACTATTTAAGGGCTATTTCCACTAAATACACAGAGAATAACTCTTGTTAAGTATAAAAGTATCTACAATAAAAACTGTTTTGTGTATGCAAACTATAAAAATCCAATGAAGCTTAAAAAATTTCAAAATTGCATATTCCAAATTTCTCTCCGAATACTTATTGCACCCAGCGTTCGAAACATTTTTATTCTAAATTCTATTCCTAACAATACTCTTTAGAATGGAGAGTGCCCGTCTAGTATCCGTACGCATCAGTCTGCTTCGAAACTTCATCGGGTTAAGTGTTTTCGTCTGTCGCCTTGCGTAGTAGAATTCCCACCCAATACCAACTTCCACACGTCTGAAAATAGTCTCATACTCGGGCAAAATAAACAAAGCGTTTTTGTTTTATTACAGCAAAAAACCGTTTTCGAGTGCAAGAGGAACAACCCTATTGCCATATCGCTCCGCTGGCTATCCCGAACCGGCGATAGTCGTTCGAAACTTTGTGTGTGTGTTTTTTTTTTTTTTTAAATCGCAAAAGCTTTACTCATTCTCGTCTTCCGAAGTGCAAATCCCATTTCGATTATTTGTTGTTTGAAATCGCGATCAAACAATCGTTTATTTTTTAACCATGTGTAGCGATCGATCTTAAGTAGAACGGTACGGAGCGGCGCAACTATACACTTCAGTTTATTTTTATCGAAACGATGCGCTAAGCTTTTTTTTGAAAGTGGTCAAGTGATTAAAACTATTTATTTATTTTTTGAAATTGATTTTGTGTAGTTTTCAATAAAATCGTAAATGAAAAACGCTCACTGGAAGATTGCTCGAAAAACCGTTCTCTGTTCAATTTGAACCATTTTTGGGTTACAAAAAAAAGACGACAGCTAAACTAAAAAGTTTTGTAAAATTAATTTCCCAAGCGTGTGTACCTTATAGAAAAAAATGCTTAAATTTTTAGTGGAAAATGGAAATTGCTCGAGTACGATTATATAAAATGAGCTCTCTCACTTTGGGTGTTGGGTGTGTGCAAAAGCAAATCAATATAACACGAAAATATATAAAAAAAATTATACTATTCGTATTTCTTACGGAATACTTCTGGTGGAAGAATATATTGTTTGATCTTGTATTGTTTAGAGTTGCTGTTGCGGTGAACAATGTTGATGGATTGTTTTAAATTTAGGTCATTGTTTTTTGAATTTATTCCTATATCCACTACACACATACTTTGCATACAAAGCCTGTTGCGTTGTGCGTTCCGTGAATTATTTCGCAGTCTCTATTGAGTGCAGGTACGAGTACGATATTTACATATTTATTTATCGAGTTTATTACAATTTTTCTGCTCTTGTTTTTTTGGTTTATCGGTACAGATGATAATTATTATTCACGTAATAATGCAGAAATTGTGCGTGTGTGTGCGAATTCTTCTCACAGGAAATTGAAAGTTGTTTTGTTAAATGAATACACGCGGTGCGGTTATATTCGTCAAAATAAATAGAAGAATTTCTGGCTGAAAAGCCGTGCCGAGACAAAATGGTATTCGATGAAACAACAAAGCTACAGATTTTATGGTGAACGATGTATTTCTGTGGTAACCTGCTGATCTTTCCCTATATCCGCAATGCGAATTTCAATGCATCGCATAGCAGGATATCGAACGAGATAATTATTTCCATGATGTTCCTACTAATTGGGTAGCTTATTTCCGTTGGTTTTATGTGCGAAATTATTTAGTGAATTTGTGAACGACTTTTATCGATGCAAGAAACGATTTAAATACTAAATAATATTTTTTAAACGAAGTTAATGAACCAACCTACGTTGTAATTGAAATAGCAAATTGGCTGATATTTTATATATTTTATTTTAATTTGGCCATCCGTAAAGGTAAACATCAGCCCTTTCGGTCCGTTGCACTTCAGCACAACTGCCCGTACGTCACTTTCTAGAGCGAGGAGACTAGCAAGCTTGATTTCCACTAATTCATTTCCATATAAGAGGTTTTAAGCTAGACTATCCAACCTGGTTCTCCCAAAAGCCGGAAAATCGCAGACGAAATGCGATGCCGTTTCATCCGCCTCCAGGCAGCAGGTCTTAGATGCTGGTTTAGGTGACTGAAACCTGTGGCGAGAACCACGAAAACCTCAAGGGTCTTTTATTCAGTGCGAGCAGATACTCCGCTCTGCTGATTTTTGAACCGTCGTCAGACTCGAAAACGGCCGGCGCACAAAAATGTGTTTTGAGTACACAGAGTCAAGTGCTCTCTCCCGATGGCTAGGTATGCTATTAAGAAGAGCTATGTGCCTAGCACTTATGGTCCCTTCGCCGAGATTGACCTGCCGTCGAAGTACCATACGCCTGCGGAATAGAGATTTACTGGCTTCACTTTCAACAAAGAACTGCAAATGAGTTAAACAGAGTAGAAGAATGTAAGTGGTTCTAGCCTTATATGTTTCGCAAAGGTCAGTTTTGCGTCTAAGACAATTACGATATACCTTACTTTGCTTGATAAAGTCAATTGATTGCCAAGACAACAATGCCACCTCACATGAGGTATCCTTCTTGTTGTTGTGAATAGCAACATCCATTGAAACAGTCAGCAAATTTAATTTTTCCGAGCGCTAATTTTATTTCTATGTTGAGAAATGTCTTCTGATATAAAAATGTTCCGGCGGCAGCCAATCCTGTATAATGAACGCATGATTTCCTGAAATTAACCAATTGTGAATCTGATATTTTCGCAGACGACACATGCAATTGAATCACTTATTTTCAAAACGTGACATGTTCACATTTTTCCAAAAACCGTTTTATATTTTTTTCCTGCAAACCAGTGATATCTGCGTTGCCACATGAAATATGATATGTCCAACTATAATACTTAATTTTTAATTGCTTTTTTTCTTCTGTTGATGATAGTAAAAACTTAAAGGCATTTAAAAAGTAAGCCTTTATTTTAGTTTATTTTCAAAACGTGAAATGTCCAAAACAGTTATTTATTTTTTTTCTTTTACATAATATGTGTCCTGGAAAAACGTTATAAGTGAAAGCTAGTGCACTTACTCAAACCGTACGATATCATAATTTTGTTATGATTTATTTTCCACGGAAACAGAGAATAATCAGTTTGTTTCGTCTCCTGAACAATTTTTAAATGTGGACATGTCACGTTTTGAAAATAAGTGATTCAATTATTCTTTAGATTCAGTTTGTTCAAACATTGAAACTTATTTGCAATCTGATTTAAATATTATCCAAACAAACTTTGTCTATAGGTACCGTACTTGTATATCTTACTAGAAAAAGAAAAGACTGCTTCTTACTAACAGATTAGTATATTAAATAATTACAAACGGATTGGAAATCAATTGTCTTGGAGTACTCAAGAGTCCAGAAAACACTCTTACTTTTTAGTAAGTTTTAGGCAAATGCGCGAAAAGCCACTTCGTAGATTACAGACAGACAACACAAAATAAGCTACTGAAAATGCTTTTAAACATAGATATCTTTTCATGTGATCTCAAAGTGTCCATACGACTGATTAAATTATTTGATCGCTACAGCTGGTATTTCAGCTGCTCCGTGGCCTTCCCTGATCTGACAGGTTTAACATTCCTACCTTTGAGATCGCCTTCGCTTATCTACATGCAATCCCTTGAACAATGTCGTCGAATGGCTGATATTGTCTTTATGACTTCTATCCGGAAATATCGATTGCGTATTGCTCCTCCAAAAAATCTTCACGCTCGTGTGCAGGAGACCTTAGAATACTACGAACACGCAAGCAAAATAAATCAGATGTTTTTAACATCTGTACTTCACCGACCAACAGGGGTTGATTTCTTTCACTTGCTCGAAGGGGAAATTTTCAGTTAGCTGTTCATTCCATCACAGAGGGTTAACTAGATAGGACTCGTAGTTGAGTCGCAGATTGAACGCCCCATTGTTTGTGTATTTCATTAGTTTTACACGCGCTTTGTTTTTAGGTTAAAAGCTTTTTGCTTCATCATGTCCTCAAAAAAACCAAAGTTCTTGTCAGTCAAGGAAAAAATGCGCGATAGTTGAAGAATAGCGATGTGAGCTTGTTAGTCAAAATGACATCAAAGTCTTAAGACGCTTTAAGGAAAAGGCAGTAGAAAGGCTTTTGGAACAAAAAAAAAGCAAGACACAAAAGCAGATGACCGACTTCTTTCACTAAATTCCGGCATTTTTCATGCTTAGTGCATCATATTAGATCAAATTTTTTTACCAAAACTTAATATGTGTGTACCTATGCAATAACTTTATTTAAAAATGCAAAAAAAGAAGACAGATACACTGGCGATCACAAGGATGAGGGCATACATTTTGCAATCGATTTTTATACCTGTTGGAAATTTTAAACCCGAAAACTGTGAACAGGTACATAATTTCCCAACAGTAAGTCATACAATTTTTGAATTTCCCAAGATCAAACAATGAACTACTTGAAAAGCGTATAAAAAGATGCGCCACTAGGATGAGACCATTGAGAATATTTGTTACTAACAAACATATTATTTGAATGATTAAATGAACAACAGTGTCTTGCGGTTGCTAACAGGCAAAGTGGGGGCTGCAGTTACAGCGCTGTTTCACGGTTCGCCACAACCGATCATCGGACTCCGTTTTTCTGTGGCGCTGATCTATTTCCCGTTTATTATTCTCGATAAACCCATTCCTCCAGTGAAGCCACAAGTTCAACTCAATTATTGATTTTAATGAGCAGATCACTTACATCACTTCACGTGCGGTAGCAATAACAAGATACTGTTGTTCATTCCACCAATTGAAGGAAATTGACGGAAGCTAGGCCAGTGTGAATTGACTTAAAGCTTTGCCTAACTGCAATTTTGTGATCACACAAAAAACCACTTAAAGCATAGAATGTACTTATAATTATACCCTATTCTAGGGGTATATTAATTTTGACGCATAGTTTGTAACATACCTTAATATTGCCCGTAGACCCCTAAAAGTTACTATATTTATGATTAGCATCGATAGTAATGTCGATCTAGCCATGTCCGTCCGTCCGTCCGTCCGTCCGTCCGTCCGTCCGTCCGTCCGTCGACAAAAATTAGGCCTTTAAACTGGACCTAGAGAGCTGAAATTTTAACCATATACTCTCTAGGGTCCCGAAATAATCAAGTTTAAGAATTTTTGAAATCCGCCCACAGACACGCCCACAAACTCAAAAAAACAAAATTTTGGAAAAAATCGAATTTTGAGCTAGAGAGCTGAAATTTTTTATATATGATCTATGGCCCATAAAACTGATTGGGACATAAAATTTTCAAAATCCGCCCACTGACACGCCCAGAATTAAATAAAACAAATTTTGGGAAAAATTGAATTTTGAGCTAGAAAGCTGAAATTTTTTATATATGATCTTTGGCCCATAAAACTGCTTGGGACATAAAATTTTCAAAATCCGCCCACTGACACGCCCACAATTAAATAAAATATTTTTTTTGAAAAACCAAAATTTGAGCTAGGGAGCTGAAATTTTTAATATATACTCTCTAGGGGCTCTTTATGTTCATGTGTAAATATTTTCAAAATCCGCCTACTGACACGCCCACAATTATTTTTTTTTTATTTTTGAAAGTCCAAAGTTTGAGATAGGGAGCTGAAATTTATAGTATATACTCTCTAGGTGCCCTTTATGCTCATACTTAAATTTTTTTTAAATCCGCCTACTGACACGCCCACAATTAAATAAAACAATTTTATTGAAAAACCAAAGTTTGAGCTAGGGAGCGTTTTTATTTACAAAAGCTTAGTTTTTTCGATAAAATCCTTTAAATTTTTGTCACGCCCACTTATGAGATATAGGAATAAGAATAGGGTATCCAACAGTTCGCCCAAGCGGACTGTAGCCCGCACCTATGTTTTTTAATTCTAATTGTTAACTTGTTACGTGATACTTAAAATCAGGATACTATACCACCGCCTCTCTCATTTTGATGATCCATAGGTTAAGTTGGTATTAAGGTTTTTCCCATCAGGTAAATCAACTACCGATGCAATACAAAGTATAAGGATCATGATGGATTCGTGATTCGTTAAAGGAATTCCGTATTATGTTGGTTGATTTTGAAAAGGCCGTATGTTATGGGTACCACTAAGACAGCGAGGAGCTCCAGAATCCTACGTACGGATGATCATGGACATGTATGAGTGAGTAAAGACAAGAGTAAGATGCCCCTATGGCGTCAGCGAAGAGTTCGCAATCAAAGTCGGTATACACCAGTGATGTGTCTCAAGTCTCTTCATATTTATTATAGTCCTTTATTATCTGCTTGAAGGAAAAGTGATGGACTGATGCACTTTGGGCCTCAGTTATTCTTTTGTTGTCGATGGAGGATGGATCAAATATCCCTGCAACGAGCACAGCATGTATGGGTGAAAGTTTTGGAGGGGAATGGGTATTGTATTAGTCAAAAAAAAAAACAGAATACTTGTGCTGCCCGATCTCTGATCCAATCTGACCTATTCCAGACATTTATATGAATGGAAGTGTTTCCCAAGTGTAAAAAGTTCAAATACCTGGGATCTACGATCAATAGCGAAATAAGCTGTGATGACGACACTAAGCATCGTGTAAGCGTAAGGTAGATGTGGCGGGAAAACTCAGTCATCTTCTGTAATCGAAAAATGGCCGCTAAGCTGAAAGGAAAGCTTTACTACGCAGTTTTGCGCCCGGCGCTCACATACGGTTCGCAATGTCGGACAGCGTACAAAAAGTATGAGGGAAGATAAACGGCGGCTGAGATGAAGCTGCTTCGCATGACAGCAGGAGTAGCAAAGATTGATCGAATAAGAAGTTCCAAGATCCGAGGAAGCCTTCACATCAAAGATCCTATCTCGAAAAAAATGGAGCGCGACCGGCTCAGTTGGTACTGTTATATTCAAAGGAGAAATTCTACAAACCCTGTCGAAAAGGCAATATCAATCAACATTCCAATCCAAACGCGAAAGAGAGGCAGACCCAAAAATTCCTGGATCACACAATCGGCGAACCCCACAGGCGGACCAGTAGGGATGCAGCTAAGTGGGAGGTTTTTTTTTTTTTTTTTTTTTTTCTTTTTTTTTATAAAAAGGAAATCCAAATCCCAGAGCACTCAGACTCGGTAACGTTCCATTGTACTACCAGGCAGAAATCCTCCTTTTGTGGGAGGTTAATGATCCCCTAAATTCTGATCATAGCCTCACCGCCATAAAAGGAGGAAAAAGAATAGGTTTTCCCCATCAGCCTTTGCTTTATTATCACTTGATACTTGATGCCAATAGCTTGTTTTTTAAATGTACATACAATCATCAGTTGTAAGGTAAATTTTGCAGAAGTAGGTTTAAGAATGCAAATTTTTGATGAAATCCCAGGGGTTGTCAAGTGCACCATTAGAAGATTTGCGTTTCTAGGGATAATGTTATTCTAGGAATAATGTTATTCAATTCTGTCTAAAGCAATGTGTGAAAGCTCTTGACTTTTCAAAAGCTGATTTAAGTAAGTTCTTGTGACTTGAGTGCAGCCTGACTAACTAATAAGATGGCGAGATCCCTTGCAGATTTTGATCCCGTCCGCATAAGTTCCACCGCCATATGAACAACCAGTGTTGACAGCAGTCATCCAGTGTTTAATCTATAAATCAAGAGGTATTGGATGGAAAAACATATTCAGTGCGGCCATAGAATGTTTAATAAGTTTTCACGCGGCAATCCGTTTGACTCGGCTTCAACACGTTCGGCAGTGATGCCAAGTACTTAATTTTCCTCTCTTTAGCTCTGATGGGAAACCTTGTGCGTATTCTGGAAGTCGTTGCTCTGGAAAACTTATTCAACGTTCAACAGAGAATTTTTCTTTCAAAGAAACCCAGTACCAACTCGCCTTATCTACTTATCGTCTAGCACTCGGCGCCATAAAGTAGAACTGGTACGATTAAGTTTCTTTATAGCATCTATTTTGTCCTTTCAGTTCGGTACTTTGAACCAATTTGTATTGCCAAACCGAAGAATCCCAGCTTCCCAGTTTCACAAAATGGTGTGCTTACTTAAGGCAGATCAAAACATTTTTTACCTATACTGATGACACTGCGCACTATGTTTATTTCTCGTACCGTTTCACTCTTAAGTTTCTATATAAGTAAAACATATTTTTTATCCGAAAATATTAGCGTTATTTAAAAAACAGAAACTAATATTATATAACATAAACCGAGTTGGCTGGAGCAGTAAGTCAATTTGGTTCCGTTCGGTTTGTGGCAAAAGCCGTCGGTTTCGGTTTGTCATCGACGCACTGACCCGTCTAGGCGAAGAAAATCGGTACGTCGACCTGGATAGATCTATTGTACCATAGGTCAGAGAAACTTGTAGGCTAGTGCGTTTTCCATTTTTCTAGAAAAGGTAATAATTCTTCTAGCAGGGAATTTCTCCAAGTCTATCTACATACAAATATAAAAATGAATCTTGCATTTTGTATGGGAATTTTGTTTGGAGAATTTTAGAATGATTTTTTTTTGGTAAACAGTGTTTTTTTTATATAATGTACACGCTCTAAAGGGATTTTTGGGTACCCTTATAATATAATAGCTACACAGCGCGGGCGTTAAGGAAATTAGGGTTAGAAGATAGGGAGAGATGCCGATGCACGTTGGTTTTAAATGTTTGTAGATTATAATGTGTAGGAAAAATGGAGCGG
This sequence comes from Portevinia maculata, assembly GCA_949715645.1. Lineage (NCBI taxonomy): Eukaryota > Metazoa > Arthropoda > Insecta > Diptera > Syrphidae > Portevinia > Portevinia maculata. The sequence goes on along the minus strand of OX454525.1, from coordinate 395,930,341 downwards.
GGAAGAGCATTTTACATTCGTGTTGTACGGCTAAGGAAAGATTCCTTGTACGTCCGAATACAGACTTAAGAGTTAAGACTCAATCGATCTCGCAATCTTACAGTCACCAATGAGTTGCCAAGTAGCTTCAAATAAGTAATTGGTGCACCAGACCAAATATGCGCATTGTACTCAAGTTTTGGGCGGATAAACGTTTTATAAATGGTACCCAGATCAGAAGAGGTGAAGAAATATTTCTTGTAGCGCTTAAGGAAGCCTAGGCATTTCGCAGCGTTCTTCGCGACATCATATATGTGGTCATTCCACCGAAGGTTGTCATTAACCATTCATGGACAATGGCATGGTGTTAGGGTTTTGCTTTAATGCCAGAAGACAGCATTGCGTTTTGGAAGCTTTAAATTCCACTCTATTAGTTACACCCAACTGAGTTATGCCGTCGGCTAAAGGGTTTATTTTTCTGTAATTGATATATATTATAGGCGCGTTTTATTGGGAACTTATTTCAAGCTTAGCAATGGAAATCCCAATGAAACGCTATGTTCACTCTTATATTCACCTTAGTTCAAATGTCAAATTTGGAATACATATGCAATACTTAACTATAGGTGGCGGTATTTCTACTCTTAAATTAAAATGTGTTTTCAGACGTATATTCACAAAAGCAAGTCTCAAATTTATTATTCCCCTACATTCAATCTAATTTTTAATTTTGAAATAAATTTTCCTTTCTACTGTGAGCGAATGAGTGTGGATTGTTGCGGGTTAGTAAATTTATTTAATTTCCACAACTTAGCTTCGAAATTGAAAATCTTAGTTAATGTTCGGACACCCGCTTATGTGTCATTCGATTCCAGAGGCTCCAAAACCTTTATCTTTGTGGTTTCTCTTGAGCTGACCAATTTATCTTCACTTTAGGTTTGTTGTTGATCAAGATGTAAAACTTTGTTGAGGTGGGCATACAACCAATACAACGCGCTTAATGTATGTACACAGCGCATACATTTTTTTCAATTCTACACATATATGCCATTGTTGACGTATTTCATTGCCTACTATTAGGTGCTTGAACTAGGAAGAAGGAGAATGATAGGAAAGATTGGTTTGTGCATTGCAGTGGCGGATCCAAGGTATTCTGTCGCCGAAAATTTGCATATTCTATTTTACGATTCGGAAATCCAAAAAAGATTGTAATGTACAAATAATTGGTTTCTCTTATTTTGTCATGCATATCGTCTTTAAAATCATTTTTAAAATTCTGCGGTTTTTTGAAGAATTCTTGCAGAATTTCGTCTTCCGTTAGTCCAATTTCAGTATGGATACTCAAAGAAGCGAGTCCATTCAGGCGCTCCCGTCCTATTGTTCTTCTAGGGTAGTTTTTTATTCTTCTTAGGGTCGAAAATGATCGTTCTGGAGCACCTGTTGTTACGGGTAACACTGCCAATACTCGTAAGATCGTGTTCACGTTTTTGAAACATTTTTCATTGATAACCTAAAAAATAACGTAACAATTGAAAGTTAAGTATTCGATGGGTTATAGAAACTGATGGAAGATCGATTTGTGTTTTTCGAACCGACTTTGGAGATGAAAAATGTAAGTGTCAAGGAATGGAATGTAGAAGGCAATTCTGTAATAATCTTCGACATTTTGTGTTGCAACGGTTTTTCTGTTCACTGCAACGACGAGGCAATTTCATATTAATTTTGAAAATGATACGAAAATTTGAATCAACGTTTTCCCGCTTTTTCTTGATATCATTCGTAGCATCATCAGCTAACTTTGTGACTTCTCCTAGATCTTGATTTTTCGTCTGCAATTCCCGATTCAGAGGCAAGACGATAGAATTGATCGATTCCATTATATGACAGAAGATTTGAAATTCGATCGTCAAAATCGCGGACAAAAAGTGAGAAGCCTTTTGTGAAGTCTCTCGATCTTTCCACTTTTTTATTTCTTCCAAAGCTTCTATAACGGCCGGTTGAAGTTCGAGGTAAGTTGAAACCGCTTCATGAGACTGAGCCCATCTTGAAACAGCGAAAGAATTAAATTTTTCTTTTCTCCGGTCACTCTTTTTCGGCATTTTTAAAATGTCTTCCTTTAAAATGCTTTGTCTCTCCGGCCAGTGGAAACTGGAGAAATGCTTCAATTGCTCCGATAGTTCCTAACGCATTTTTTATACCCGAAACTCCGCAAACGGCATTGATGACCAAACTGAAGACATGCGCGGCACAATGAACGTCGATTGCAAGAGGAAAATGAGGCGGGTGGCAACAGGTGCAGTAGTTACTGAATGAAAGGTCGTGCGTTCGAGTCCCGGCCAAGTCCATTACTTTATATCGAATACATGAAATCGTAATCTCCCTAAGCATCTTAAACACCACCCGTGGAGAAAAACCCTACAACTGCACCCAAACACTTCTTTCCTATCTCTCTATTCTTTCTAATAGTAGCACCGAAAAGCATGCAATGACATACGATAGTGCCAGGTGCTGATTTCTGTTAAACACAAATGCTTACGCTGTGTCACGCACTATAAGGGTACTGTAACAACAGAAAAAAAAATCCCTTTAGCGTAAGCAAATTATAAAAAAAAAACCTGATATGGGCTTGTACTCCGTTTACTTTACCACTCATAACTGGTGCATATATGTATATATCTGTGTATCAAAAAATTATCGACACTGTGTCGCGAAGTAGATGTTCCGAATTAAAATTGTTTGCAGTGGTAACCGTGTGTCCACACAAGCGGCACTATCGTAGTTTCATGAATATAACATAATATGTAAGATTAGTTCGTAAAATAGTTTTTAGGCCGAAAGGTAATAATTATAAGATAGAGTTAAGTTTAGGGCGTCCGCATAAGGATCAATATTCTAGAATAAGTATCCTGTTAATTTTAAGTTAGATTTAATCATTTTTGTCTAGTATGTAAGTTGATATAAGCTAATAATTAATAAAAATGAATTTAAAAGAATCGTAGTTTCATGCAAAATGTATCAAAATAATGAGAAAATGAGGTTAAGTTAGGTCATGACAGCATAAAATTTAGGAATTTAGTCGAGATCCTAGATCCGCCACTCAATGCACCGAGTAGGGTTTCTTTCACAAGTGGCAATGACTTAGATGCAACACACGCCGTGTCCCTACTTTAGACAATACCTCGATCATGTTGGCAGTACAATTTGTGGCGGTGGAAGCTAGTTAAATATATATTGTTGGAAAATTCAACGTTATGTAAATACATAAGTGACATTTTTTCCAATTCGACGCTTCCCGCAGATGTACTGGGATCACCAGCACACCAAATCGATACGCACTTTTTCCATGGTGTTGATTGACTATATTATTAGCTTTTGAGCTTTCCAACGAATATTTCCTACTTCAGGAATTCAGTATTTTGGCAAAAACACTGTAAATACTTCAAAATCCGATCGATATTCTGTTATATCTTTTCACAATTCAGAGACTAAAATTAACTTACTTTTGTGTTCTATATAATCCAAAAATATCAACACAACTGAAGGTGTGACACAGATGATTTTTATCAACCAATATATTTTGACAGAAACCAAATCCGTGTGCTTGTCGGGGTATTATTAACCCAACGCAGCGTAATCGGAAACCTGGCTAGAAGGCTTTGGATCTTTACAAATGACTTCTGCGGAAATTGCAGAGTCTAGGAAGAACTTGAATCTGTGGAATATCTCCTGTGCCACTGCCCAGAACTACAGGAACGACGGTTTTCCTGAATGCAAGCACGGTTATTTGACTGCGTGGGCGATTTAGCAGGGAAATCTGTAACAGATAACAGATCCAAATGGTTTTGTTAGTTTCATGTCCACCCATGTACTAAAAAGGTATTTTGGCAACTGATACTTGCACAATTACACATGCAACCCTCCTAACCTAACCTGAGCTAACATAATTTTGAAATTAAAGTCGCTCTTCCTAGTCTTGCAACGGCATGTTTCGAGGTTTGATTTTTTTTAAATAAGAAGTAAAATATAAGCTTGTGGGAGTTTCGAAAAAAAGTGGCAAAAGGGACAAAATGTGCTGTCATAATAACTTCGGCAGAACAACAAAAAAAAAATCCTTGTATAAACAATAAAAATTGATCAACACTTTTCAATAAGGAAGACAAAAATTTGTTCGTTGGAAAACCGACCACAATAATATACTAACACTGGTCTTTTGTACGATTAAATTGTCTCGGTAAAATGAGTTTAAAACAAGCAAATCATTGGACATATATAACAACCTTAGTTGCTTGTTTATAAAAGAGTAATTTAAAGACGTTATCAAAAATGCGTTGCATTTATTTTTCACAAGTAAAACGGTTATTAAAAATTCATCAGTGTGTTAAAAACCTAAATTTAGTAGGTTTTTTTCAACCAAGATACTCATTAAAATTTAACATAGATCAAATTTTGAGATGTTTGGTTAGGTTAGGGGTAGGCGGACTGGCTTAGTGCCACACTCAGGTCAATACTGATACCATTATGTTGCCCATCGGGGGAGGAGAGTTGTCCCTTACTCATTTTTTTTTAACCCTGTCTAGAAAAACTGCCTCACTGCCTTGTTCGATAAAAATCATCCTGTAGATTTGGTGAAGTTCATTATCTTGTCTATCGGTGTGTTGGAGAACTCGTCTAGGTCATGAAAGAAATGTCTCCCCAGGAATCTGTACCTGATGTGTTGGAGATCCGGGCAGTGACATAGGTTGTATTCTCCAGAGCTTCCTCGTCGTTACAGCCTCTACAGAGTTCTTCTTCCGTCAAGCGCAATTTCTTCATGTGTTACCGCAGAGTATTCTGCCCCGTTAATATACCTACGAGGGTTAATATTGATTTCCTATGCTTTTTCATGAGACCCTCGGTTCTGGCTCCATTGAAGGTTGCCCGTTGCATTCTTGTGGTGTGGCAAGTATCTGGTACCGTCCATCTAAGGTTCGTCTCTCTTATTGCCTTTCCCCCTATTTCAAGTCTGAGTGTGCAGGGCAGGATGAGTACAGAGGGATCAGCTTATTGAGACACAACTGCCGAATCTTGTATTGCTAATTCATCCGCCTAGAATGCCTTCATGTCCCGGAACCCAGCAGAGCGATACCATATGCTGAGTACCAAGAACCTTGAGTTCTTCGCGGCAGTATTTCACAAGCTTGGATTTTATTACTGCCTTAGTTAAGGCTTTTATTGCTGCCTGGCTGTCGATAAAGAAGGTAATACCATCGGGTGGTATTGCCCTTATCACAGGCTCACGGGCTGCTGTTGTCACTGCCAGGATGTCTGCTTGGAAGACGCTGCTATGGTCGGTGAGGCGTACCGGTTTTGATATGACCAGTGGTGCGGAAAAGACGCACCGTAACCGCCGTAAATACGGTTATGGCTTGCGTGCTGGGGACGAGTTCGTTTTTCCATTCTTCTCTGCTGGGATAGGCACTCGAGAAAAGTCTTGTGAGTTGTGAAATCTAAGCATGGTGTAATGTAGTCCGTAGTTGGTACATGGCCAAAGTATTTCTGCAGGATCGTCGAATGACCCATTTCGTTTGGTTTCAGGTTCACTGTTGGCAAATTCTCATGACACTAATGGCGGCTGTTGATTGAGGTTGAGGATAGCCTCCAGTCCTGCGGTTGGAGTTGTCTTCATCGCACTAGTTGTGCCGATGCACGCTAGTCTCTGAACTTTCGTAAGAGTCTTTAGGTAGGTGGCTTTATTTCATTTTGGGAGATGGTACCCAGGTTTTTCGAAAAATGTTGCTGCATGAGTAAAAGGCTTTTGAGGCTTTTTTGATTCTCTCATTGGTATTCATTTTCCAGCTTAGTTTTTTGTCTGGTATGAGTCCCAGGTAATTCGCACTGTCAGAGATTCTGAGGGGTGTACCGCCAACATAAGGTGTGACAAACTGTGGTATTTTCCTTTGAATTGTGAAAATTACCAGTTCGGTTTTCTGGGGATTTACCATAAGGCCGCAGTACCTGGCCCAGCTGTTTGGTTAATATTTACCAAGCAACTTGGTTAATACAAATTAGTAAGTGTGCTTTTTATAATATAAAGCATTTAACCTTTTCAACTCGGTAATTTTTAACAAATATTTTTACCGAGTCTCGGTTGTTTTAACCCCATTTAACCGTTCTCGGTTAGGGCTTATTTTTCTGCGTGTACTTGAGTATGCTGTAAATAGATTTTTATTATTTTTTTTTCAGTTAAAACTCATTCTCCAGCTACCCAAAAAATGAAAATCCATTTTTCTTAAATAGAATATAAACATTTATTAAAATTCATCTTTCAGATAAATGTGTTACTGTTCCCTAGCATAACCCATTGAAAATGGAGAAAGAAAAACCCCATTCAACAACGAATAGTCAAAGATCGTCATCTACCCGAGACAATCCTCCCACTACACCACCAGATTTGAGCAAAGATCACAAAAAGAACGAAGAACATGCTGCATCATCATCGCAAAAAGAATATTTCGAACCCATACAAAGGTTGCATGGCTTCGAAGATCGTAAGTCTACCTTTTATAAAACGTTAGAGGACGCTTTGGCCATTGATTACTCAAGAATCAGAAATGACGTTGAAAACGATCGAGTACCGGACCATCTGCCCAAGTATCCAGGCAAAGAGGGTGAACACCCTACGATCGATGAAAAAACAGCTTATTACTGCAGTCTCCTGAAGAATGAATGTTACGAATATATAAATCCTTTGCACGAAGGAATTGGGCTTTCCATTGCAGCAGCAATAGAGACTCACACCGCCTTCGCGCATTTAAATAAGTTGCACGATTTATTAGACAAGATCTGTGATATGCTAGACCAAAACTACAAAATGCAGGTTTATATGCAGGATTTAAAAACATTGACCGAGCTAAAGAACATCGAAAAAAAGGTGAGGCTACAGACAAAAGACTCGAACTTGACAAAATAATGATCTACTTTTTAGGATCTTAGTGAATATGAAGACTTGGAACTTTCCGATCCAGATTCTGATCTTGAAACAAGCATTTCTCTATTAAGTTCCATTCTTGAAGCGTCAAAAAACACCGCAACGAAGAGCGGTGCTTCAAAACAGAGGTAACTTTCAATCTCATCCGTATTTTTGTGCGAGTGCATTTGTAAGTGAAAAACTTTTATTGTAGATGTCGCGAACGAAGTAAATCGGTGTTTTCAGATGCCGCTATTCAACCTTCAGATAACTACCCAAAACCACCGCCTCTACGGCGGCAAAGTGCATTTTCAGAGGGTAAAGCTAAAGTTTCGAAGTGGACCAAAGTGAAGGCCGCCTTCAAATGGGAAAAGGCGAACGTACCAGCCCTGAATGAGTGCAAAAGTTCCGACTCCGGTATAGGTTTGATACCGATTAATCATGAAGTTGCCAGGTACTTGTGTGTTCCATCCGCACCTTGTGGTGGCAGTTCAGCAGATAGTATTCTCAGCTCATCATCGGGACATCTCCTCAGCGAGACTGGCACACCGGGTACGATAAGTTCCGCGAGTTCTGTCGATGACATCGAACGTGCTTCTCACTCGATAAGTAAGCTATTATTGTTTAATTCTTTAAAAGATACGGTGAAGTCGTGCGTTTTCCCATGCATGTTTAATTTGTGATTTTCATCATAAATATTTGTTGAAATGCGAAATTCATAAAATATTTTGTTTTTAACGGGTCGAATTGATTTGGGTCAAATCTCAAACAAATATTTATAGAAAAGCGATTATTTTTTTGCACAACTCTGCAATGGAGGATACATGTGGGGCCTTCAATCCTGAAGTCAACGTTTTCAATTGCTTATTACGACTTTAATTCAGATTAATAAAAAAATATCAATATGAAAAAAATCATTTTGCTACATTGCAATGTCAGTATAGGCAAATCTTATTATACGTACATCTCCTACCTCCTACGTAGGTATATGTTTTTTTAAATGTCAATTTACTAACATTTTAGGACGTGACTCATCAAAAAGCGATTCCAAGTGTGATTCCCGATTAACATTAGAAGGAGAAAACTATCGTAGTCATTCCATTGACGGAGATCTAGGATCACTTTTTAACAGACAAGTGAGTTAGCCATTTGAAATCATTAAATATTTATATACATTTAGCAGCAATACATATGTCTGAACATCCCTTAGCAATTGAAAGATTCTTCGCCAATTCAAATAAAATATCAAAGAAATCTTAGTGAGAGCTCAGATCATAGAAATAGTCCAACTACAAGCCAAAGCTCGCTGGATCGTATTGTTGATGCAGTGAAGAAACCCGCTAAGTCATCCTCTTTGAAGGGAATACGAAAGAGTAAAATCATACCCGACTTCGAAGCTCTTCCAGAAGATGTTATTGTAGATATAACCAGTAAACCCAAACGGACGAAACATCTGCCAAGTCCGCTGAATCTGAACTTAAAACACGTAGGTCAAGCGCTATTTAATATAAATTTACATAAAAGTTTAATATGCTCATTTCAGGACCTCAGTGAGGTAGATTATCCGGATTTTGGGAATTCACCAAATTTGACACTTAAAAGTCCTTGGGAAAAAACGAAAAACAAAAAGTTCCAATCTCCGGGAAACTCTTCGGTACCCAGTAGCCCATCACGACATTCGGAATTCTTCCCAGAATTTGGTGAGTGAACCTATTGCCCATTCATGAGACCTTTTATTCATATATCCATATCTTCGGTAGAAAGTGAAGACCTATCGAGTGGTGATTTCTCTGAACCGAATTCTCCACATAGCAAACTATTTTCGAATAATAGCTTGCATATGCAACAGGAAGAGATTAATCAACGTTATACAGCGCTTAGGGAAAGGCTTAAGATGGAATTCGAAGCCAAACGACAAGAGTGGGACAAGATTCGTAATATGTACAGCCACACCAAAACTTCTGGTTTTTATTAAAAATTATTAAACTTGCTTAACATTTTAATAATGCTTAATAATATTTTGCAGCTTATCATTTCCTTGGGATGGACGAACCACCACAACCACAAGCAAAGTCTGTGTCTACGAAATTACTGGAAGAGAATTTGACTCCAGACTTCAAGAAGAAACTACACAAATGGCGAGTAAAGAAACAAATTTCTCTGCACGCATCGCCCAAGGATTTGCAAGCTTCACCCACGAAAGAATCGGAATCGAAGAAAATCGATTGGAACTTATGGAGGACTGGTCAAATTAAATTGGAGGGTCAAGGACTTAGTCCACTACCAGACCAGAAAGACTTACCTGAAGAATTCCAAAAGAAATTAGGTATGGCTTCTTTAAGTGTGGGGGCAGGGCTCAGTGGTTAGTGCGTTTGATAACTGACCGAGAGGTTTCAGGTTCGAGGCCCAGTAACGCCTTAAGTTTTTCCCGATGGAACAACTCTTGCGAAAGTCTGCAAACATCTCACAGTATAAATTGTCATGAGAAGCTTCGCAAATTTGCAGTTTGCAGTCGGTGCAAAATTTTAGGTTCCTACCTAAGATATAACTTCGCACACATATATCATTGTAGAACTCTCCCTAGGTTAAGGCCTTGCGTAAAGCGTTAATCCCTGCTATTTATAAATCGTACAGCCTGGCGAAATAAATTCAACTCATTACTTGTTACTTGAAAGAGTTAACCTGTAATTGAAAGCAATCACGGACAATGCCATAGTCATCGAATAGCCTTATTTTTCTCGAGTACACCATTCGCCAAAGTTAGCACGCTTTGTGTTTGTCTATGGCTGCTACCTTAAAATGGTCAAAGTCATCATTACTGATTTTGTATTTACTAATTTTTTTCTTTCAAAATTTAGATAAGTTGACAATAAAAACATTTATTTCAGAACAATGGAATAAAATAAAAACCTCGGGGCTCGCTCAAAGTGGTCATGATATCAACAAGCATAGATCAGAGAAGGATAAACCGAGAGTTCATGAACGAGAAAAGCTTGAAAAGTTAATTCCAGACTAATCTTTTTATTATCTTGAAAATTAAAATTGTCCTAAATTTCTCAGACTCTCCAAACTGAAAGCAATAGTTGCGGACCCACGAGCTAAGGAGATTGAAGTTAAAACGACCGCTGGCGTTATGAAATTTGAAGGCATCTCAAGGAAGTTCACCCGCAAGCTGTACGAATGGGAAAAGGCCCGAGGTATTGGTCCAGAATCGTCAACATTTGCTCTGTTACATCCAGGGTATTGCCCCCTGGATGTTGGCAAAATTCCTAAGGAAGGCACTAAAAGTAAGGCTTCCATTCGATCTTATAAAGATCTTAATAAACAGCAAATTTCTTCAGATGAAAACTCACCAACCTTGAGTAGATCACTGTCCCTGGACAGTGTAGCTCACAACGTACAACTCGCTCTGATATCCCATCAAGCCTCAAGCTTGTCCTTGAACGATGTAAACGAAGCTGAAAGTACAGATGCAGAACTCAGAGTGGACTCCGATATGAAGAACAACGATGAACGAGACGAACCAGAAGCTGTAATGGTTGAAGTGGAGGATCACATAGTGGAGACAGCATCACCGTTAGTAGCTGTCTTACCCATGGCAGAACATCAAACCCCTGTGTATAGATACGCAGAGGTTACATGCAGTGATTTTTGGTAAACATATTTGAAACACCATTTTAACCAGATCGTTATTTTAAAGTTTTTTTTTTCTCTTAGTAAATCCCGAAGTGTTCAAAGCTTTGAGTCGCATCCTAACAACGATGGAGATCAAATCAAAACGTTGAACTACATAAACGATTTATGGCTGCAGTTGGAGAGCAGAAATGAATTTACTGAAAATAATCTAAAGTATGTACAGGACGTGTTTATGACAATGAAAAATTCCTTCCCTGAATTCGAAAGTAATTTAACCAGTGTTGGAGCAAAGAGATCTTTTGAAAAGGTCAAGGAGTTGGTAGATGATTTGTACGAAATTGTAAGGATGTTGCTTATGTTTTTAAAAGCTTTCCTAATAAATTAATATATTTTCAGAACTATTTATTACAACTGGAAGAAGCGTGTTGCCAGGAATTAATCGATGAACGACAAATGATATTTCGCAGGAAGCTGGATGATCTTCACAAGACGCTAAATGAGGTCCGGCAATATATCGGTATGAAATTGAATAGCAAACAAATTTGAATGTAAAACTTTTACTCAACATAAGACCATCAAAAATAAAGTGCACGACTGGATCGTATGAAACTTTTTCGCTTTTATTGGAAGCGTTTTCGAATCGCTTTGTACATACAAAATTATTTGTTATTATACATTATGAGTATTGTTCTAAGTAAGTGGTAGTTACTGTTTCCTTAACGGCGAAGTTATGATCAGGTCTGAAGGGATCATAATCCTCTCACTTTACTGCAGCCCTACTGTTCCGCATGTGGGGTTCCACGATTCGTCCTTAATGAATATTCGCATCCCTCCCGGTTTCGGATAACTTTATCACTGAGGCCAATCAAATGCTAATGCTTTTGTATTATGTCTTATGTGTGTGTGATCCAGCAGTTTTTAGGTCTGCCTATGTTTTTTTTTTACTATTTCGACACGTGCATGTTCCATTATTGATTAATGTTTCATCTTTCTTTTACGACACCGGACAACTCACGGATTTGCATGCACACTTGCAGCCTTGCGGGATAGTTTCAATATGTTAAATGCGACGATAGGCTCACATGACTGTTAAAATTGTCTGAATGTGATTTTTGCCCTTGTCGCCATTTATGACAAATGCTGTTTTTGGGGTCGCTGCAATGGTATTCTTAGCCTTTTCATTATAGTCTCCTTGCGGGGCGATAAAGTTTATCCAACCTTCTTAAACCCTTTTAAAAAACAGTCTTTCTCAAAACTCTGCAAAATAGGGATTTGTTGCATCGATAACGTCATGAGATGAAAATCTTTTTCGGCCGAGCCATTTCTTCATATTTGGAAATGGAAAAACCACAGGGAGTCAAATCTGGAGAATAAGATGGATAAGGAGCAGCTCAAAGCACAATTTAGATAATCTTGATGTTACTACTGCGGACGAATGAGCTGGTGCATTGTCGTGATGAAAAATCTGTTTTTCCTTCTTCAAATGGGGTTGCTTTTCCATCAATTCTGCAATAAATTTGACAAATAAATTGGCCTTGTACTATCCAGTGATCATTTTTCACTTTTCAAAGTATGTTAGTAGGATTCATCCACTGTTACGAAACCCTTGACTTCAAGAGGTCCAAACACTTCTGAAATGTTACCTCGATTCCGTTTTCGATCAACTATCATGTCAGCGAACGGGGAGTCTATCTTGCCGATAATTTATTCATGCCATGGACGATAAGCTATCATTTCAAATGGCTACAATTTCAGCTATCTCACCAACCTTTTACTAGGTGGTCATCGAACACAATATTGTAAATTTTGTTGACCATTTCTTCCGTTTTGAGGTCATTTGGACGTCATGGGCGCTCAGCGTCCTTTATGCTCCTCCTTGGTGGAAACGTAATATAAGACACACTTTTTTGGACCTACCCATAATCGTAAAATACCATACCTCCGTTATCCGATATCGGTTGTCTGGAGCCTTGCCGGACAAAAAGCAGAGCCATATAAAAAGCATTCTCTGAAACCCCACATGAGAACCAGTCCACACCTAAAGGGTTTTTCAATAAGAGCGCTACAAAAGTTTTTTTTAAATAAAACAAAAACGGTTTTGGATATCAATGAAATTCTTTATTCCTGTGAAAGTACGTTCGATGCCATTATGTATAGAACTCGATTTCTTTTGCATGGCCACCACGGGCACGCTTGCAGAAGTCCAGACACTGAACCCAATTTTCGACGGTTTTCAAGCATAAATCGGCCGATACTGCTGCAATTTCACGGTCGATATTCGTACGAAGTTCATCAATCGTCGCTGGCTTGTTGGCATAGACCATAGACTTGACGTAGCCCCACAGGAAATAGTCTAACGGCGTCATATTGGAGGACATGTGGTTCCAACAGGACGGCGCCACAAGCCACACAGCGAATGCCACAATCAATTTATTGGAAACCAAGTTTGGAAATCGTGTTATCTCACGAAATGGTCCAGTCGCTTGGCCGCCTCGGTCGTGCGATTTGACGCCGTTAGACTATTTCCTGTGGGGCTACGTCAAGTCTATGGTCTATGCCAACAAGCCAGCGAAGATTGATGAACTTCGTATGAATATCGACCGTGAAATTGCAGCAGTATCGGCCGATTTATGCTTGAAAACCGTCGAAAATTTTGTTCAGTGTCTGGACTTCTGCAAGCGTGCCCGTGGTGGCCATGCAAAAGAAATCGAGTTTTATACATAATGGCATCGAACGTACTTTCACAGGAATAAAGAATTTCATTGATATCCAAAACCGTTTTTGTTTTATTTAAAAAAACTTTTGTAGCGCTCTTATTGAAAACCCCTTTATATGCAAAAAAAATACATTCTGCAACAGTCATCCCAAGCCGCATTCCATCCACGATGCGCGTGACATGCTGAGGTTCGCTTGACTCAGTCACTATCCTCGAGAACCTGTGTTCGACTGTGCAGCCGTCCCAGTTTGGCATGGATTTAAAAAAACGTTTTCAGGGTTCGGCTGAAGCAGTCACCGGACTCGGTATTCCCTGCAAGATAAAAGAGGGTTGTTTTGTGGTTCGACTGAAACAGTCACCACTTTCCTTTCCGCGGATTAGGAAGCAAACGAGGTTCGTACTGCAGCAGTCACCCCAGGTTACTCTCCCTCCGCTGGTCAGTAAAAAGGGATCAGTCTGAGGTTTGTACTGGTATCAGTCACCCCACTCGGATCCTAACACATGATTTCTGGAATTCGGATTGAGTTCGACTGCACTAGTCACTCCTTAAGAAATGCAGGTCCCTCACCAGCGATTTTGAGCAACAGGCGGGAATTCGACTGAGATCAGTCATCCCAATCTGTAATCCTGCCAAAGAAAGAGGGCTGCCTGGGGTTAGACTGCAACAGTCACTTCAATCAGCACTCCACACTTAGGGCTACATAGGACACAGCGGGTTTGAACTGAATCAGTTACCCTCGGTATGTTATCTTCCCGCCCGGCAGAAAAATTGGACCAGAATTGGGGTTCGACTGCAACAGTCACTCCAGTCTGCTCCTCTCCAGGGGTATTGGAATCGTGTGTGTACTGCTTCTACTCTGTATTCTCCAACTTCACTTTTGGAGTTCTATCCACATAATCACCACCTCACATAACGGTCTAAGTGAGCTTGACCTTTGTGCCCAGGCAGCCACCTTACCTAACCTAACCTACAGTTCTATTTCAAAAACAGTCCCTAGTATAACCCAGAAAATATTTGTTTATTTAAATCCAACAATACACTGCGCGAACTCGCCAAGCGCCCTTTCAGTTCAGATACGGAAAGCGAACTTAACTCAATACGTCTGACTCACTTGACGAGCTGCATTGTGCAGCCTACCTAAACTATTATACCTTTGAGCAAGAGGGGTTTCCTTGCTCAATATATTTTACTTATGGTAGAGTTACACTTAGGTTAACACTAGTATTGGAAAAGCTCAGAATGTCAGAATGACCCAAAAACAGAGCTTGTCGTAAAATGTGACTAAGAGGAGAAATCACTTCTAGGCAATTTTAACATCAAGGTAAGCCTACGACACGTTTAACGTCATTGTCGTAAAAGGACGTTCAATCGATAATCAATATTGTGAAGCATGCACTTGTCGAAATCGTAATAATGAGCCTGCAATTTCCCAAATCACACAAATGCAATACACCAGCATTTTGTTAGTCTCTGCAAAAAAGTGTTGAAACCACAGGCGGACCAATAGGGAGAAGGTAGGAGGGTTATAGTCCCTTTAATCCTGATCATAACTTCGCTGTTTAGAGAGTAGAAGGAGTTATTTCAGAAACAACACTTGTCCGTTATTATTTTGTTTTATTGATTAGTAAAAATGATGATGGAACCCACAGCGGAGCTGGCTGAAATTAAGTCTGCGGCCGTTAGTCCGTTTTTTTCCGTATATTCTAATTGCCCTGACAAACCTATAATTTGGTATCCATTAAGTGATCAACGTTTTCAGTTGGAGCTTGCCAAAAAGTCAAGGAAATCTACCTGATTATACCCTTATGCTCCAGTAGATTCTGTTTCCTCGTTCATCATCTTCTAGTTTTGGGACGATTCCCTTAATAATCTGCAGAATTTCTTTTGAGTTAAAGCTGAGTCCGGTATCCACGCTCTAGTTGTATTACTATTCAGGATGTTATGTATCTGACATTGATCTTTAAGTAACCGCTGAATGAGTAATGGATATTTTTACGTTTGTCTGGACCTAATATTTAAGTTGGCGTTTTGGAGGACGATCGGCTTGGTCGACTCAGAGTTGGCAATCAAATGCTGGTGTTATTTCATTTGTTTGATCCCCGGGCTTGAAGGCCTGCCTCCAAGTTGCAATTTCGACACATGCATATTCCTGCCATTCACTTTTTGTTTGATCGTCTTTTTACGACACCAGTGATCTCCGGTCATGTCAGCACACGGACTTGCATCAATACTTGCCGGACAGCTTTAAAATGTTAGAAGTGTCGCCAGGCCCACCGGAATTTTAAAATTGCCTAGATGTGATCCTCCCCTTAGTATCCTTTTATTGAGATAAGCGCTATTCTTTGTTCCATTGTACTACCATGCAGAATTCCGATTGCTGTTCCCTGTGTGAGATATAACCTTAACTGAACGGGTCACAAGCCAAAACACTGACCTGTAAACCGTCGCTACCCACGTGAACGACGGGTTCATAGTCAAGCGGATATTGAGGACCGCCTTTTTTATATCCGTAGTGGCTTCTATTGCGGGGAATAGCAGGGGTTAACTGACTATGAACTTAACATCCGGCGCCTCAATGCCGGCAGCAGTACCATCGACCGGGTTGTATTGGCAAGTGAAATAAATTAACCGTGCCGCCGTCTATTGACGGTGACACAAGTAGAAAATACCATAATCATTTAGGACAGAAGCTCAATCTCTTTAACTCGAACTAGCTGAAGTCACTAAAAAATGTATGAGCTTTTTTATCAATATCCTTTCCATTATTTTTTGAATTGATTACCCTAATTTTCTTTTTATTTTCAGAATCAGATAAAAATAATTCCCGCAACGTTGTCCCGGAAATAAGCGTTACGTCCGATGACGGTTTAAATGACAGCTACAATGTATCAACAACGCTTGCCAATAATATTGTGACTATAGCAGGAGCTCTCTCAACCACCATGCAGGCATCTGATGACCTGAGCGCCATTGTCACCGAAACTAACGACGGCGAAACAACTCGAAAGGTAGTTAATCGAAATTTTAACAATGGAAGCGGTAAAAAGAAGCTTCGTCTTCGGAAGATGGGATCCAGACAGAGCAGTAAAACCGAGAGCGACAGTAGTGACGGAGATTGTGCAAGCGTCTTAGAGACCCCACGAAGGGTTAAACGAAAGGCGAGCAGTAGAATCAAACAAAGGTCATTTGAAGATGACAGGAAATCTGCTGAGGAGAGCCGACCACTAGATGATGGAAACGCCGGCGAAGATATAGTGTATGTTTTAAAAGTTAGGCCCGGTCAACCAATTGAGCAACGAGAAATTTCCCAAGACAAAGTATCAAAGATGCTAATATCTCCAACAGAATCCTGTGTCCAATTAATTCATGCACAGCAACAGGAACCGCTTTTAACTGCTAACAAATCGAATATTTTCGTCAAAACAAAACGAAAAGTTTTCACGACAGTTGAAGAGCCCGGCTCTACAGACGGCCTTGCAGTTGTGGAAACGGAGTTACAGGGAGTACAAAATACTCCAAAAGCTGCTACGACTAGCGAAATGAACACATGCAACAACATCACAAAAGTCGTGGTGTCTCCAGGAATCAAAAACATGATTTCAAAGCTTTGCGAGAGTATGCCTTTGGAAAAACTTGCAACCTCTCCAGCACCATCGAAACATAGGGTGCCGACAGCTGCAAACGCTTTAAAAAACAAGCAAAGTCACATTTTTAAATCAATAAGTGCCGAAGACCTTTTCGCAGGACCATCTGCTGACAATCAAAAGAAATCCGAGAGTAGCTTATTTATAAAATCCCTCAGCTTTGTGAATCTAAGGCAAGGCTGGGAACTCCATCATGGTGTACATCATTCTGCTAATCCCATCAGGACCCGTATTCCTCTAGCAAACGACAGTTTTAGAGCACTGAAAAAGTGCAGTTCGCCGATCCTGCCCAAAGGTATGAATGTTGTGGCCGAAAAGCGGGAGCACCTTTATCGAAAGAACAAAAACGCAAACGCAGCAATCAAAACTAGTGGAATGGGAAAGCGCATCGAAACAAAAATTGCCAAGTCCGTAAGTTCCGCAGACACAGCTGGGTACCCCCTGTCACCAGACAAATCCGACAACACAATTCCGAGAATCACTAGGAAACTGGAGAAGAAATCCCTAACCCCAACAGGCAAGAGCTCAAATTTTGATTTCCAAGATACTTTACTAACGCCTTCCGTCTCAGAACCATCGACTCCAATGGCTGATATATTCGAAAAACCCAGAACCCCGCTTTCCGAACGAGCCCTACGCCTGCAAAGAGCTAAGGAGGAATTCCTGCAAGGTGGTTCCTCCCCAAAGGTCGCCATGCGGCGCGACGATAACAATGTTCAGCAAAGCAAAGAAAAAGGTCAGAAGAGGCACAGTAATCAGAGCATGGGCAGCGATCTTTCTGCCGCAATAGATGACGCAGTTCTTTTAAAGAGTGTTAGTGTAGGAATGATACCCGCTGATTCTGACTGTTCCGAGCAGCAATCTGGTGATGGGTATGACTCTCTACCACGGTCGGTGAGTCGCTCAGGAAAGTTGACCAGTAAGTTGGGCTTTTCTAATTTGGCGTCTAAATTGCGACGCGTGAAGTTGCGTAAAGGTAGTAAGGAAGCAGTGCAGCCATTGAAGGGTAGTGCCTTATCGGCTTTATGCAGACATAGCCTTTTCGTTGATTTGAACACAAACGCGCAGCAGTGCCTTATAAATCCACAAACGTCGTCGGGTGGTCCGCAGAGTCTTATGAAATCACAAAGTTCGCAAGCTGCAATCGGTGTTAAAAGGACAAATTCGAATTCCCCCACAGTGGAGTCAGATAAGCTGAACAAATCCAAAAGTGAAAACTATTTTCCACATAGAACAAAGGAAAGCTATGTCTAAGTAGCAAACACACGCGTACACTTACAAAGTAAAGTTTAATAGTTTTACTAACTTTTATTATTTATTAATCTGTATATAAAAAATAAATTCACTTTTTTTTTGAAGAGGAGGTTTTTTTTGTTTTTCATTTAGGGAAGAATGACTGTGTTTAGGTAGCTACGTAATCATTAATTTTTTTCGTGGTTGGGTAGTTAACCCCACGCACAAACCCTAACCTAGAGGGCCAGGTAGGGTTGCTCATAATAAATCGATACATCGAAAATAACGATGTTTAGTATTCGATTGCATCGAATCAAACCGATGCATCGAAAGCATCCGATGTTTAACGATGCATCGATGTATTTCATTCGATGCATCGAAGCATGAAATGTACACAGTACTGAACTTCAAATTTAATACGTTCTATATGCTCTCCTCTTTGATTGTATTAATGCAGGATATGAGAAATTATAACGTAATTTGTAATAAGCTAATTTCTCCAACCGAACACATAAACAACAACACATGTAAGACGAGGGAACACGACGCGACGGCGAGACCGACGTTCGCATCACATGAACTTTCCTTCTACTTAAGGGCACATATTGGTCGCCTTAGTGACAATCCCTTGGAAATTTGGACCGACTACAAGCTTCAATTTCAAAAACTCTTTAAAGTTGCTTTTAAATATTAAACTATGGTAGCCAGCTCAGTCCCTTCCGAAAGGATCCCAGGAATTAAGTCAGCAAAGGAATAGAATCCAAGGAAAGCGGGTAAACAAAATATTTTTTATGCAAAGTTTGGAGCCGAAGTATTGAAATTTGCAATTTTAATAAAACTCAGTTAAATTAAAAACCTTGGATAATTATTTTTAATTTCTTATTTTTAGCTCATATAAAACAATACGTCGATGTTCCCTTGGACGAAAGGGGCCGGAATATTCCGGAGTCAGTAATCAGCTTTAGGGATTTGAGTGATGCCGTTGACCCATCATCCGCTCATCCGCCACCATCTCTATTTCAACACCCTGACTAGTATTGAAAATCCTAAATGACGTCAGCTTCAAATACGTCGAAGTAGCTCATTAAGGTATCTGCCATGCTGCCGGTTGACGTCACCGTTGATTCAATCATGTGAATTCATCCACCGTACGTTCTCCTTCTGAGGGGCTCATGTAAAACTTCTGAGACTCAAGCATACAGTCAGTTCCAACAGAGCATTATAGTGTTGCCATTCAGCCTGGACGATGAAAGCCAAGACTTCCGTTCACCTGATCAAAACGAAGTGAGGATAGCGATATATAAGCTTAATTACAACAAACCTGCTGGACAAGACAATTTAAATGCCGAGCTTTTTAAGGCAGCGGGAGATGCCCTGGTGGAGAGCATACACCAACTCGTTTCCAAGAATTGGTCAGAAGAAAGTATGCCTGATGAATGGAACCTCAGCATCGTTTGCCCGATCCACAAGAAAGGAGACTCTCTAAACTGCGCCAATTATAGAGGCATCAGTCTCTTGAATAATGCCTGTAAGATCATATCTCCTGTACAGTGTGAACGTCTGAAACCATTAGTCAACGACCTGATTGGTCCCTACCTACCAGTGCGGTTTTAGGCCCGGTAAGTCCACGGCCGATCAGATATTCACACTACGGCAGATCCTGGACAAAAACCCAAGAAGTCCAAATCGATACCCACCATCTTTTTATCGATTTTAAGGCCGCATATGACAGCATCTATAGAGACGAGCTATACATAGCCATGTCTACTTTTGACATCTCTGCCAAACTTGTCAAATTATCCAGAATGACGATGGAGAACGCCCGCTGCTCCATAAAGGTCGGAAACAATCTCACCGAGACCTTTGATGTCAAAAAAGGATTTAGACAAAGTGATGCACTATAAGTGGAGGAACCATAAAATCAGAGTTCAATTTTCTAAGACTTTTAAAGGCTTGTATTTTTGCATCCTATAGGCTTAGAATATTAGGGGATCAAGTCTCCTATAGTTCGCAGGATTAAGTCTCCCAGTTTGGGCAAATTGAAAATAAAAATATAAAAATCATATTTTATCAACTAATTAAATTAATAATTAAGGGTGAATTATCTTTAATCAAAGAATTCAATGAGAAATCTTAAAAACAAACTTTTTTGAAGTTAATGGACGTTGATAAACATGCAATCAAATAATTCACCGAAGTAGGTGAATTAACGAGTAACTAAGTTTAAATATAACTGACAGCATTTTTGACAACCGACAGCGAATCTTTGAACCAAATGGGATGCTGGATGTGGTACAATTTATTACTTAACGATTAATAATTTCTATACCATTTATTAATTAACGACAATAGCTAATGCATGAATATGATTTTTAATTAATGAGCCGTGAATTAACTTTTAATCCGCATTGTGGTTAATTTGTGAATTCGAGACAATAATCAAGTAATTTTTATTAATTCGGATGTAATTAAATAAAATCTGACTGACTGAATGGTGCACCAGTGAAAATATTTCCATCAATTTCAGCAGGGCTATCATAGTTCCTTTCACCAATGAAAAAATTTAAACCTAGGTCAGATTTCAATAAACTACACGAGTATTCCGAAGAAGTCAAATGTCTTGGAGCAATCTTAGACAGAATGCTAAGCCTGGGATGTCTCTTCAAAGATCACCTAGTGGATCTATACAATGATGAACAGGCCCGTTATAACATATGCTTCTATAGTGTGGTGGACTAAAGCCACAACGGCTTGCATGCCTAGGTATCTCCGGAATGATTCGGAACTGCCCCACAGCTGCTCTATAAGCAATAACATTGCTAACACTTATCCCATATATGTAGTTATATAAAGTGGTGGTTGGCAGTGCAGGAAGTTTAACTAAAATCAGAATGACCCGCTTCGCTGAACTTCTGGAACCGTATATTCTTGATCCGGCGTGTACTGCTTTAGTAGCTCTCAAACACTTGGCTTTAGGAACAAGGCCAAACTATGGTGGGTTTTGGGGCATGAGGAGTTTGATGGTAATGAAAAAACCGACGAACTGGCCAGGAAGGGTTTAGAAAATCTATTCATCCATTCTCCATTCTCCATTCAGCATCGCGTTAGCGCAGGGTGGATGAATTGGCAAGAAAACTCGGCCATCTTCTGTGACCGAACAATTCCCCCTAAACTCAAATTAAGGCTCTACAAGGCAGTTGTGCGCCTGGCGCTCACATACAGCTCACAATGTTGGACAGCGTAAATAAGAGTTGGGTGTAAATTAACGGCAGCTGAGATGAAGAAGCTTCGCATGATAGCAGGAGTAACAAAGATTGATCGAATAAGAAGTACCAAGATCCGAGGAAGCTTTCAGGTCAAGGAGCCTATCAACAAGAAGGTGGAGCATGACCGGCTCGGTTGGTATTGTTATGTTCAAAGGAGGGTTCCTACGAGCCCTGTCCAAAGGGCAGGCAGTTTCCATACAATCGCAAAAGAGAGGCAGGCCTAAAAACTCCTGGATCACACAAATATAGCAACACCAGTATTTGATGATTCAAAATCGGCAGGCCTGTCGTTATTTTTTAAGGTCGAACCGACGAACCCCATAGACGGACCAGTAGGGATACAGTTAAGTGGGAGGGTAATGTTTCCTTTAGTCCAGATCATAATCTCGTTGTTAAAGAGAAAGAAAGACTTGCTTTAGTTTGTCGATGATTCAAATTTCGGCCCAGAACCAGAGCCAGAAAGAACTTAATTAAAATGTGATCACAAACCAATATTGAGGCATTATTTTATTATGTTATTTTGACACATGCGTCAATATCGGAAATAAGATTTTTAAACTCCTTCTTAAGATCTTCAGTTCCCTCGCACTTGTCGGTAAGGTAGACCTGAACATCTTCGATGATATGACTGATAAAATTCTCAATCGCTTCAGAGGCTTCGTACAAAAGCTCTTGTACCTCAGCCATGCGTGTAACAACGCAAAGGGTAGCTCCCGCTAGATTGATTCCTTCACCGTGAAGACATTCACTTTCGGCTTTCAAAATCAACTGATTTCCTTCTTTTACCGTGGATATATCGTCGTTGATGGTGTCGACCAATTTATTAACATCTTGCTTGACTTCATCGAAGCATGCATCATAAGTACTGCCAAGCTTTCGCATGAATAGGGCGATTGCAATTTCGTGCTTCTTTAGGCACGTTTCAACGTCTTCACCTTCCAATTTGAGAACTTCGAGTTGTTGGGTAAATGTACTGTTGTCCTTGAATTGTTCGACCTTGTGTTTGATGGAGATGAAAGTTTCATTGAGTCGTTGTGTTATGTCATTGGTTATAATCCCTGCATGCTCATGGGCCTCGCTAAGAAAAGTATTCAGACCAACGATGACTGGGCCATCAGCTCTAAGTGTCGTGTGGCTGTGACATTGGACAGCAAGCTAGTTGTAGACGTATTTTTATATATTATCTATATTTATGAGTACGAGTACATCAGAACTTACAAATAAAGCGCAGTGCAATGTTAGAATGGCGTATCCTTTCATTTTGGACACAATGGTTTGGCAAAAAGTGCTGAAGAAATAAGTCAATTGTGAGCTCCTGGCACCTTATATAGCAGACAATTGAATTTATAGAATAGGAACAGAGTTAACATCAGATACAAATTGATGACATCTAGATAACGATGTTGTCAGACAAGCTAGTCGATAATGGGTTTTTCAATGCCACGCTGCATGAAATGTCAATTAAAGAGTTGTGAGGCAGAAAGGAGTACATTTGTGTTTTTCGAATAATAAAATATTTATCGGAGCTTTGAAAATTGTAACCACATCTACCAATAGTCATTCTAAATTTGCTATATGTATAAGTTGTAGATCCCTTTTGATGCCCTAGAGGATGTGACTACCATACTATTAGATACATGGGATTTATTAATCCATTAGATTCAATTTATTAATCCATTAAATTCACGGATAAATCTTATAAAAATTGTACATGCATAACATTATCGGAACTTATTTAATAATTTACAAAGAAGCGAAAAAAGGTGTAGAAAAAAAAAGGTAAATAGTATATGATAGAGCGGATAGGAAAGGAAATATTTATGCACTATAACAGTCCTGTCAGTTACTTCTAATCTGATCCATTCCTTTGCAGATGACAGTACCCTCAGCTTTACATATTTGTTTCCTGATTTACGCCATTCATCTTTGGATGTGGACCTGGAATGGCAAACTATGTTAAGATGAACACCCTTTCTGATCTGGCTAAAATATACAAGACGTTTATTGGCCTCAAACTTGAGTTCAACGCTCATATCTGGGCTGGTGCCCGAATTAACTATTTGGAGCTGCTAGACAGAATTCAAAAATGCGCGATACAACTTATTGGCGACCGTGAAATTTCGAAATCGCTTGACTCTCTTAGTCCTCGTAGCATGTCTCCTATCTCCTGTCTTTCGCTATTTTATCAGTATTTCCACCTTTAGTGAATGAACGTATTAGTCAGTTGCTTTCCACCCCTAGAACATTTGAACATTTCAATCAGTTCACACTCAAGCCTGTTTTTGGATGAACAATGAATTACAAGGGGTCTTCCCCTAATCGAACCGCAAGAATGTGGAAAGCTCCACCAAGCTCTGTTTGTATACCCTATTCTAAGGGTATATTAATTTTGACGCATAGTTTGTAACATACCTTAATATTGCCCGTAGACCCCTAAAAGTTACTATATTTATGATCAGCATCGATAGTAATGTCGATCTAGCCATGTCCGTCCGTCCGTCCGTCCGTCTGTAGCCAAAAATTAGGCCTTTAAACTGGACCTAGAGAGCTGAAATTTTAACCATATACTCTCTAGGGTCCCGAAATAATCAAGTTTACGAATTTTTGAAATCCGCCCACAGACACGCCCACAAACTCAAAAAAACCAAATTTTGGAAAAAATCGAATTTTGAGCTAGAAAGCTGAAATTTTTTATATATGATCTATGACTCCTAAAACTGCTCGGGATAAAAAATTTTCAAAATCCGCCCACTGACACGCCCACAAATAAATAAAATAATTTTTTTATACCCTATTCTAAGGGTATATTAATTTTTGAAAATCCAAAGTTTGAGCTAGGGAGCTGAAATTTATAGTATATACTCCCTATGGGCCCTTTATGCGCATGTGTAAATATTTTCAAAATCCGCCCACTGACACGCCCACAATTAATTTTTTTTTTTTTTTTGAAAATTCAAAGTTTGAGCTAGGGAGCTGAAATTTATAATATATACTCTCTAGGGGCCCTTTATTCTCATGTGTTAATTTTTTTTAAATCCGCCTACTGACACGCCCACAATTAAATAAAACAATTTTATTGAAACACCCAAGTTTGAGCTAGGGAGCGTTTTTTTTTGTTGATAAAATCCTTTAAATGTTATACTCGTATAACAAAATATGTAGAGCGTTCTTAACAATTCAACCATACTTAGACTTTTGTCACGCCCACTTATGAGGGATAGGAATAAGAATAGGGTATCCAACAGTTCGCCCAAGCGGACTGTAGCCCGTCCCTATGTTTTAGTTATTTATTTACTTACAAAAAACGGCTTTACCTATTTCGCTGCAAACTTAATCAGTTGCGAGTTACGTAATTACGCTTCGATCCCAAAGTCCGCTATTCACAAAATCGGCACCATTACAACAACTTCCACTGGGAAGTTAAAAAAACGCGCCTATGGTCTACATATTTTGTAAGTCCTGTTTTTTTGACAGTTTCATTCAAAAACATTTTTTCAAAAACGCTCCAAAAAGTGGGAGTGAAAAGATTTTCTATGATGGAATTATTAGGAAAAACTTTGCTACGTACGTTGCGAAGAACACCACCTTCATTTTCATCAACTTTATCGATAAAATTGTTTGTTTTTTAATAGTGCGTATGCCAGTTCCAAATTTAAGCTTCTTAGCTAGAATATAAAGGCCTTAAACTTGATGACAGATGGACGCACGGGCAGGGCTAGACGCGACAACTTTTAGGGGTCTAAGACCCAAATTCAGGCGTAAAGATAGGGCATCGGTATACAAAAAAGAGATTACAAATGCTATACATAACAATGTTTTAGTTTTTTATTTCCAATTGCCTATCTAAAATTACCGGTTTTTTATATTTACTGTAGTATCTGTCTGGTTTAATTCAAGTGATTATCCATTTCCTGCCAGCTCATCAGACCTTTCGTTTCTTTGAATAAGTTTATGTCCGAGAACCTCCGTTTAAAGCATAAAGGAGGTATAATCAAAAAGTAAATTATTTAATAAAATAATAGTATGATAATTTAAGTTAAACCGCAGAAAATCGTCTTCTCGTCATGTTTTAACTTAACGTATTCACGTCAAAGTGGGGAACATACACATCCAGTGTCCTGTCCGAAGGAGTTCCTAGCTTCAATTTTGACATACCCAAAAACACAATTCTCTGTGCAGCATATTCTCTCTGAAATGATTGAGATTTAGAATAGCTTCCCTGATTTTTGCAACTTTAACCTCAAAAGTTGGTCGCGTAAAAATGAAACCGTAAAAATGGTTCCAATCTTTCAAATATTAAGCTAAATTGGTTTGGGGCCATAAACAAAAAAAATGTAGTAAAGTTTAAATAAAAGAGAGGTTTAATATTTTTCTTTTTTATTCTTTAATTTTTCAAATTTTATCACAACTTGTACTGAACAAAGCGCCTGATGATGGAAACAAGCTTTCCGAAACGCGTAGCGAAAAATCTAAATCTAATCTAATATAAAAACAAAATAATAACAAGTTGTGATAAAATTTGAAAAATTAAAGAATAAAAAAGAAAAATATTAAACCTCTCTTTTATTTAAACTTTACTAAATTAAAACGCAACTGGGGAGAAAAAGCAACAAAAATGAAAAAAAATGTTTTTAACAGTCTATCATTTCTCACAACACCTATGATCATGTATACGACACAGCCCACGCATTTTTGTGTACATAATCATTAAAACGATATTTTTTTATAAAAGTTAATTAAGTTAACAATTAGAGAACAACAAAGTTAAAAAAGAAATACAACTGATTCTTTCTTGATTCATATTATCAGAACAAGTGTTTGTGAAGTCTTCCGATAACATTTCAAGATAATGTTTAAATCAACAACTGCGATATGGTACATTCTTTGCAATGTACAAACATCGTGTTTCAAAGCAATTAACTGATTTTAACGGTAACAAGACGAAATCAATTAACCAATTTCTCACATATAAACGGACAGATCGATAAAATGTCTTGCAGTTGGTTTTTTCATCAGCAAAAGTATTGTTTTAGTTACGGGAAAAATGAAACTTCCAATATTCATCTTCCTCCTTTGCGGTATCCTTTCTGTAAGTTAAATATCGGAATTATTTTCCCTATATGTATAACCATACTTTGTTTAGGTAAAAGGATCACCACTTCAGGCGGTCAACTCCTTAAATCCTGGGCTGAATGAATCAGTCGGGAAACCTTTACCACTTGAAACCGAAGAATCTGAAGAATCAGTAGAAGATGCTTTGACTGATGGATTTATCACAGATAAGGTTAAACCAGTTGAAGAACTTGGAACACAATTCGCGGTACCGATTGATTCTTTGTCATCGGAAGGAGAAAGTTCGTTTGTCGATTCGGGAAAATTCATAGATGATATATTGGCTTTAAAGGACTTACCAGAGGTCCAAACTAATGTCGTTGATACAACTTCGGATCTAAATTCCAAACCCGTTCACAAAATTGTAGAGATTCTTTCAGCTGAACCAGTTCGCGAAAACGTTGAGATGCTAAGCCCGCAGGTAATCCCTGGAATGTTGACAAATCTAAGACCAAAGCCAGCCAGCGGCAACGGTGGTGTTATTGCTTTGAAAATAGAACCCGATCATTTCGCGCAGGCAACTACTGCACATAGAAGAGTTGGACCCGTTGAAATAGGATTGCGAAATGTAATCACAGCATCTGCTGTAGCTACTCAGGACATCTACGTAGCAATGGCTGTTTTGGACGCTGAAACATCGCACCTGATCACAAATAAAGCTGAAATCTCGACATCTCAGGCTATGAATGAAGTTTTTGACCCCATGAATACCCTCCGGACAGAAATCAAGAATGCTGGTGAGTGCGGCAAGCGTTACACATCAGAGGCGGACAAGATCTTCCGGGACCTTGATGTTAGTCTAAAGAAATGCACGAAGGAACGAACTATCATCGATGAAAACTACAGAGGCGTAAATAGTGAACTTTTGGATGCACTTTTGTTGGCTAATACCGAAATCTTAGGTCTGCCAGAAGCATGTGATCTTGGGAATAATTACATAGTTGGTAGTTTCTGTATTATCACCAATTTGGCTGATTTAAACGATCGTGTAATAGAAAAAGTAAATTTGCTCAAGGAGAATACTGAAGATGCAAAGAACCGCGTAAATACAGCGAAGATTTTCACAAATGTTTGTCATACAGATGTGGTAAAAAAAGTGTCGTCAAAAGTAGAGAACCTTATAAAGGAGATCGGAAAGCGATGTGCTTCAACTTCCGATAAGAATTAAATAAATAAAATAAGCAGTTTGTTATATTATGAACTGAATTTGGTTGTTGCTGATAGAACTTTATTTTAATAGCTCAGCTCAAATTATAAACCGCATCTGTATTAGGAGCAGGAGCCAGAGACTGCAGGTAAGTAAGCAACGTCAACTTTAGAATGGGTACTTCGCCCAAAGGCACAAAACTAGTTAACTGGGCCTCGCTGGCCAAGTGTAAATATATGGGAAAAGGTGTATATTTTCGTAAGGGCATTGTCAAACCAACATGCAAAAGGTCTGGGCGAATTTAATATGGTTTTAGGAATGGCCGGGACTCAGAGATATTCCAGGGAATTGTAGGGCTGATGAACTCGCAGAAAAGGAACCATACTGCCCCTTCTACCTGATAGAGGTCCCTTAGGCATTACAATTGCTACATGCAAACTCATATTTTTGAGGGAGGCCATTGAGAGAACTAACCTTAGATGGACAAGTGGCAAAACTTGTCTGGCGACAAAACAGGTTTGACCAAAGCTTTACCTCTGAACAGACTGCACATTGGTGCTACAATTGGTGCAATCATCGGACACTGTCGCATAAGCAAGCATGCAACAAGGCTTGGCGTCTATAGAAATGACTTCTGCAGAAGGTGCTTGGACGAGGAGGAGGAGGAGTTTATTCTCCACCTTATCTGCACATGCCCTGCTCTCTCTCAAACACGAAAAATCCATTTGGGATCTTTCTTTTACAATAATCTCAACGATCAAATAAACATCGGCATTAAAAGTCTTTCAAGCATTATCAAAAGTTACAGCGCTGTTTCACGGTTCGCCACAACCGATCATCAGACTTCTTTTTTTTTATGGTACTGGTCTGTGTTATTTCCTTTTATCCCGAAAATCCATTTTACTTCCACTGGGATTCGAACCTAGACCAGCGTCTTCTCAGGCAAGCACTCATGAACTGTACCATTGAAGCCACGGGTTTCAGTTCATCCAGTTTTATTTTGATTTTCTTGGGTAACCCAGCGCCTGTACAGGCCAGTATCATAGAAAAAAAGGAGTTTAATGATCGGTTGTGGCGAACCGTGAAACAGCGCTGTAACTCCAGCCGTCCACTTCACGTGGTAGGGATTGTAAGGAATATGGTTGTTCATTCAAAACAACGTAAAGGAAATTGATGTAAACAAACCAACCAAACGGGAAAATTGTGAGATACCACATACATAATCAGTTAATTATCAAATGCTCCAACTGGTGCAACGAGTAGGAAGAAGATAGATCCGTGTGGTATCACAATGCACCTTTTTATTGGTCTAAGTGTGTCGCATTCTGCCGACTGCCACTATAACGTAACCTAACCTAATACTGGCGACTTATCCAATGATATTTAGAGAAGATATGGAAATGCAACTAAGCTCGGTTTGTTTAAGTGAACCCGATCAAAACATATCGACTGTGTGACTATCCTCAAAGAGACAAACAAAAAGGCAGAGTCACGATTCATTACATATGAGTATAGGCGATATAGGAGCATCTAATAACAGGTGTCCTTTAAAATCAAAAGAAAATGTACGGCGTTGTGCGCGGTCTGCTTGCTTCAATTCTTATGTCAACTCGACCTTGTAACAATGTAGATCAGGATCTGTATGCAAAATACGATGCAAAGTGGGTGGGGACTGCCCCATTTCATATGCTCGTCTCGAAATGGACACATTTGGGATTTCAATCACACTCTCAGCTATATTTTCCCATACAATTTTTCCATTTAATTCACTAGCGAGAAGACTCTTAATGATGACTAAGAGCAATACAAACTTTACTCAACGATTCCACGATATTTTCACTATTTCAACATATTGTCCGAGTTCGTATTTATTTTTTTGATTTTTGGCAGTTCAACAATGGCGCGAAATTTAAAATGATACCTCTCGTTTGATAACCCTACACAAATTACACTAGAAGGGTTGCTGGGCTTTTCTAGGCCCAGTCACCCTATTAAGCTTTTCATTCGGGTGCCTTAATCAATTTTTAATTAAGCTTATTGGATAAAAACGGCGCAGAGTCAACTTCATCGCGATCAGAATAGTTGGCTCAAGGAACTCATGAAATTTCAGGTTTTATTTCATTATTTATTTTTTATTTTTTTGAGGCTCGCTGGAAGGAAAAATCATCGAACGACATTGCAGAGCTTGCGAAGGACATTAACCCGATCTAAAATAAACCCCTCGGTGGGGGGAGGGGGCTGATTGTCGTCCTCCCGGATGCTAGTCGTTCGAATAATCGGTAATTCATTTTTGAATACTTTATAAAATTTAAAAGAAAAATCCTCCTTTCGTCGGATTTCTAAACTTTTTTGTTTAGTTACCTAATTGTTTGGCCTTAGCTAACTCTTGCTAACTTGGCCTTAACGAACGTCTGACAAACATCCAAGAGTATCAATTGTCATGAGAAGCTTCTCCACTTTGCCGTTCGTATTCGGCTTAAAATTGTAGGTCCCTTCCACTTCGCACAAAAAACTGGTTGGAGAAGTTAGGTTTGCCTCATAGTTATAGTTAACTCTTATAGATCAGGAGGTGTTACCCGCTTCAGTCTTCTGATTACATTGTCAGTATTTAACAGTTCTGTAAAATGCAAGTTGACATAGTTGAGAAGCCCACTTCTGTACCTTTGGGCTACCTTTTCAACTTCATCTTCTCTCTATGTAGATCAGCGTACGCACCAAAGTGAATTAACTATGTTCCTCGGTACTTTATTTTGGAAGAATTGGATTTTTTGTAAATTTGTTTATCACGTGCCATAACTGCAGCCTGTAGGACCATATCGGTAGCAATAACTTATTCAGTTGAAACTCGATTATCCGGGATTCGATTAACCGGGACGCTCTATTAACCGTGATGAAAATATTTAACATAAAAAACTCTTATATCCGTAAAAAACTCTATTATCCCTAAAAAAAACAAAAACATTTTCTTTATCGACAATAAAGACAATTTTTTATTTAAACTCTATTATCCGTAATAAACTCTACTATCCGTAACACGAGAACAAGACCGAACAAGTTTTTTTCACATCTAAAAACCAACGGGATTTTGTATCTGTTGCATTGCATTTAAAAGACACGCAAGAAGGAGTAACGGGATAATACATTCTTCGGGTTGCGTTTCATTTTGTTTCTTATGTTTGTATGGATTTTGTTCAGTTTTGGTTGGAAAATCTGAAGTTACGCGTCGTGATAATGGCTTCTTCTTTGTTAAGTGAAAATAAAAGATCGCGTAAAGTTTTGTCAATTAAGGAAAAAGTTGATTTGATTAATGAACATTGTAAAAATAGTGTGCCTGTGAAAATGTTGGCTAAAAGATATAAAATCGGCACCCAAACAGTGTATGATATTCTAAAAAATAAAGACAAGATTTTCAAATTTTTCGCAGACAGCTTCACTATAAAAGGATTGGAGAGGCGCAAAACTCTCAAAAAAGCTGAAAATCCCAAAGTGGACGCAGCAACGTATGAATGGTTTCGACAGGAACGATTTCGAGGAGTTCCAATTTCAGGGCAAATGATAATGGAGAAAGCAAAATTTGTTCATGAAAATCTTAACATAGCCTCTGACTGTGTATACTCTGAAGGATGGCTGGGAAAATTCAAAAACCGACATGGAATTCATGGATTGAAAGCGATAGGGGAAAAAGAATCTGCTGACTACGAAGCTGCTACGCTTTTTGTAGAAGAATTGTCTGATCTCATTCAAACAGAGAATTTAAGCAATGAGCAAATTTACAATGCTGCTGAAACCAGCCTTTTTTGGAAATGTTTGCCCCAAAACACTTTGGCAAGCAACGACGAGCGTTCAGTTGAAGGATATAAGGAATCGAAGGAACGACTCACTGTACTGGTTTGTTCTAATGCTTCAGGAACTCATAAATGCAAGTTGATGGTTATTGGCAAAAGCGCTCGTCCAAGAGCTTTAAAAAATGCTGGAGAGCTTCCAGTTATCTACAAAGCCAACAAGCGGGCTTGGGTAACCCAAAAATTGTTCCTTGATTGGTTTAATAAAAACTTTGTCCCGGAAGTTAAAGAGCACCGGGAAAAAAACCATCTTGACAGGAACTCCAAAATTGTATTGCTCTTGGATAATTGTCCAGCCCACCCAGACGTTAATGATTTTAAAGCCGCATATATACTAGTGAGGTACTTTCCACCAAACTGCACTTCTCTGATTCAGCCAATGGACCAAGGCGTGATTCGAAGCCTAAAGTGCCATTATCGCAAAGAGATTATTCGAAAGCTAGTAAGCCCAGAAAACAGGATCAACTTTTTTAAGTCATTTAACATCAAGAATGCTTTATGGGGTGTTTCTAAGTCCTGGAATTTCGTTACCACCGAGGTTTTGAAAAATGTTTGGCTCAATTTACTCTGTCCCGAAAATGAGGAAGAAGGTAAGTTTTATCGAAATCAAAAAGTTTTGTATAGTTTTTACATCATCGACATTTCTAAACTTCCTCAGAACAAGATGCCATTGACGAGGTTTCAAAAATTATGGAAGTCGCAGAGGATTTTGATGTCAATGCAATAAGACATTGGGTGGACTCAGATGCGAATGCTTCACCATTTGCTGTTTTATCAGAGAACGAAATTATGGAGATGATAAATAACCCTCTTGACAACGAGCCGGAAGTCCTTACTGATGAATCCGATGATGTAGAAATTTCAAAAATTCCAATTGTTGATGCGATTAAGGCAAGTTCTACACTTTTGAGCTTTTTAGAAGAGTCGAATTGTCCTGCAAGTTCACCGCATTAACGTTATTTACTCAAAGAAAAACAACGAGTAAAATCACAACGGCAAACAACAATACAACAATTTTTTTAACTTTTTTAAAAAAGTTTTTCTTGAAGTTCCTAATAATCAATCTTGTGATTTTGTAATGTATGTACAAACAAAAATATGTACTGAATGAATTATTAAGTTTTATGAATTAATTTTATGTTTGTTTTCGTTTTTTTTAAATAAAAATAAAAAATAAAAAATTAAAATATCAATTTCTGTTTTATTTTATTTGAGAAAAAAAAAGTTCTATTATCCGGGATTTTCGATTATCCGTGATGGGCTCGGTCCCGACCATCCCGGTTAATCGAGTTTCAACTGTAGTTGGGTAAGCCATTACATTCTACTGTAGGTATCGCCTGTTCAACTCATTTGTCTTTCTCTTTACATGCTCTTCCTAATCCAGTTTAGCATCTAGATTCATTCCCAGATATTTGTCTGTATTTGGGTATTGCACTACATTGTTGTTTATGTATACTGGAATGTGTGGTACGTTTTTTTAACATGGGCTGACTTTAGATCATTAACTCTAATCTGCCAACTTTAAGTCCATTCGAAGATACAGTTTATAGCCATTTGAAGTTTTCTTGTTGCTATTTCGATAGTTGCACAGCAAAAACAACAGTGTCGTCTACAAAAGTTGCTATTGTGATTTCTTTACTTTCATGCAGATCGCTAGCGAACAAAATGTATACCACTGACCCTAGTTGACGGCCTTGTGGTGCACCATCTAAAATTTCTCTTAATGTTGAGGACTCTGTTTCCTGCTCAATTCTGAAGAATCGATATACATAATTAATGATTCCAGAATTCTAGAATAGTGCTTCTGCAGTTGCTTTTGTAATTTATGGATCAGTCCTTTATCGAAAGCTATATCAAGAAATATTGTAGAGTACACATTTTTCTGTTCAAATGCTTTTTCGATTTTATCTGTGATTCTGTGCTTATTTATAAATCCAAATTGGTTACTTGGTTTAGCGATTTTTCATCAATTATTTTTTTGCAGGCGTTTTACCAGCATTTTTCGAATAACATGACCAACATTGGTGGTACCGATATTAGGCGATATGAGGTTACTTCACTAGGTGATTTGCCTGGTATGGTATTCAGAAGGAAAAGATAACTTCAAAGACTTAAGGCCATTAGCCTATCAGGCACGACACTGATACCAGTCAAAGAAGTAAAGTATCTAGGACTTCATCTTGATAGTAAACTCCTCTGGCGAAAATATACAGAGGAGATATCCAAGAAGGCCACCCCTGCTCTCATGATAAGTAGGAGCCTAGCGGGGAAGGCATGGGGATGCAGCCCAAACATCCTGCGATGGATGTACATTGCAATTGTGAGACCATACGGAGCAGTAGCATGGGCGAAACGAACCAGTCTGGCAACGACAAGAGAGACACTCAGCAAAGTGCAAAGACTGGCGTGCCTGTGCATTACCGGAGCAATGCGTATCTGCCCAACCGCAGCCATGGAGGTGTTATTGGAATTAACCCCTCTACACATCATGGTGATGAACGTGGCAGACAAAACAATCTTAAGGGTGGCAAAAGAGGGAATTGGAAGAAGAAAATGCAACGGTTCGAAAGAACACGAAATCATTTACTTAAAAAACTCCCACTTCTTGCCATACCTAGGAATGATAGCATCAGGAAATTCAACTTCAAGAAGAATTTCCAGATAAAGCTCAGCAATAAGGAGAACTGGAGCAATGAACCCACAACTTATGGACTGAGCAACCACACAACAAAATAGTACACGGACGGCTCGAGGACTGAGGAGGGAACTGGTGCAGGAGTGTTTGGGCCAGGAACTAAGCACTACAAATCCATGGGCAAATGTACCAGCATCTTCCAAATAGAAATATGTGACATAGACAGGTGCGTTTGAATCAACCTAGAGAAAAACTAGAGGAATTGCAACAAAGCAATAATGTCTGACAGTCAAGCAGCCATAAAGGCTCTTGACGCCTACGCCATTAAGTCATAACTCGTGTGGGAATGCCTACACGGACTGAACAGACTAGGCAAGAACAATAGAATTTCCATCTGCTGGGTACCTGATGGCCATGTTGGCATTACAGGCAATGAGGCAACGGACTCTCTGGCAAGAAAAGTGGCAGACGAACCCTTTATAGGTCCTGAACCGTTATGTGGGATAGGAGAACACACTCTACGCGAAGAGTTCAGGAGACCGGACGAAGAAACAAGGGCCAAAACCTTTCTCAACATCCAAGGTCTGAGACAAGCATAGTAACTCTTAGGAAATTGTAACCAAAAGAGATTCAACGCTTGTATCAGCCTTGACAAAACCAACCTAAGAATCCTAACAGGCCTCCTCACGGGGCACTGCAGACTCAATGAGGACCTGAGGAAAATGGGTATATCAGAGGACGGGCTCTGCAGATTCTGCAGTGAAACCGCCGAAATTTCAGACCACATACTGGAATCCTGTGTGGCACTGGCCCACAAACGGATAAGATATTTGGGCAGGCACCAAATAACAGACACGGACATACAAACAATGAACCCATGGCTCATTCTAAGATTCATCAAGGAATCTGGACTGGACGCTGTGCTCTAAGGAGTGTGATCTGCCAAGGGTAATTCAGAGCAATACCCCGATACGCCTCATAAAGAAGTGTATCCAGTGGGGGCTCTGAAAGAGGGCATGAACCTCTCCGAGGTACAAGCAGGGGACACAATAGACTAATATTTCGCAGTGTAATATACCCTAGCTAATTATTGTTATTATTATTTCCTGGTATTGGTATCATTATTACCTCCGCGACCTTCCACAAGTTTGTCACATATTGAAACTTTAATGCAGCGTTTATAATCTGCGCTAGTTTTTTTAAAACCTTTTCGTAGAAATTGTTTCCTAAAATTAAAGCAAACCTTGGGTTTTTTTTATATTTATGCCTTCTTTAATTTCTTTTGCAAGTTCTTTAGCTGTTACCGGCTGAATAG
This sequence comes from Portevinia maculata, assembly GCA_949715645.1. Lineage (NCBI taxonomy): Eukaryota > Metazoa > Arthropoda > Insecta > Diptera > Syrphidae > Portevinia > Portevinia maculata. Next base: position 395,894,869 of record OX454525.1, on the reverse strand, counting down.
GTCTATCTTCTTCGCGCCTAACTTTGATTCGTTGATAACCTTTATTTTCATAAGGTTTAAAGACTCCTTCAAGAAACTCTGCAAAAGTGTTTGCTTTCTCTTGGCTGCTTTTTGCCCAGTTACCTTCTGCGGTTTTTACTAGCGGAATGTGAGGTATTGACCTGTTCATTTTTTTTTGTTGCCTTCTAGAGAGAGTAGTCAGTACCAGCATCATTTGTAAGACTGATCAGGTAATTTTTTAAAGAGTCATTAACAAATTCTTTTATAGATTTTCTGAGCTTATTATTTAATTTGTTCAGCGTTATTTTGTCGCTAGGCGCAGTATTGAGGAGTGATCTGATTCAAGATCAGGCCCTTCTTCTACACTTATTTTATTTGAAGGTATATTTTTTGATATAAGTAGACAAGATTTGGGGGTTTTTCATATCTGTCGAGCAGTCGGTAGGCTTTCCCGTTGGGGGATATATACGAGGGCGGGTCAATAAGTCCGTGACTTTTGGAATAAAACACAGATTTTTTGATAAAAAAAAAAAATTATTTTTAACGTAGTCTCCCTTGAGCTCTATACACTTTGTCCAACGCTTCTCCAATTTTTTTATCCCTTCCAAAAAAAATGATTTGTCGAGGTCCTCAAAATAGGCCTTTGTTTGCGAGATGACTTCATCATTGAAGTCAAATCTTTTTCCACCAAGCCATTTCTTCAGGTTTGGGAACAAGAAGTAGTCGCTCGGAGCCAAATCTGGAGAATAGGGTGGATGAGGGAGCAATTCATAGCCCAATTCATGGTTTTTTTGCCATGGCAACTGCACATGTGTGCACCCTTGCATTGTCTTGGTGGAAAAGAACTTTTTCTTGGCCAAATGAGGTCGGTTTTTTTTCAAATCGTCATTGAATCGGTCCAATAAGTTGGCATAATATTCCCCATTGATTGTTCTTCCCTTTTGAAGGTAGTCAATGTGAATTATCCCGCGTGCATCCCAAAAAACAGTCGCCATAACTTTATTGGCTGACAAACCCACCTTGGCCTTCTTTGGCCCCGATTCACCCTTAGAAACCCACTGTTTTGACTGTTATTTGGTATCTGGTGTGTTGTGATGGATTCATGTTTCGTCCACGGTTACAAAACGGCGCAAAAACTCCTTCATATTGCGATTAAACAACGCCAAACCTTCCAGTGAAGTTGTTACACGATTGCGTTTGTGGTCGACTGTGAGCAAACGCGGCACCCATCTTGCGGAAAGCTTTCTCATGCGAGATCCCTACGGCTTCCACAATCTCTCGCACTTTCAATCTTCGATCGGCCAACACCATATCGTGAATTTTTTCGATTGTTTCGGGTGTAGAGACCTCAACTGGGCGTCCAGGACGTTCGGCATCTTCAGTGCTTGTACGGCCACAACGAAATTCAGTAAACCACTTTTTTACCATTGAAATCGATGGTGCAGAGTCCCCATAGTATTTTTCAAGCTTAGCCTTGGTCTCGGTAATGGTTTTTTTTCGCAAGAAATAATGCTTAATAAGCACACGAAATTCACTTTTTTCCATTTTCTCCTCAAATTAGAGAGTAGTCTGATAAAAATAGCTGTCAAACACAAACTAACTGACGCAGCAAGTTTAAATTCTGACAGGAGTCAACTGACAGATGCCTGTTGACAGGAGCAGTGTTGCCGTTTCAGTAAAGAGGTCAACAATTCAAAAAGTCACGTACTTATTGACCCGCCCTCGTAGCTCCACCCTCTTTAATAGTTTTATATCGTTCTCTGTCTCTAGTATTTGTTAATCTGGATCCCTAATATATATTCTTGGTATTAAATCAAACCCTGCGATTAATCTATTGTGAAATATGCGGCAAAGACTTTTATATTTATTTTTCCTTAGCCTATAAGTAGGATATACTTTTTTTTTGTCGGGGTACGAGACTTTCTACACTGGAGCGCTCAGAATCAATACTGGTCCATTGTACTACGGAAAGCAATATACTGATGCAAGATATATTTGCCTCCAGCTCTTTTTCTACTTATGGAACCTCTTTGGATGGCACATGATTGGCATACGCTTCTTTATGGTGTTCAATCATATTATTTATTAACACTGCAGCCCCACCTTTTGTATAATTATGAGGATGATTACATTCTGGCAGTTTAAAGTCGGAAGTCAATTTAAAGTATGCCTCTGAAATAAGATATATACATATTTATTTGGTTAATGTCGAGAGTCACTTGCATCTCATCCTTTCTATTTTCGATACCAGAACCATTCCATTCAAGAATATTTTATTCATCTTTTTTTTCTGTAAAGCTATTTTGTTGCTGTTCTGTATCTCTAGCAATGACATTCTATCTTATGTATAGGAATCGTTTTATTGCATTTTTCCATGCAGCCTACCCTTTTTATTATTTGTTTCATAAAGATTTCCATTGCAGCGATAAATAAAGTCTCATTGGGCCTCGGAAAGACCACCCACCCATCCTAAGATTAATGAGTTAAGAATATTTGTCTTCGGTTCAATCCTCAAAGGATTGATGGAAAAATGTGTGTATATCAGGTTTAAGTTTATGGAATTGCTAATTTGCGTTCTACTCGATGTTACCATTTATAAAATCGTCTATACATCAACTTTACAAGAGATAAACTCACGCCAAATCAAACAAAAAAATAGTGACATTTCATCGCACCCTAAGCAACAAATTTAGGGTGCACATAAGGTAGGTTCGTTTCAATAATATGTTGTTGATTCATAAAAGATACTCGAACAGAAATGCATACAAGGAGCAGAAGCCAAAATACAATACATATAGATATAGAAGAATTGCTCCTTGCTCGATGGCTCGTTTCCAAAGCAGCATATGTTGCAAGGATCGTCGTCATCTGGTGTTACAATTCTTGCTTGAAACTTTTTTTTTTTTGCCTCATTTATATCCGTCCATTACACTTTTGAGAAGATCACAATGAGAGCCCGAAAAAGAGATGGATAAAATAATTTTTTGGACACAATTTTTTCATTTAAATTTAGGCTCATACTCCGAGCGAATACCTATATCCGTAGCTTATAGAGAATCCTTGGCAAATACATACAAAAAAGTGGAGTGAATAAAAATCCATTTGATTCTAGAAGTTGATGTTCCTGGATCATGATCAGGTTGGCACTCAAATGAAACGAAACCGTAAGAAAAGCAAAAAGGTTTCCTCCTCGGTTCAGGAGGAAATAATGTGAATTGCCACAGTGGCACACGTGTACAAATGACGTGTGCCAGATGGTGTTGTTGTGTATATTTTTGGGGAAGATAGGTACAAACAAAATATCAACTTGTGTATGCAATTTGATTAGAATCAAATGGGAATTTGAAAGATTGTAGGTAAATCAAAGACTTTATCAAAAAATGTTGACCTAATGAGGATTAGCAGAATGTTGACACCTACGAGTTATTAAAATTCATTGAATATTGAAAGCTATAAAAGCACGGGATTATCTCTGAGAATATTCCGTATGTAATTGACATTTTCTTAGAAATGCCAACAAAGAGGAGGCAATGCTGCAAGGCTTAATAATGGAAACATTTTTCGTCGCATAGATCTTTATGCTTGTTAGCGATTTAAAAGCGACGATTTGAACAACGTTAACAGTCTCCCAACTCGTTGAGAGTCACTGTATGAGAAAATGAGAACGACACAAAGGTTCGATCTTCCTCATCATAGCGAACCTGGGGCCTTGGAGTCGGAGATTCCCATCGCTGAAGCGTTTCATTGCATTCAATTCACTCGATGTGACCAAGACAACGTAGGCAATATATTTTAGCGTTTTATAGGCACTAGAGTGGTGAAGGGTTATAACTCCAAAGGCCAAAAGTCCAATAACCATTTGTGAACTTATAGCCCACCCAAGTGGGATAAAAGTCCACAAAAACTTTCTGTGGACTACTGACCCATCGATTGATGAAAGCGACTTAATTTCAAAGCAGGTCAGTGAAATAAGCCCATAGGTTGTTAAATTTAGAAAATATTATTTTTGTCATTCGAAGAGGTGTGCAAAGATTTAATTTTTGTGAGCCGAAGTCTTAAACACTTTTACCAGCGTATCGGACACCCAGGTAATTTTATGGGATCTTCTTGTGATATTTATGCAAGCACCCCATAAGCAATGCAATGTGTATGTACCCCCTGCCTGTGGTCACCATTGGATTGGGAGTAGGTGCCAGGTTGTGGTAGGCGCTTTGTTTGGTATATTATTATTTTGAAGTGGGATAATATTGTGGAATCATGACCCGAACACTTGGGGACTTTTGTCCCTTTTGGGTGGGTTATAATATCACAATTAGCTTAAAGACTTATGACCCTTCGCCTACTACAGCCACATCTTAAAAAAGCTCAAAGTGTTCCTCGGTTCGTCGCACACAGGATCAAATATTTGACAGTGTTTTTCTTTTGGAAGAGCCCAGCATCTATTTCCCTTTCCTGCGTATCGTTCAGTACTCGGCTAAGGAATCTTGCACCGAACTGTGTCACCAAACCGAAACCGTTGCCTAGGTTAATTCTTCGTCGGATCTCCACAAGTATCGTTCGTGAAATATTTACCCCGAGTTATGTGAACTTCCTTACTACGAGTACCTCTGCTATCAACAGCGATGTTTTGTCCTACTCGGTGGTGAAATTTTTGTTTGTTTGCTTTGAAAGTATGCAACGGGTTTAGTCATCGTTGACTTCAAGGCCAATCAATTTTGCATGTACAAGGTGGCGCAAAAGTAATCCTCCTATCAGAAAATGCTATAAATTTTGCGATTGGCCCCTAATGTCAGTTCTGTTTTGACATTTGTGTAGTAAACACATGCGAAATACACGTTAATAAACAATGTTACGCTACACTGCTTCAGAACGCGGAATATTGGTGACTATTTATTTGAGCAATAATTTAATTACAGCCAAAAAACATCGGAAGGTTATTTTTGCGCCACCTTGTATGTACTTCAATAACCGTAAAAGTCTCTACCACCGCCACGTAGGCTTTGAGTCGAAAAATAGTGGGTCTCGATGATCTTTTTCAGGATTTGTCTCAGTGTGATGATTTGGTCTACTGTCGATTTGCCCGGTTGAAACCATACTTGCACCAACCGACTTGTGTATTGCAGCTTGCGACGTTCGCATAGTGCGTTGGACAGGATCTTAGGTTAATACGACACTAAGCAGGGATATGCCTTGATAGTTCTTCAAACCTGTAATTTACCTACATTCGGTCTGCTCAATGAATGAATCGTTGTGATCAAATAAAATGTACAAATTATAATATATAATATAAATTAACGGCAGCTGAGATCGAATAAAAAGTTTCAAGTTCCGAGGAAACCTCAACGTCAAATAACCTATCTCTAAGAAAATGAAGCGAGTCTATGATCAGGTCTAAGGAGCTATGACCCCTCCCACTTTAGTACATCACTACTTGTCCGCCTGTGGGGTTCACCAGATCGACCTAAATGCATGCACCCATTATTAATTATTGTTTAATCGTCCTCTTACGACACCAGTTACGAGTATCTCCAGTCTTGTCAATCCAGGAACTTGCATGCACACTTGCGGGACAGTTTCAAGATATTAAGCCCCATTTCGACGATCATTTCAGTTTCAGTTTCAGTTGAGCGATCAGTTAAGATTTCACTTAAACTGATGTCTAAATGCAAAAATTGAAGCGTTTAACTGAAACTAAAACTGATCTAATTCCCCTAAGTTGTCAGTTCAGTTATTATTTAAAGTGATGTATAAATACGTTTTAGTTCAGTTGTCAGTTCAGTTGGCATTTCAATTGCGGTTGGCGGTGAATCAACATTTTCGAGTTCCTATTTTATTTTTTTCAATATGTCGAAACAGAGTGATAATATGGTCGATTTCATTGAAATTTATCGCGCGTGTCCATGTTTGTGGAAGAAAAGTGACCCTATTTATCACAATTCAGTGAAAAGAGAAGCAGCATACAATATGTTGCTGCAAAGCCTAAAAGAGGTGGATACGGAAGCAACGAAGGCAAAGGTCAGGGCAAAGATTAATCGAACATGAAAGACAGTTCATTTAAACGTCAGTCCGGTATTCAGTTGAGCCCTCATTTTACTTGTGAGCAGTCGAAAGTCAGAAGAAATACATTGCGTAATGGACGATGAAAGCCTAATTGCAATAGCTATAGTTTTGTCGCTTGAAAGAAATGGAGCAAAGATTGGTTCTTAAAAAGACGAACCCTATCGCAAGTAACTTTATTGAGGGAATTGAGTGAAAGCGTATATTTGGAGCTACTGCAACTAGTGACTCCAATTATAAAAAAAACAAGATAGCAATATGAGAGAAGTCATATCACCTCAGGAAAGATTAAGTACAACCCTCCGATTCTTAGCAACTGGAAATACTTACCAAAGCCTTAAATTTCTTACTGCGGCACCAAGTCTAAGTGCAATTATACCTGAAATTTGCGAAGCATTAATAAAAGTAGGAAAAGTAGGAATTATATAAAGGTAACTACTCGTATATTTGAAATATAAAAACAGGAACTCGAAAATGTTGATTCACCGCCAAGTGCAATTGAAATGACGACTGAACTGAAACTTATTTACACATCAGTTTAACTGATAACTGAACTGACAACTTATGGGAATTCCATCAGTTTCAGTTAAACGCTTCAATTTACGCATTTAGGCATCAGAGACACAGATTTTAAACACTTTGTAACAAATTAACAGTTATTTGAGTCATTCTTCAAAAGACAGGCCTTTTTAAAGAGTTGTTAATTATTTGTTTCCGATTTGTTTTCAGTTTGACAGTTTAGTTGACAGCTTTTAGTTCTGGCAGGCAGAAATGTAGTAAAATTTAACGCGTTGTCGATCAAAAACAATTGTATAACAGAAATGATGGTACAAGACATCGTTGCTGCATGAAATAATGACAGATTATGACGTGTAATGCGAAATGCATTGAAAAAAAAATTCCAAAATTCTGAAAATTAAGCACATGTTGGTTCCACTGAAAACATGCCAGTTTATCTAATTTTAAGGTTCACAGGTAAGAAAAAACCTATCTCCTAAAGCTTTATCATAAGTTTCTAGCTCTCAAAAAACGCAAACGGATTATTTCTTACCAAGCTTTATAAAATACGCAAATGCTATTTTCTCGAAGGAATACTTGAACTGTTCCTCAGATTTAAATCGATGTCCATTAAATCCTAATGAGACGTATCTATCTCCATGGTGTTCCAGTGAACTCGTGTATAATTTGGCATTACAGCTTATTTGATATTGTAAATTTAGTTTGAGGTACCTTATCAAACTAAACAAGTACAGATACCTTACCCCGAAGCAACTCCTCCATTTCACCTTCCAAACGCTCTCTCAAAATACTCGACAGACAGCCACAGGCTCAACTTGAGTGCATCGCTACTGGTCCGCCTGAGGGGTTTGCCGGTTCCCCTTCCGGTTTGGAATCACTTGGTCACTAAGCCCAATCAAATGCTGGTGTTGTTGCGTTTGTGTGATCCAACCTCTTTGCATCTGCCTTTTTTCACAATCGCTTAGTAACCGAGCCGGCCACACTCCACTTTCTCTGAGATAAGTCTTTTGAACCAAAAATTGTATAGGCAGGCTGCTAATGCACACCATCTGATGTTCTTGTTAACTGACACGTCTGTATACTTTAGATCAATGAGAATCTTTGAGAATCTTTTTATTGTTCAATATGAAAAAATAAATAATTATAAAGCATTAGCTTCTTCACCCAATTCTGTGCGCGAAGTTACAATGGAAATCCTACATTTTCACGCGTCACGCCTACTCCGAATGGCATTACGGCTTCTCAAGATAATTAAAACTCTAGGATCTCTCTTTTGAACATGGCTTCATCGAATCTGGGAACTTCTTGTTCGAACAATTTTGAATTTTTCGGCCACAAAAGTTGCCTGTGTTTTCCCGCCATTTCATCCACCCTACGCTTACGCGATGATTGATGTCGTCATCACAGGTTGCTTGACTATTGATCATGGATCCCAAGTACTTATACTTTCCGCAATTTGAAATCCTTTTTTAATTCATATTAATGTCTGGAATAGTCGGGCGCAGTGGCTCAGTGGTTAGTGTGTCGGACAACTAATCGAAAGGTCCCCGGTTCAATTCCCGCCGGGGCCACATCTAGAGGTTTTCTCTACTGCCCCACCTCTTGCGAACGTCTGACAAACATCCAAGAGTATCAATTGTCATGAGAAGTTTCTCAAATTTTTCGCTCGGATCGGCTTAAAGTTGTAGTTGTAGGCCCATTCCACTTCGCACAAGAAAGTGATCGGAGAAGCTAGGTTTTAGGCCCTGTCTAATATTTATATATTTATTTTTTAATGTCTGGAATAGGTTGGAGTGGCTCAAAGAACGGCAGCATAAGTATTCTGTCTTTTTCGAAACAAAAGACGTTTGGTTCTCGCTTATGTTGGCTCCGTCTTTAGCAAAGAGTAATTATTGCACTTTAAAGTCCGGCATTTTACCTTTAAGCAGATAATTAAGGACGGTAAAAAATATCAGTTACCTGCGACAAACCCGCACTGGTCATCAGATAGCCCTATTATTTTCCGGTATCGACCATGTAATACCCGCTCAACGGTTTTCATGGTCTGATATAACGGTAATTGTCACAGTTTCGCATATCGCCTTTGCCTTCAAACAAATTAAGAAGATAACTTTCTTTCCACTGGTAAGGCATTGGATCGCCTCTCATCAGTTTAGAGATGCGAATCATTAGCCATCCGAATTCAGAGATCCGAAACCTTATTAAGGAAACTTACAGACAATCCGTAATACCAATTATCAACTATGTAAGAACTTACTTATAAGTCCCAAAATGTGTTGAACGCGTTGGGAGCTTTGTTTACATAGTTGATCAACTCATTCATACGTTGAAAAGCCTCGTCCAACTGATTGACCAACTCATTCAATTCTTGAATAGAATCGGTCACCTGGTTGACCTAGTCATTCACAGTGGCTGAATAGCCTCGCCCACCTAGTTGATTAACTTGCTTGAAAAGGTCAGAAAATCGGTTGTTCAACTGCGTTTTCGGTGCGTACTCGCAACGAGTTTATGTACGCGTTGAGATTCAAGAAGTCACATCATTTGGTTGTTGACTTGAAGCATGCGCCCTACCAAAACATCATCTCCTTGTTTGAAGAGTTGCCCTTTCAGTTTTCAAATGTCTCCTGTCCCCAGTTATTTGCTACTGAAATATGAATAAAACAGCTGAGTCCTGAATTCCATCAACATCGGGACCAGCCAGCGTTTCAAAATCATCCCCGTTAACAGAAATCAATGTGACATTTATTTGACAAGGTTTTGATGGATCTTTCATCTGGTCATCGTTTGACATAAGTTTGCCTGGTCATATTTTATTGGTATGGTAATGAGGAACCGCAGAGTTCATTAGCGATGCTAATTCAATTCAACGACTGCCGTCGGTGATTCACCTGCGAGCTACTCAATTCCACAGTGTGTTTTATATCTACACGTACTTTCTCGCTACTCGTGCATATGACAAAGTCTCCAGTGCAGTTACAGTTTTCTTTAATAGATTTCTTTACTAGTTCAGCTACTGTGCGTATGCGAATAAATCTCAAGACTCCAAGCGCAAAATTCAATGTTCGAAATGAAGGCGCACCTATTCGAATATCTAAAAGATTTTGTGTATACATGTTAAGCGCGTGGCGTCCACACTTCTTATAAAATGAGCCAGATGGAGGCATAGACAACTCCGAGAGGAATATTTATAACCTTCAATGAGCAATTATCAGACCTTTCTTGTGTTGCGCACCAACTATCCCTAAACGCACACCCGGGACGACTTCTACCTTTCTTCCTCTGAATGTTCAGGAATTGAATATTTTTATTCTTTTTTCGCTGCTTCTTTTCTTCCTGACCATATGTTATGCTTAAGGATTTTGGTGGCATGACCACACTTTTGAGTCACTATTATCCTTGCAGGAGAAAAAAGAAGGAAAACACAAAGATGTATATAAAATACATTTTAAACGGTTAACCCATTTCCCAGTCATTGTTCGAAATATAAATAAAAAACAACCCAAAACCACTGCAATTAAATTCTTCATAAATTACTTTAAGTACCGGCCTGATGGGTACTAAATCCTTTTCGCAGGAAAACGAATCAATTAATACTTACGACTTAGTAGTTGTGCGTGGTGAATAGTTTAATTACCTTGTGCTTGCGGGGACACGCAATAACAAACTGATTTAGGGAAAAAGGATGCATTTAATCGGAGCTTAATATGTCCCTGAGACCCCGCACTGGAAACAGCAGCTATTGCGTGCCATTTGCGAGGGATAAGGTTGCACACTTGATTGATGTAAGTTTAATTATTAATTGTCATTATGAAGTCATCTTGATCTGGACTTAATGATCCTATTATAGTCCTTGGACGCGCTGAAAGAGATAATTGTGTTTAATATCGCCTTTGTAGTCAGGTAATGGTCAAAGTAGCGAAGTTCAAATATTGGATGCGTTTCAATTATTCGTTGGAGCTGGGATTTAAATATCCCCTTCACTATATAATTATTACGTAAATCTGTTATAACATCTACGGTAGACATTCGATAATTGCGGCCAAACTCGAAAGGGGGCGGCACTTAATTAACAATGACATAGATACATAATATTTGACCGATTTTGCAACAATTCTGAACAAAATCTGTTGATGATCTTGAATCCATCACTACACACCAGAAATAAAAGAATAGTCAAAACTAAGGAAACGACAGTTGCATCCGCCAGGATTGGACATATTCAAAGAGGAATTGATGGGAAAACTTCCTTGTTTGGGGAAAAAATTGACGTTGAATCACGACAATGCCACGACTGAAACATCCGCCATCGAATTGAACGAGTTGCACTACGAATTCCTTCCCCTTACCATATACTTAAGGAGCCTTTCAAGTTTTTGCATGAAAAAATAGCTCGGATGTAGTAATAGATTTTTGCAACAGTAAACGGTATTTAGAAACAGATCAACACATCAACTCCGACCTCAACTTTAACAACCACGCCGAACGTTTTAGAACCAACGATTTTTAATGGGGTGGAACACATTAACACCTCAACCTTAACTTAGACTTCAATTTAGACCTAAATCCTAAATTCAAAGTTGAAGTGTAAATCCCACAACCTTGCGGCATTGTTTTCAGTTTTCCCAACATGCAAATGCTTATATTTGAGCAAATTTTCTCTTTTGTTCACAAACCATGTTTTGTTTCGCTGTCGAAGTTTCATCTTTCAATGTGTTTGACTCGACTTCAAACACTGAGGTTCTTGCATCTTTCAAAGTCGAAGTCGAAGTTGAAGATTTGATCTGTTTCTACCAAAGTAGGTAGAGGTAGGTAGAGGTGGCGGTTCGGCCTGAACCCAAGTAGCACTATGTTGTGCCTTTTTGTTACCACGACTTGTGTGACCTATGGTGTAATAATTGTAGAGGATTTGATGGATAGCTATATCCAACCTGTGGAGTTGAGAAAACGAATAAGATCTTGTATCCCTTTTCCCGATATATCGCTAAGGTCGTCAAAGAATGGTGGATTCAGTGCCCGCAATCTGACTCTTGCTAGAGCCGAACATTCACAGATTAAACGGAAGATAGTTTCTCTTCATTCCCGCAACTTCGGCAGTGGAGGGTTAATGGAATACGTGTTTGGCCACATGGTCTCCAATTGGCCAATGCCCCGTGCTTATCGCCGTAATTCTGGCGACATCGTGGCAGGATCCTTTGTTCTTCTTTTGTCATAAGTTGGCCATATCTTCCTTGATGTGATGCAGTTAGTTAACCTTCTCCATTGAAGATTGGATTTCTCCAGGAGGTATGAGTGTATTTGTCTCTTAACCGAACCTAGCGGAATGTGAACCCTTGCCGCGAGTGAGCCGTCTAGAGCTGGGTCCTACCTGACCAGCTCATCTGCACGCTCGTTTCGTATTATGTTACTATGCCCTGCAACCCTGAGTAGTGTAACCCTGAAACGTTCGCCCAATCGGGCAAGCTCGTTTCGGCACTCCTGCACCAGTTTGGAAGGCATGGTAGCCGGTTCAATTGCTGTTTCTACCACAACTCAAGCGGCTTAAAAAGGTGGGGCATTGCTCAACAATCAACATTGACTCGTTATAGTCATTATGGAGTTTATGTTGAATAATAAAATTAACTTTTGCCGAAAAAACAACTTTTCTCTTGTTCACGAACAGCTTAGTTGGGTTTTCAGTTTGAATATGATTAAATATAATACATTTTCTTGTTTGAATCTTTGTTTGATTGCCAATAAAATAAAAAAAATTAAAAAAAAATAAAAAAAATTATATACAATCCTTGCCTTGAAGATTTAAATTGCGAAAATGCACATCGCTATAAAGCAGTAGCACTGCCTTACCAATTTGAATATTTGAATGAGCTGACTACAGAAAGGTATATATGGAATATGTACTTCAAACTGTCATAAACAAAAGTCTTATGGCTCAAACACATGTGCAGCGGGACGGACGCAGTAACGCAAGCATTAACACACATGTGCAGTAAAAGTTGATGTTTCGGCAAAAAATATTTTTTTTTCTTTCAGATAGGAATTTGCCACATTCAGTTTGTATCTTGCCGACCTCATCTAATCGAGGTACAACTGAACGACAAAAAACTAAAATATTAGGTAAAATGTCATCCCAGTTTAAATTTTTAACGTCAAAACAAAAAATTGTACTAAATTGTGATGGTCTGCTACAATCGGTGCAGCAAGATTAGAAATAGAGACAACTTGCATGAAGAATTGACATGCAGTAAGTAACGGTTTATTTTACATACAAAATCATCCGTATTCGATTTGCAACAACAGTCGCAATTTTTGAAATGATTGCGTCATCGAGTTATAGGACCCTTTAGATCCCATAAACAGTGCAATGCGTATGGGGGCCATTTCACTTTCACAAAGCGTTTACATTTGGCCTTATTTCGTTTGGCGTTATTTCACTCCATCATCAGTTTGATATAGAAGACGCTTACTTAGTTCAAATTCAATATTCAAACTGACTTCATCGTAATAATATGGGCTCTACTCAAGATTGAAGAAGTCACATGATAGCGCATTTCCTTGCCGAAATCCGGTGCAAGTTCGGAATAATTCGGAAGAGCTGCTTGAAAACTGCATATAACACCGCGTGTTTTCAAGTGTCACGCGACATAACTGGATCCTTTAAAGTCAATGAAAAGATGGTAAATCTCGACTTGAAGTTTGTTAGTATTTTCCAGGATTAGCCTCAGTGTGAAAATTTGGTCTATCGTCGATCTGCCGGCCCGGAAGCCACACTGGTACGTGCCAATTAGTGTGTTGCAGAACGGCTTAAGAAGTTCACACACTACGTTAAAAAAGATCTTATATGCGACATTAAGCAGGAATATCCGTCGATAGTTTATGCAAGACATATGATCGCCTTTCTTGTAGATGGGCCATCAGAGCCGGCAGCCTTATTGTTCGTAAGCTTTATAATAGCAAAGTCAACCTCTTCTTTTTAACTAAAAATATTAGGCATTAACGGATCTACAAGCTTAAGCCGAATACGAACGGCAAATTTGGGAAGCTTCTCATGACAATTGATAGATACTCTTGGATGTTTGTCAGACGTTCGAGGTGCGGCAGTGGAAAAAAACTCAAGATGTTACTTTGCCCCGGCGGCAATTGAACCCGCGACCTTTCGATTAGTAGTCCGACACACTAACCACTGAGCCACTGCGCCCGTCATCTGTTCTTCCTTGATAGGACGTGGGTTCCCTTCTTGTCTTATCACTCTCTCTATATGATGCCCATTTAGCAGCTGATGAAAATGCTGCTTAAATACATTTACTATTCCCTGCACTTCGGTGAGTAGGTTTCCGTCGCTGTTTCGAAGAGCCTGCATTCAGGTCTTAATGCAAGCAGCCAGTTGCTTCGCTTTCTTGTTAAATCTCCGATTGTTGTTTCGATCGCGGGGATCTTCGATTTCCTTAAGCTGAGAGACTGCGTACGACCTCTACTTTCTACAGGCTCTTTTTCTCCTCCCTTCTCATCGCTTGATACTTTTCTCTCGCTGCACTTGTTTTGCGCTGCAGCGTTTTCAAATGTGCATGTTTTATCAACTTCGTACGGTTAACGCGTACATCATCATAGAACGGGCTTTTTCACTGTGGTGGCTGGTGATTCACGGTGATCTCGGCTGCTTCCTTGATGATGTCGCGATATCGGCTCCTCATATTGTTGGCGCTTGTGAGTGGTGAGTGCACAGAGGGGAGTCTCTCGCTCATCCGCTCTCATTAGACTATGTCTACTACATGTGTGCTAAGGTGTCCAACGTCGATTTTTTTGGGCAGTTCGCAGCTTCTTCGGCCTTAAATTTAGCCGCAACAAGAAAATGGTCAAAATCGACGTTTGTTTCACGAAATGTGTGCACGTTTAAGATTTTGGATGCGTGCCTTGCATCGATTAGCACACATTCGTTTGGCGGATCGACCAGCTAGAGAGCGCCAGGTTTCTGTGTGGATTCTGAGCCTTAGGAACCTAGTGCTACTTATCATTACGAGATGCTGCAAAATCGATTAGTCGGTTGCCGTTATGTGTTGTCGTGTTGGGAGGTTATGCTTACCAACTAAGCCGCCCAAGATACGAGTATTTTCCATAACGACTTTGGCATTTAAATCCCCGAGCACAACTTTGCCATCGTACTCCGGACAGGCTCCGTAAGCTCCGTCTAGGAGATCATATAACTCCTCTTTGACGGAATCATATTGTGCACATATTAGGCTTGTGTTTTGAAATGTAGCTTCATCTTATTCTAATAAGCAAACTTTATACTCCCTGGCGGCCTGAAATAAACAAGATACAGAATTTTTTAAAATCCGCCCACTGACACGCCCACAATTAAAAAAAAATAATTTATCGAAAAAGTCTAATTTTGAGCTAGAGAGCTTGCATTTAGAGAGAAATCATTTCTGCAGACTGCTAAACGGCGAAGACGACACAAATTATGCTGTCAGGCAGAACGAACCATTCAGCCTGGACGATGGAAGCCAAGAGTTCCATCTACCTGACCAAAACGAAGTGAGTATAGCGCTATCCCAGCTTTAGTCCAACAAAGCTGCTGGACCAGACACGGTTTAAATGCAGAGCTTTTTAAGGCAGCGCGAGATGACCTGGTGGAGAGCATACACCAACTCGTTTCCAAGATTTGGTCAGAAGAAAATATGCCTGATGAATGGAACCTCAGCATCGTTTCTCCGATCCACAAGAAAGGAGACCCTCTAAACTGCGCCAATTATAGAGGCATCAGTCTCCTGAATACTGCCTATAAGATCATGTCTGCTGTACTGTGTGAACGCCTGCAACCATTCGTCTACGACCTGATTGGTCCCTACCAGTTTGGTTTTAGGTCCGGTAAGTCCACGGCAGATCCTGGAGAAAACTCAAGAAGTCCAAATCGATACCCATCACCTTTTTATCGATTTTAAGGCCGCATATGACAGCATCTACATATATACGCAAGCTATACAGAGTCATGTCTAGTTTTGGCATCCCTCCCAAACTTGTCAGATTGTGCAGAATGATGATGGGCAGAAATTTGATGTCAAAAAGGATTTAGACAAGGTGATGCGCTGTCATGAGGCACAATTTTCCAAAAATCTGTGCAACTACTTGCATATGCTGACGACATTTACATAATTGGCAGAACACTGCGAGCTGTCACTGGCGCGTTTGCAAGTATTAGCACAGAAGCGGCAAAAAAGGGTATAGTGGTAAATGAGGGCAAAACGCAAAACAAAATACATGCTGTCAACAAGCAGGGACACACAACATCGACGAATCGGACATAACGTCATGATAGACAGCTATAATTTTGAGGTAGTTAGGGGCTTTGTCTACCTCGGCTCCACAATTAATTCTGACAATGACACCACAGCTGAAATTAAACGAAGAATTACACTTGCCAACCGCTGTTTATTTGGCCTAAGACGGCAATTGATTAGTAAGGCCTTGTCCAGAAAAACTAAAGAGACTCTATATAAGACCCTCATCCCAGTCCTGCTCTACGGAGCAGAAGCGTGGACATTAGCAAAAGCGGATGAAGATCTTCTCGGTCGTTTCGAACACAAAATTCTTCGAGTGATTGAGTGAACACAATATAACAAACCTTATTATGAATTGAGTGGAATTCCTATTGTTAAAAAAGTTTTGATGAATTGTGTTGTAGCTGAAATTTTGTGAAGTAGTTCCAAATATGTGATTGGGGCAACAGCCTCATATCTGGCGTTGTACTCAAGATTGGGGTGAATAGACACTTTGTAATTTTAGCCAGATCAGAAGGGTTGAAATATTTCATTTAACAAGATGCATCGTTTGTTTTGATGGCTCTGCACCCGGCCAAACCGTATGGCAAATAGCCAAATTTATGTTTGATACCAGACACTTTTAAAAAGTAGATCAACAAACGTTTGACAATTACAATTTGATGTGATGCACTGTTCACAAATTGTTTCAGTCTCTCCTTCAAAACCTCACCCATTAGTGAATCCGCAGACCAAAAACACTGCACAATTTCATCGAAGACTTATGCCCAATTCATTTTATTTTTTTCCCTAGATGCTTTCATGTGAAACGTTCCCGAAAGGTTGCTTCTATCGGTTTTTTTTCCATTTCTCTTTTATTGAATTAAACTGTGCGTTAAATTAAAATTTGACACCCGAATAAAGAATGACTACATGCAGTGTGTTGTGTTTTTTTTTTTAACTGAAACAAAAAACTGTCAACATAAAGTAAAAGCTTCTCTGTGGCCAAACCTTTTTTTACCGTCTCAAGTCAAAAATCAAATCTTTTCAAAAGCAATTGCCACACGCAAGTCATCTTCTTGTAAAATTTTTGTCTGCCAATCTCGATTAAGTCATTTGATACACTTTTCCACCTCATTTGGTCGTAATTGGGCACCACCAGCCAGCCATCAGCCACCAAGAAGCAAGAAGTCAACCACCATCAAACACTGTCTCTGGCATCCATCGGACATGGCACTGATGCGACATCTCCTTTGCCCTTTGGTGGCGACTGCTCCCAGTGTCCGAGGATAAAGTCTCTCATTTAAACTGGCAAACAGTTTTCGGCCGAAAATTCGTGTGAAAAATTCACAATTTAAGTCCTTGAGGTGACACCGCAACCGAAACGAGCAGAAAAAAAGATCCCCGAACCGCAACAGTCACTTGCCAGTGTGTTCATAGCAGGGGCAATGAGTCAATTATACAGGTAATTAAAATCGCAATCACCTGAGTTTGGGTTTCGAATATCAAAAAATGCACCTCTGTGGTGATTTCTCGCACAATTAAGTAACCTGTGTGCGCATCGGAGAGTACTGGTACATTATAACGCCTTCTCCTATGCACCATTGCGCATGATCGCTTGAAAGGTTTCATCAAAAGCAAATCGGCAAGGAATCTTAAAAGGATACCGATCAATCCCCACAGGGAGTTATTCCTTAATAAATTGTCGATTTTAATGTTTATTGCTGAGGGAAATTCCCTTTTCCATAACTTGCATCATTTGGATTTAGAATCATAATCATTGAATTAAAGTTACGAGCTATGCGAATGAAAGGCGCTTCCTTTTGTCCTGCGCGGCGGTGGTATTAGTTGATATTGGTATCCACGATACGAGTTAGACTCCTGAAGAGTCCTTTTGTGCGTTCGTACTCATGGAAATGGATTTTGGCCCGCACAATCGAATCCATATGAACCGAGTACTTGGATTGATATAGCGACCCTTGTTTATTATGGCAGGGGCGTGTTACGCCTGTCAACATTTATGTTGGTGGTCATCGGTGGTCAGTTCATACTTCATCTTTAGTTTGTTGCGCAGTCGAGTGTTTCCCTTCACAATGTGTGTTCCTTTTCGGGCTTTGTTCAAGGATACCTTACAATAACACACTCTGTCAGGTAAGCACAAAAGGATGATATTATTTTAGGGAAAGATTCATTACTTCATTTGGTAATCGTGTCTTAGGAATGCGATCCTGCGTGGTGTGAAATTCATTTAACCACGACTAATTTTATTGCTCAATTTTTTAGTCATTCTTTTTATCTTCTGGAATGAATTGTTTTCTAAGGGGTTATTGTGAATAGAATCCTTAAAATCCTTAAACGTACTTAATCAAAGGCGAACAATACGAATTCAATCAGTCTATTTTGAAAATAAAATGATTTGCATTGAAAAAGCGATTAGTTAGGTAGTCCTATTCTTTAGAATCCTTTGATGCCGATAGGGTTATCTAATGATCCTTTTGAGTAATGTTTGAGCAGAACAAAAAATGTTTTCCAGCGAACAAAATATGTTCAGGTCAATGTAGTTGATCTGCTCTGTCAATCGGCAAAGATACAGCCAATCTTATAATTCGGAATTAACTTTTAGAATGTTGTTGTTGTGTAATCCCTGACGTCCAGTTATTTATTTTATATGATTTCTACGAACGGAAAATTGAGTAATCTGCCTTTTCCAGTCATATACATCAACATATCTCACATCTCTCTAGCAAAGTTCTCTGTGTTTCCACAGCAATTTGCAAACCATAATTGGAACCATTGAATCTGTCATCCTGTTGCTTTGATGCAATCAACTTCCCCAAAGTGGATACTTAACAAAAGATTTGTGTCCGAATCCATATGCCACCACTAACAACCTTATTTGGGTGTAAGCATGAATGTCGATATACTTGGCAAATTTATCCTCGGGGGTAGAATGCCATTTTCTGATACACACAAAGTCGAATACTTACTCGTATATTATTCACTAGGGAAATAGTGGACAAATGCTTGTCCTTTGTCAGCGGTTCGCTTTGCGGTGTCATTGTAACCTTATTATGTGTTCAAGATCAATGACGTCGTAGCCAGTTTTGCACCTGTGTACAGGTGCTAATTTAATATACGCAACTAGATCAGAGCACAACAGAATCGGTCCTCTGTTCAGTCACTGCCCTCTGCATTGTGTTCCCCCAATTTAAGATCATATCTACCGGCGATGATGCTCCCTCCAGGAGCAACATAAAAAAAGAAATCACAAAGAGTCCCCAGACTGCAGTTGCGGGACTCTTTCGTTATGCACATCCGCATCATGTTAATGGGCTGCTGCCAACCATGTTGCTCCTGCTTATGCCGTTGTGTTGGTGATCAAATATAATGTGCCTAATTTTCACGTCATTAATTTTTTCCAGAACCTGATTAGATAATCTGGACCAGGGATCTTGTTAGACTCTGCGATATGCCGCAACGCGTCGCCTGCCTTCACATGCTAACGAGCACCAATAGATATGTCGTGTTCGGAGGGCTATGCCTTTTTCTTTCTTCGATTACCGCTTTTTGGGTGTTTCGTGGTATTGGGATCCAGTTGCAATTTGTCAAATGGGTGTTCCAGGCCTTTTAATTTTGATATGCCGCCACCTCTGATATAGCATGGACCACCAGCCAAGCCGGAAAAAAATTCGTTAAGTACAGAGAATTTTGCATGCGAAGCTTATTAAAGATTTGGTTCAGCGAATTATTAAGTTGTCTGAACGTTTGTAATCCATGCATTGTTGTTTATTGCTGAAACAAAATTTAAGACTAAGACAACAAATCTATTGGAAAACGTTTCTTTGTGGATTAGGTCCAAAGCATACTCATGGCTCCCGTCACCGATGTGCCTAACGCTTGCGGATCTTAAGAAAGCTATTGCATTGTGTTGATTCGGATTCCCCTAAATTTGATAAGCAGTTGGTGGTATATTACGGCAGGTATATTCCTGGTGGAACATCACCATTCTCGTGCCAATCATTCCCATTTCCTTATAAGTGTATTGGAAAAAGCTTATCAACCCTCTTCCCAAAAAGCAGTTCAAAGAACGCATAGAATTTCGTGCACTGGCACCATAGATGCCATTTGTTCCTATCTAACTTCAGCCTTTCAAGAACTTTTACACCGTTTATCAATGCATTGCTACATCGGTTTCACTTCGTTAGAGAAAAATTAGATCAGACGACTTGAAAGGTCCCACACGAACGAAACCTCCATGAAACTTCTGTCCAGCGCGGTTCAACTCTTTGACTTCATGCCAAAGAAACTCAACTTCTGCGATTGTTTTGCATGGTCTACTGGCGGCCCTTAGGCAATTGACTCCCATTCAGAATGGTAAACTGAATGTTCAACAATGGCAACCAGAGCATAGGGGCAGTTATCAGTGGGCCTAGCTGCAAAATCTTCGCCCCCTTGAAATCACAAGAACGATCTTCCAAACTGAAAACTCTGTAATATGACTTTGTATTAGAGAATGCTTGAGGAGAAATCTCTGAAGATCAACCATCAGCATACCTTCAGGAGCTTCTTCTTCTTTCTTAACGGCGAAGGCATGATTAGGAATTAGTGGATCATAACGCTTCCAGTTTACTGCCTACCTAGTGGTTCGCCTGTGGAGTCCACATGTTTCGGATCACTTCTTTACAGAGACCAATGAAATGCAGGTGTTATTGCATTTGCTTGATCCAAGAGTTGTAGGTCCGCCTCTTTTTATCGATTTCGATGTGTGGGGCTTATTCATTTTTGTTTGATCCTAGAATAACACATAGGGACGGGCTACAGTCCGCTTGGGCAAACTGTTGGATACCCTATTCTTATTCCTATCCCTCATAAGTGGGCGTGACAAAAGTCTAAGTATGGTTGAATTGTTAAGAACGCTCTACATATTTTGTTATATAACATTTAAAGGATTTTATAAAAAAAAAAAACGCTCCCTAGCTCAAACTTGGGTGTTTCAATAAAATTGTTTTATTTAATTGTGGGCGTGTCAGTAGGCGGATTTAAAAAAAAATTAACACATGAGAATAAAGGGCCCCTAGAGAGTATATATTATAAATTTCAGCTCCCTAGCTCAAACTTTGAATTTTCAAAAAAAATAAAAAAATAATAATTGTGGGCGTGTCAGTGGGCGGATTTTGAAAATATTTACACATGAGCATAAAGGGCCCATAGAAAGTATATATTTTAAATTTCAGCTTCCTAGCTCAAACTTTGGATTTTCAAAAAAATTGTTTTATTTATTTGTGGGCGTGTCAGTGGAAATTTTTTTATCCCGAGCAGTTTTAGGAGTCATAGATCATATATAAAAAATTTCAGCTTTCTAGCTCAAAATTCGATTTTTTCCAAAATTTTGTTTTTTTTTTTAATTTGTGGGCGTGTCTGTGGGCGGATTTCAAAAATTCGTAAACTTGATTATTTCGGGACCCTAGAGAGTATATGGTTAAAATTTCAGCTCTTTAGGTCCAGTTTAACGGCCTAATTTTTGCCGACAGACGGACGTACGGACAGACGGACATGGCTAGATCGACATTACTATCGATGCTGATCATAATATAGTAACTTTTAGGGGTCTACGGGCAATATTAAGGTATGTTACAAACTATGCGTCAAATTTAATATACCCTAGAATAGGGTATAAAAACTGTTTATACAAAGCAAAAGGCGATACGCAAAACGGGAGACTGTGACAATTACCCCGTTCAATCAAGCTTATGTCAGAGACCATGTAGATCGGTGAGCGGGTATAAGATGGCCGAATGCAGAAAATAATACGACTATCTGAAGACCATAGCGGGTTTGCGCAGGTAAATCAACCACAGATGCAATCCAAAGTATAAGGATCATGATGGAAAAACATCGTGATTACTGTAACATGATTACAGACATCTCTCTAAAAACGTTGAATTTGGATTCTGGTGACCTTGAAACGTGGAGATATGTCAAAATCCGCGATTCACAAAATCAAGAACTTCCACTGGAAAGTTAAAAAAAAGAGGATGAGGGATTAGAAACTTTAGTCAGATCCAGGAGACTAGGAGAGCGATCAGGAGCGAAGCGAATTGGATAAGTTACAATGTTCATTCGGACTAAAGACACTTAACCTTTCATCTGAAAGGCGCGTCTATCATTTTTTTAGCAAGTCAGCATTGAAATCATCCCAAACTATTACATGCTCTGAAGTTGCACATAGATCACTTAGAGCGGAGAAAAATGGAACCAAAGAACACGCTAACTTTAAAAATCTGGATACCAAATACACTGCTTAAAAATATGTATCTTCGTTCAACTTACCCTCTGAATTTGATATCAGACTTTCAAGTACTACGAATGGTTGGAGAAGCTCTGTATAGGCAGTTACGTGAAAAAATTAATTTATATCAATAAATCAAATCTGTTTCCTATACTAATCAGTGTCTGGCTTGCTTTAAATATATACTTATCCGCATCTCTAAGTCCATAGTGCGCACCATATAATCCCCAACACTAACTAATTAAGTGTGCTTTCCGTTCCAGTAATCGACAAAACCGCAAGTCGGAACATTTAATTTTCGCTAAGATTCCCCGAAATACAAACAAAACCCTCCTCCGACATCTTAATCAATCGGTCGTCGGTCTTCTTCAGCAGCCGTCTGAAGTTGCTCCAATAAATGAGATTAACTTGATTAGAGGTTACACTGGCGAAACGTATTTATTCATCGACAGCTATCGATCAGCCTTACCCTACCCATAGTGTCTCAATAAACACACACAAGACGGAATCTAAGGTAGTCAATACGACAGGATGACGACGCTGATGATGTACCGACTGATCCATATGGATGGGGATCAATCGAACTCTGGATTCTGGCATCGAAAAACAAACAACAATTTCGTAATCCTCCTACCGACTTTATTACCGGATGATGGTGGGTCAAACACTTAACTTAATTTGGAAGCCCCATCCGCATCGTGTTATTAGTTGGTGGAACCTTTTTTTCGGGTTTTACGTGGCGAATAAAGAATAAAGCGCGGACGCGCACGCTGTGAACAAAACACTGTTCGAAGCGCCAAATTGATCACCTTGCGAAATCACGCTTTCTTACCCAAGCGAACAGCCTCTACCGAAATTGTAAAAAAGGAAAGGAGTTGCGTAACTATGCAGTCCCCCTCAAGTGAGAATAATTCGTTGGTAAATTGAACTTAATTTTTGTTCCCATTGACTATTCGGACATTTAATTGTTGCAAGGATCATCCTATCCCGTCAGGCGAATCTGACCTCTTAGATTGCGCATCCAGTCCAGACTGCGAATGCCGATCACATTATCTGATACAACTGCATTTAATTTCCTTCGCCAAATTGGCTTTCTTCTGATCGGGTCGTGGGACTTCTTCTTATTAACAAATCTGTGAGAAGTTTTGTGTGTCTTCTTTGTCGTAGTTTCCGATGTTGTCCTTTGACCGCAGCACTATCCTTTTTTGCTCTTACATCATTCTGTACCCTATTTCGTCTGAGCCTGAGTTATGAATTGACGAATTTTAAGATTTAATACGTCAATTAGCCACTCATACGGCGAGCGAAATTTGCCCTGTAATTAGCGACACCAAATCATGGGGTTACACCTCCGAAGCAATTAAGTCATCACTGTTTGTTCTCGTGTGAGGTCCTTGCAGAAGAGGAAGAATGTATCGATTAACAACATGTTCCACACCGGAGCGAGGCACTCCGCAATGACGAATGCCTATTTGTGTACCTCCTACACTTCCTACAGTGATTTGCCAGATAACTGCACACGATGATTCCGGCATCCTTTTCAAAGCCACCGAATTGCCGAAGACTATTGTTTGTTTAAGGTAATTAATTTCAAGGGAATTTGTTGGCATTTTTTTCTTCAAATTCAACTAACATTCCAAAAAAGAATGTTGCACTGCGGCGGTTCACGTGAATAAAGGGAAATGCACTTCGAAATGGGTGTGTTGGCTAAATGGTTTGTTGTAAGGTTGTGAAAGTACAGTGCTCCTCGGATAAATGTCTTTAGAGTTTTCCTGATTTATTTGGGCACTTAGAGGGAAAGTTACCTATCCGTACCCGCTTATTTGATTTAGAAAATTTAGGTTAGCAATGCGGGTTACGCAGCTAAACAAGGGAGTACATATTCGAGTATTGCGTACCTACAAGATGGTCTATGTCATTTATGGAATTGTAAAATATTATCGTTGCTTAAGATAGAAACATAGCTAACAACTCTTAGATGAATTGAAGTAAGTACTGAGTTATAGTTTTAACAAGCGCGTTATGGAAAAAAACATTGCGCCGAAGGTACGATGAATGATATGTACTACTTTCCTAAACTTTAGAAATTATGAATCGCGCGACTCGTTCAAATTCGAAGAAAACGACTCCTAACCGAATTTTTTTAAATGTTCTTGTTGGGGCATTATCAAATTTCGACAAAAGTGCACCAATACACTAAAGGTGTTTTTGTTTACTCGAGCGTATAGGCTTAGATAAAAAGAGAAAAAACGCTCGACTTTGACTTAGCTTATTTTTTTCAAGAACAACTTAGCCTATATACGCTTAGTTTAGCGGGAATAACTATCACCGCTAAGTCCTAATGCCGGTATAGATCAATGCTCCCAAACACCTTTTTCTACCTATTCCGATAACTTTTGTTAACAAATGTCAAAACTTTGTCATTTTTTAACTACTGAATTTGACTTGCGTGTGAAGTTTTCCTTTTAACGAAATAATATTGAACCGATGCCATTTCCAAACAACTTGGCCTATAGGAGTCAACTTTATAATTTTAAGTTGCAATTTGCTCGCCCTTCATGGTGGTATAATTCGATTTTTATTCCGAGCAGTATTTTTGAATTTAGCTTCTAGGTTCAGTGTACACATGAGTTTTTTGTTTATAATTATACTCGCGCTAAATGGATTTATTAAGATTCTTATATATCTTATGGTTAACCACATTACAAAATTTCCCCTAATTGCATTGATCCCACTAGGAAGTTAGTCGTGTAGACCTTGCGGGTCGCACCCAGACCACTTTTTTATAATATACTCGCACTAAAGGCATTTGTTAGGACCCTTATAATGTAATAGCTACACAGCGCGGGCGTTAAGGAAATTAGGGTGAGAAGAAAAGGAGAAATGCCGATGCACGTTATTTTTGAATGTTTGTAGGTTATAATGTGAAGGAAAAACAGTGCTTGGCGTACATTCGTACGGCTGAGGAAAGATTCTTTGTCCGAATATAGGCTTGAGGGTGAACTGATGAGCATTCCTTGCATGTAGGGTATTGCGGTTGAAATATTGGTGGAATGCAACTGGCTATTTCGTTTGGGCATTTATGGTGGAATAATAATAAAATAACGAAAGACTTTAGACATAACGACGATGACTAAGAGAGTCAATTGATCTCGCGATGTCTCGGTCGCCGATGAGTTTTATCGCGCGTTTTTGGATTCTGTGAAGTAGCTCCAAATTAGTAATTGGTGCACCAGACCAGATATGCGCATTGTACTCAAGTTTCGGGCGGATAAACGCTTTATAAATTGTAGCCAGATCAGAATGGGTGAAATATTTAAGGAAGCATAGACATTTCGCAGCGTTCTTAGCGACATCGAATATGTGGTCCTTCCAACGAAGGTTGTCATACATACAAACCGAGAATGGAAAGTCGTTCGGTATCAGCGAAGCAAGTGTCATTCATAGATAATGGCAGTCTGTGTGGGTTTAGTTGTGACAGAAAATACCCTTGCATTTTAGAAGCATTAAATTCGACTCTATTGTTATACTGTTAAGATCGGAATTTAATGAAATTAACATAAGTTGCCCTTCCAGTTCCACACCCGAAGAAGAGGGGCGTGACCCAAGAAACGAATATGGGAAGCTTCGGGTACTGTCATCAGCGAAGGAATGGATTAGATTAGATTTAACAGACAGGAGATCATTTATAAAAATGAGAAATAGTGTCGGGGACAGAACAGAGCCTTGGGGAACACCAGCATTTATTTTGTGAGTTTCAGACTTTAAACCGTTCAAAACAACTTGAATGGAGCGGTCCGAAAGGTACTTTCTTATAAATTGAAGAAGATTATCATCCATTCCAATTGCACGCATTTTCGACGAGAGAGCTTGATGCCAAACTTTGTCAAATGCCTTTGAAATATCAAGCGCAACGATCTTACTTTCACCACCTTGGTGAAAAGATTGGATCCACTTTTCGGTTAGATACGTCATCAAATCACCAGAGGACCTGTTGCTGCGAAAACCGTACTGCCGGTGATTGATATGTTTTCGGGATTCAAGATATTTCATAAGCTGACGGTTGATCAGCGTTTCCATGATCTTAGAAAAAAGGGACGTAAGTGCAATTGGTCGGTAGGAGGAGGGAGAAGAAGACTCGCCTTTTTTGTTACAGGCTGGGAAAATGCTGTTTTCCATCTCCATCTCCATCTCCTCGGAAAGAGCCCTGAATAATAGCACAGATACAAAGCTTCAGTTTTGCCAGCGTTGGAGAACACTTCCTCAGAACGATAGGGGAAATACCATCTGGACCAGCGGATTTCTGTATGCCAAGATCTCAAAATACTCTAGCGCCTCTACGAGGGCGAAAATGGATTGGTCCCATGGAGAATTCTACGCGCTCGATCTCAGGGCAGATAAAGCACAATCTGGGAGCGTTGAAATATCTGCAGAATGACCAGCAAGCAGATTGGCTTTATCTAGAGAGCATACAGATGTAATGTCACTGTAAATGAGTGTCGGGATAGATGACGAGTCCGAATTCTTGATGTTTTCAACGAACGACCAAAAATGTTTACTACCCGTAGGACTTTGCAGTTTTTTTTAGCTCAGCTTTTGCTCGTAGGAGAATTTGACACTGCAGTCATATCTCACTCGTCTGAACTTTTTTCGGTTTTCCTCAGATGGGTTGGCCTTAATGGCCAAAAGCTTACCTCTTTTTACCTGATAGCCTCTTTGCAGCTCGAGTCACACCTGGCGTATACCTTATTTTTGATACTTTTTATCCGGTTAGGGATAACGTTGTTTTATAACTAGTCATTTCTGTTTCGAGGTAAACTTTATATTTTTAAGTTGCAATTTTCTTGCCCTACACGGTGATATAACTAGATTTAATCAGTGTATTATTTTTCAGGTTCAATATACTCGTACTCTAGTTTGACCAAAATGTCAAATGACAGGCTGCATAGTGCTGCCAAGTCACAGTCGAGCGTTTTTTTTTATTTAAGCCTACCCCTTCTTCTCCCTTAATGACGGTGAAGCTAGATCAGTATAAAAGGGATCATAACCGCCCACTTAACTGCATTCATACTGATCCGCCTGTGATTTTTGCCGGTTCGACCTCAGAAAGTCAGAGATAAGCGTTAAACTCATAACCCGCGAAGCAGGTCACCCAAGGGCTATTTGATTTAAAAAGGCGCCTGCCAGACAACGAAACAACAACCGCCGAGTTCCGTTAGTAATTAAATAAGAATTAAATTTCAACTGAAGCAAAACCAACGAACCACAGGAAAAAGAATTGAATGAGCGTTATTGCTAAGATCAATCGACAATTGATAATTGACTATTTTCAATGTGTGCTATTGTGAACGAACGATTCTAAAGGATTTTGTCAATTGCAGTCAATTAAAAAAATGCGATTGACAAAAATACCAAATGAATCGTTCGTTCAATATAGCACACATTGAAAACAGTCAATTATCAATTGTCGATTGATCTTCGCAATAAGGCTGAATAACTTAAACATCAAATGAAAGGTCTCTTGACAATTGCACTTTGCTTGTCAGTGTTCACAATAGACACATATTGACAATCAAAACACCGAAATGTCGATTGATTGATAAATTTTGTCGTTTATCAATAATTAATCTTTGAGAGCATTAATAGGAGTGTTAAATTTAATTTTCTCCTTAGTTCTCATAAACTCATCAATGGTTTCTATGTAGAAATTATCATCTTAATTAGGCGTAAAGTGTTATTCCAATAAGCTTCTTTGTGTTTTATTTAGAGGCGGATATATTTGTTGCTCTCTCTAGAATAGCCTTTAGTTTCGGGTATAATTTTGTGTGCTTCATATGCATAGACGTATGTAAAGGGTCTTTCATCAAGGACTTGACAACTTCTTTTTTAAATAAAATGCAAACTACTTGAGATATCTCAAAAAAAAATTGCATTGGCTTAAATTACTATCAAAACATCTATGAATGGAATTCGATTTCGTTCATATGTCCACCACATATGCAGCGGTCGATACGTTAAACCCAATTTTCGATTATTCGGCTGCACATTTAGACCGATATGGCCGCTATTTCTCTTTAAATGTCGCTTTAGTTCTTGAGCCAGCCTGATCTTGTAAGGGTGTAGGCCACGATCCTTACGCAAAATTCGCCATAATGAGTCTGGGAGAGACCCAATTCTTCAGAACACCGTCAGATTGACTGATTTGGCTGGTTTGTGACGGGCGCCTCTACGGCAGCAATATTCTCCACACTTCGAACAAAACGTAGTCTCACCGGCACGGCAATCAGCGAATATTCTGACTCAAATTTTTTCAGTACACTATGAATTTCTTGTCTACTGAGACGAGAATTACGGCCGAAAATTGAAGTTGAAGGGTGCATTCACACGCTAATGAAACCCTCTACATATATTTAAAAATCAAACCAACTACTATAGTCTAGAATTCAAATAATTACATTTGTGTCAAGTTTTGCCAAAATTTTATTTGTGAACCCACCGAGCATCATTTCACAAAATTGATCAATTTATTACTGCATTTACCCATGTAGTTACCGCTTTTGAAGAATATGTATATCAGACTCCTTACTTTTATTAATGAAAAATAAATATTTTCCACAAGAAAATCTAACCATTTTGGAATTGTATCCTCCCACCGAATGATGTATCTTTTTTGTTTAGTTTTTAGAGCAAAATCAGTCCGCCACTTGAGAGTGTTTTGATATAAACGTATAGGTAGGTATACATCGGACGGAAGGAGTCTATAATAGAGCTGCTATTGTGTGTGTTGCCGATCCAGGATCAATCAGCTTCAAATTAGTTCCTTTTGTGGATTTCTTCCTAAAAAAAAAGGAAAATATTAAAAAACCACAAATGCTATTTTTTCGTCATTCTCGATCTCTGTGCTGGATAAACAAAGCCGAACGCAAAGAATTCAGAGTGTATCCTGAAATTGAAGTTGTTTCCACTTCCTGTTCTGAGTATCTTTGCGCTTAATTTGTTACTGGATTTTTTTTTTGTCTCCTAATTCGTGCAAGATTTTGATGTTGTTTCTCTTCAATTTGTCTAATCCCTGAATTTTACCTGAATTTGAAGGATTGATAGAGCATGTCAAAATTTATTTTCAATTGACTTCTGGTAAGTGTTTTTAATGGAGAAAAATTAATATAGAAGTAAGTGTATTAAGCCGAACAGTTTCGTTGTTTCGTGTGGTTTCGTGGAACAATTCAATGAGACTTTCGATCGATATTTGCAATAATAGCGATGTCGCCGTAGTTAGCATAGGACTTTATTTCATCCAAAAGCAACGTGCGCAACAATTATTTGTTAATTCAAATGGATGAATGGATGTCAGTTAACATCACTGATGGCCAAGGATTTTTTTTGATTTTTTTATTAAAAAGGAAATCCGAGTCCCAGAGTACTCCACTTCTCCAATCCATTTTTCGATGTAGAGGTTGGAGAAAACATTGTATCACTCGTTTCTACATAAAGGGGTGGCGTATGTGGTTGTTTCCCATGGGGATTAAATATTCAGCGCAGGGGACACAAGCCAACACACTAACCTCTACACCGTCGCCACCACCGATGGTTAAGGATGCTCCACCCCCTACGACATGTTTCTACTGACGACATGGCATTGGGTAAAGCAGAAGCTATAGCTTAACACTTTTCAAAAACACAGATTAATTTCTGATGTTCCATAGAGTTTATTAAACACATTGCCAGATACGATAGTGTATAAGTTTCTTTGTCCTTAAGTTGTTCGAAGACATAAAGAAGGAACAGATTTATTATTGTTTCCTAAATTATATACATAAATCAAGAATGAAGCTTTGCACAAAAATAAGTGTCGTACTGGTAAAGTGTTTGTTTGCCGAAATATTTCCATAGAGTGAGCTAAGCGGGTAGAATTATGAATTTTTATTAAGGCAGACTTCTAAAGGTTAATTATTTGCTGCAATTTCTAGATGTAAGTACCAACAACAGTGTATTCCTTATAGTGAACTCAAATGAAATATTCCGTAATACACTGATTTTAGGGTGACTTTAAAAAAATCCTACACGGTAAAAACATCTAATTGTTGAAAGCAAGTACTGCTTTAAAGTCTAAATGTTTTCATTTCATTTAAATAATGATCTATTGTAACACCTAGTTACTTGAAATGTTTTCCTTTTTCAATATAAAAGCAATGAGACCACTACATACGGCATTTTTATTAAAAGGAGACTGAGAACAAAGTCTTAGGCAATTGTTGTTAAACTAATTGCACATAATACCATCAGGATCATGGAAAATAGTTTTAATATCAAACGATTTCCTTGATTCATAGCCAAAAAATAATAATTTGGGTTTATTGCGAACCACGAACTTAATAAATACGAAAAGGCAAAATTTTCCTGTCTTGTGGCCGATTGGAAAAGCTATAAAATGTGTAGAAACAGATTTAAAACCGCACTTGATTGTGCAAAAACAGGTACATCAGTAACAAAATTGAAATTTGTAGTGAGCAGAAATCTATGTGGAGAACTTTAAAAAGGCTTGTTTTAAAAGAAAGTGAGAAAAGTATAAGTGAAGTTATTTACAATAACAAAAAATACAGCAAATGTATCGAATTATCTAATGTTTTGAACTCGTTTTTTGTGACTAGTATTGTCACAGCACATTAATTCAGTGTTTGACTATTACTAAGTAAATTTTAATTTTAAAGAAATTAATATCAGTGACCTAAAATCTGTGCTAAAATCGATGAACAATAAAAAAGATACGAACGGAGTCAGTGTGAAAATGTACTTGGATGCATTTGATTTTTGTGGTGAATTGTTGCTAAAAATCGTAAATTTGTCCTTAGCTAGTGGCGTGTTTCCTAATTGCTGCAAAGAGTCCCTTATCGTTCCAATTCAAAAAGTAAAGAACTCTAAAAAGGTGAAAGATTTTAGACCGGTCAATATGATGACCATAGAGAGTAAAATCATTGAAAAGTTTGTGTACGATATAATCAACTGCAAGCTTACTTGGAATCTTTCAATTTAATTTCATGTTATCAGTCGGGCTTCCGAAAAAACCATAATTATGAATTCCTTCTGAATTTAGTGATCACTAAGTGGAAAATTGACATTCATGACAAGAAAGTGGTTGTGGCCGTGTTTCTAGACTTAAAAAGAGCGTTTGAAACTGTGGACAAATTAATATTGATAGATAAACTTAAAATGTATGGTGTGAGAAATACGGCACTTAATTGGTTTAAATCATATGTTGAAAACAGAACCCAAAAAACAAAAGTTAACGATGTTCTTTCAAACCCTGCTCCTGTACTTCATGGTGTCCCACAAGGATCTTTGCTTGGTGTGTTGCTCTTTTTGGTGTACATCAATGATATGGAAAGTGCTGTTCGTTTTTCAAAAATGGTGCTGTTTGCGGATGACGCGTTATTGTTTATTTCTGGTTGTAATGTTAATGATTGTATAGATAAAATTAATACAGATCTAGATAGCTTGCAAGATTGGTTTGACAGAAACATGTTAAAATTGAATATAAACAAAACCAAAGCTATGATTTTAAATGGTAGTACTGTCAAAAACATCAGCATAAACAATCAGAACATTGAGACAGTCTCTGAAATTAAATATTTAGGTGTTTTAATAGACGACAGATTAGTTCTTGATGTTCATATAAATTATGTATGTAAAAAGATAGCGAAAAAAATTTACTTCTTGGGTAGAATTAGGAAAAAAATGTCGCTAAAAACAACAATTAATGTATACAATACGAGTACAATGATTAAACCTCATTTAGAGTATTGCTCAAGTATTTTGTTTATGTGTAACAATCTTATGATGAGTAGATTACAAAAGCTCCAAAATAGGGCAATGAGAATTGTTCTAATGTGTAATAGATTAACTTCAATCAGAGAAATGTTGTCTAAATTGTCTTGGATGAGTGTAAACCAAAGAATTATGTACAATGTGATCATATTTGTATTTAAAATCAAATTCGAGTTATTACCTAACTATTTAAATGAATATCTGTCTTATGTTAGTGATGTGCAACCTTTTGCGTTACGTAATGCGGGTGACTTTAGGTTGCCTCGGTTTAGAAATTTAAGGACAAAAAATATGGTTTGAATATATATAATAGCCTACCAATTTATTTAAAAAATGAACAAAATTTGTCAAGATTCAAGAGACAGTTGGTGGATTATGTAAAAAATATTTTTATTTAATATATAATGGGTAATGTTAAGTTTGTAATGAATTTTTTAAATGGCAAATTAATGCCAAATAAACATAAAAAAAAAAAAAAAATATATATATAATCTATGCCAGCAACTTAATTAAATGGATTTGCTGCATCATATTCAATTGCAAGGTCACCAGCGAAAGCTTGTACTCTCCCCACAAATGGCTGCTCAAATCAACAACTGATATTAAATAAACAGAGAATAGTAACCAGGGCTGATCCTTGAGGTACGCCCAAATTAATATCCTTCGATTCGCTTAAGTCATTGCTCAATTTTACTTTTTGACTTCGATTACTTAATAAAGATTGAAACCAAGTATGAATAAGACCACGGAACTTGCTTTAAATAACCACACTGCATTATTTTTTGTTATCCACCCTCTTTTCTATTAAGAAACAAACGTCCAGGAAAACATCTCCATGGAATAACTTTACTTGAACCCAAACTACAAGGACTAAAAAAATTGATTTGAGAGATATTGCAGAATCCTAGTTTTTATGATTTTTGTGAAGGACTTCTACATGAACAGAACAATTTCCTCGGATTTATTTTCCGATAGCCGTTCGTAACAATGAAGAAGTACACGACATTACTGTCAAAGACTCCAAAAAACCAAAAGCAATTGGCCCGGAATAGATACTCTCTGAGTTCCGAAAAAGGGTGGGCGATATCGGGTCCATATGGCTCAATATTTGCATCTCCAAACTGATGAGAGCCGAACCAATGCCTAATCAGTGGAGCGAAAGTTTTCTTCTTCCTTTGTACAAAGGAAAAGTTGATAAGAGAGACTGTGATAATTGCCATTCAATCAAGCTGATGTCACAGGCCATGAAAATCGTTGATCTGGCATTAGATAGCCAAATGCGGAAAATAATATGGCTATATGGTTTTGTCGCAAGTAAACCAAGCCCAGATGCAATCGAAAGTATAAGGATCATGATGGCAAAACATCGTGATTCCTTAAAAGATTTTCATATGGTGTTGGTTGGTTTTGAAAAGGCATTTGATAGACAACCCAGGGATCTGTTACGGGTGGCGCTAAGACAACGAGAAGTTGCGGAAACCTACGTACAGATGATCGTGGGTATAAGAGTAAAGACAAGAGTAAGATGCCCCGATGGCGCCACCGAAGAGTACGCAATCAAAGTCGGTGTACACCAGTGAGGTGTCTCAAGTCTCTTGATATTTTTTACAGACCTTTAATATCAGCTTGAAGGAAAAGGACCCCAAAGTGCATCAGTTATTCTTTTGCTGACGATGGAGCTATCATTAGCGAGGATGGATCATATATCAATGCAACGACCACAAGATGCATGTATGGATGGAAGCTTTGTAGGGTATCCTATTAGTCCAAAAAAGAAAAACAGAATACTTGTTCTGCCCGATCTCTGATCCATCCGACCTATTCCAGACATTTATATGAATGGAAGAGTGATTCCCAAGTGCGAAAAATCCAAAATTTTGGGATCTGCGATCAATAACGAAGCAAGCTGTGGTGACGACATTAAGCATCGCGTAAGCATAGGGTGGATGAAATGGCAAGAAAACTTAGCCGTCTTCTGTGATCGAAAAAAGTCTCCCCAAACTGAAAGGAAAACTCGTCAGGAGCTCTTAATGGCGATGGCCGAATACTGGATCCGAGCAAAACGGATCCAGCTGTGTCGCGTGACACTTAAAAAAACGCGGTGTAATGTGTAGTTCGTAAGCAGATCTTCCAAAATATTCCAAACTTGTACCGGATTTTGGCAAGGAGATGCGCTGTCTTGTGACTTCTTCAATATTGTTCTGGAGAAAATAGTGCAGGTAGGTGTAAACACGGGAGGCACTCTCATAGATCAAGACATCTTCAATAGATCCGTCCAGCTACTGGAGTATGCGGCGATAGCAATGACTTCGAGAAAGTTAAGAAGTTTACCTACCTAGGAGTAAACATCAACTCCACAAAAGGCACCTAAGTGAAGATCCGATGAAGAATTATCTGAGGACACCGCTGCTACTTCGGTTTGGCAAAATAAATTGTCCTGACTGGAAGGACAAAATGCATGCTCTATCGAACATTAAACCAGCAAATTCTGCTTTTTGGCACCGACTGCTGCTCGATAATTAATTGCTAAAGAAAAATCTGTTGGATATTTAGTCCTGTGTGTGAGGAGGCCGAATGCATGAGAAGATACTTGCCTCGGCCCCATCGAGTGAATGGAAAATGTTCCAGCCAAGAGGATCTTCGACTCCTAGCATTCAGGAAAGGCAGTGACTGTGCGCTGGTCAGAAGCCCGTTAAGCAAAGTAACGGGCGAAAAAATCAAAAATAAAATTTGGCATTCTGAAATTATAACAACGCATGAGCCATCAAATCAACTTAATGTTTGGCTCAAGCTCGCTAGTGTTCATTTACTTCAACGAACATGGAAGTTGAGTTTCTATAAATCCAATGGCTCACGGCGCGTGCGTTTTATAATTGTTCATTTAGAAGCTTGTTAGTTATGAGCAGCTCATGAGTATCTATGCGTTTCCGTTCCTTACAATAAACTTGGAGCAGCCATGAGCACATATTTTGTATCTATGTACATACCTAAAATATTGTATTCAATCTTCCTAGTATAACTTTTGAAATCCCAGTCGATTAGGTGTCGCAATTTGTTTTGAATAGCCTGCGTATCAAATTCGTTATCAGCAGCCATTCTATTATCATTATCAATAGTTCTATTCTCACTTGCTTCCATTTCCGCTTAATGCTTTGGATTCTGCAGCTGAGTCAACGATCAATGGCGGCTAATGAAAGTGTGGAGTTACCGTTCATTTAATATTGGCAATTCGTTTTCATTTGCGTGCTTCGTCGATAGATAGCTGTTATTTTGTTAACGCCTCCAACCTAACAATCCTTGTAAATCATTTTCGTGGAAATAACGGAATAAGAAAAGTAAAAGTTCACCCAAAATGGGAGTGGAAAATGAAACGTGCTTAGTTTTTTGTTTGTATAAAAGTATAACCATTTCATTGTCTTCCGGTAATATTTAACTAAAATTAACTTTTACATTCGCAAAACTTAACTAAAATGTACAAATAATTGTTTATATGATATTATTAACAGGAATTCGATTATATACAAAAGGTGTAGGTACTTGACTGGTATTTGAGCACATAAATATTAAATTAAAAAAAATCGACTACAAATCAAAAAAATCAAAATTTCATCTAGCGTAACAGATCTCCCAGCGCTGAGATGTAGGTTTGTGCCATTTGCAGAGTTTCGTGCTTTGATAACTGACGATCGTTGCCCAAACATGGAAGGTATTGGCGCAGCCTGTCGAATGCCTGGTTGAGGTTTTGCATCCGTCTACGTTCCCTGGCGTTAGCCGCAAGTCGTCGCTTCTTCTTTACCACTGGAGAAACCTGCTTACCGCGCCGTTTCTTCTGGCCCTCGCCTGTGGTACCATCCACTTCGTAGGTACTATTGTCACTTCCACTGGCTCCGAATTCGTCTTGAAACAGCATCATGTCGTCATCCGAAACGGAATCGTCAAATAATCCAGAATCAGAGAAGTTAAAATGATTAAAGTCCTCCGTCATCATTTCAGAATACGATACTTCCTCGCTAGACTGGACTTTTGAAATTGCTGATGGGACTGCTGTCTTGCGATTATAAGCGCGTTTCTTGGGAGCCACTTTGCACGTACCGACATTTGAAGATCCAGTGGGTACAATTATCGAATGCTCAGGTTGTGGCATTTGTATTTGGTGCGGTAATATATCCATTGGCAAATGTGGTGTCGCAGCGGTGGTGGCTGGTAATATATTTACATTGTAAATTGTGTTTAGATCCACATATTCCGGGCTAGCCGACCGGTAACTGGCCGGCGATGGTGTATTCCATCCGTCCGATGAGGTGTTTTCAAATGTACAGAATCCTTGATTTTGGAATTGAACAGCATTGTACGCTCCCATTGGATTAAAGAAGGTCTCGGTGGGTGCTTTCAACGATTGCAAATCCTCCGAGGTGGAGTAATAATAACGGAAAACTTCACTTGACGCCATTTCATTCGATTTAAATTCACGATTCAAAAAATCAATCTACACACACAAAAGGGAAAGGATTTAATCCCGATGATGTTATCCCTGCGAAAGCAAAGTCGAATCTAATGAAACAGGTAAATGCGGACGTATTTATATAGCTGAGTTGATTCGTTACCTGACCATGGTCTGGGACGTGCTCACACGAAAGGAACCCTTCAAACCTGTATGTATATCGCAGAAAGAAAATAAGGGGGAACAGCAAACACTAGTTACCAGCACGTGCGCTACTTCGGCAAACCGGCCAATGGGATGAAGCGCCGATGTGCACGAATCGAAAACCTCATTGGCTTGTGTATAATGGATGTTATTTACTGCACAAGAGAGGAAAGCAAGTTTGCTATGGACACGGTTGTAGCAAGTTTGAGGAGGAGAAATTGTTGGCATCGAACGATTGCATAAAGTGCGCCTGCAACAGATGTGGAGGTGGTACCTACTTATCTATGTACTACATGAAGCAGCTAGGTCATAGGTAAGTATCTCAGTTAATGGTGGTGTTGAAAATATTATTTGAATTTTATAATTAACAATTTTTTTCTCATCAGAGTACGAGGTTAGCGAAATTGAACTTTGAATTTGAGTCGTGTAGATACATAATATATGCAAGCTAGCTCTATGTGTGAGAATGTATATATAATATCCTACCAAAGCAAAACTGCAATATGAAACTGAATAAATGATATTCAAAACAAAAGAGTTGATCAGCGAACTTGGTCAATGTACAAAAACCATCTCAGTTAGTTTGCCTGTTGCCCGCTTTCTTGTCCAGCTAGAGTTGTTCCCTTGATACTCGTACCATCAAGCTTAAATATGAGTTTGCATGTAGCGATTGGTATACCTAGGGCAACTTTTTCAGGTAGCAAAGGTAAAGCAGTTCCATATTTAGCGAGTTCATCAGCCCTAAAATTCGCTGATTGATTCCAGGGACTTGATGGCAGGTTTGCTATTGGATAATCAGGGTTATAGTGAATAAATTCTTAGGGAATTGTTCCCCTTGTCTGGAATTAAAATCAAACAGCCGAATAGGAACGGTTCCCTACAAATTGTATAGGCTATAGGCCTGAGTATTGGAGTTTTGCAGCGGATACCGTATTGTCGGAACAAAAGGGAATACATACGTCAACAAGTGGAGCTGAATTTGAGCAGAAATAAATTAAGTAAATAAAGGGTTTTTCAACAGGGACGCTACAAAAGTAGAGCGACAGGGACAGCAAACGACGCCGAATTTCTTGCCACTCTTTTGACATTTCTCTTCAGTTAGGTTTGCCATTTCATGATGGAAAGATATACGAGCCAACAACGAGTCAAAATTATTAAAATTTACTACCGAAATTCGGAGTCAGTGGCCTCAACGTTAAGAGCGCTACGTCCAACCGTGTTATCTAACGAAATGGTCCAGTCGCTTGGCCGCCTCGGTCGTGCGATTTGACGCCGTTAGACTATTTCCTGTGGGGCTACGTCAATTCTATGCCAACAAGCCAGCGACGATTGATATACTTCGTACGAATATCGAACGTGAAATTGCAGCAGTATCTGCCGATTTATGCTTGAAAACCGTCGAAAATTGGGTTCAGCGTCTGGACTTCTGCAATCGTGCCCGAGGTGGCCATGCAAAAGAAATCGAGTTCCATACATAATGGCATCGAACGTACTTTCACAGGAATAACGATTTTCATTGATATCCAAAACCATTTTTGTTTTATTTAAAAAAAAACTTTTGTAGCACTCTTATTGAAAAACCCTTTACTACATACGATAATTTGTCAATGGAAAAATTGATTTCCTTTTTATTTAAAACCATGATTTGTATATTACATCAGCATAAATATAAAGTATAATTCAGCTATGTTATTTGTACCGGAGAAGCCTCGTCTAGCCAATTCGTCAGCTTCATAGCAGATTTGGGAATAAAAATGCCCAGCGAACGGATGCATTCCAAACGAAGCTCTAAAACCGCATATAGTGGTAATTGCATCCAAAAAGTGCTTCGAATTCAATTTTTTTAAATGTAGAGTTGAGAAATAACCTGTAGTTAGATACTTACGAAACAATGTACAGTAGTTGTTTTTAGTTTTTGTGCAGACACTTTTCGAGAGGATCAGTTAAAATTCATCGATTAAAAGCGTGCCTTGTGGATTAGTGCATTTTTATGAAAAATTGAATTTCAAATTTGTAACTTTCTCGTCAACTCTAGTATACAAAAGAGAAAGATATTGCAATCGTGCTGAAATTTCAACTCAAATGGAGTATGAGGTACTAAAGAGAAATCCAAAAAAAGTATGTCCAGAATTTAAGTCCATCTCTCACCGAGGCTCCTGCCAAAATAGTTGGACGGATTTACTTCAAACTTCGTATTTGTAAGCCTAGGGTGTTTTTATAAACGTCTGCCTAACTTAGAGCTACATTATGCATGTTCATTCAGTCAGATTTGTAATCGAACTAAGTTAGCCCAACTGCAGTACCTACCGTTCATAAATGTCATTCTATCGTCGGCGTCGGGCAGATTGTGCAGCCATAATTTTTTGGCTGCAGAAAGAGTAAAGAGCGCGAAATTCGAAAATTCATCTAAAATCACCACAAATTTTCAACCCGTTTTCAACAAACTATTGGAAATAACATTAATTTTTTTAATTTTGTATTATTAATAGAAAAAAGCTTACATTCAATATATATCTGTATATAATAAAATGACTATGAATACATCCAGGATACTCTGAATGAATTTTTAGGCAGAAAGCAATATTAATTTAAAAGTCCTCTCGCTATAATTTTTTTTATTTCCCTTTTCTGTAAGCAAATCAAAAATCAAGTTCAACAAAATATGGTTGGCTGCCATTTTTCTTTGACGTTTATGAACACCATTTACATTAAAATTGAAATAAGTCAGGACTTCACGTTGACTGCAGACATTCTGCATTGGGAGTGCATCCAACAATGCATTAAGAAAGAAATGCGATTGTACTAGCGCAGATTCTCTGCGTTTATGAAAACACAAACATGAGATATACATGGCAATTTTTTTTATTCTATCACTTTAAATAACGGTACCTATTAGAGGTCTGCATCAATGTATTCAATTGATAGATTATTGCTTGCACTACTTCAGAATACTCATTTCGTAACACATATTTGAGCAAGACAAGTGTGCTTGGAGTGATCTTACAAAAAAAAAAGAAAAACATGGTATTCACTCATTGTTTGAAAAAAGGAACGGGTGTTGTGTATGTTTTTTTTTGTCTCTTTCGTGGGTGCTTGAAGAAATGAGTGCACCTATTCAAGCGAAAAAAAAGTGCTTGTTTCAAATTCATCTTTAGTTTTGTTTCATAGCAGTTTCGAGTGATATAGGAGGCAAGTTATTAATGTATAAGTACTTATTTAATATACACATAATGCAATTTTCAATTTCAATTTCAATTTATTTAGAACCAATGTACAAATAAGACTCAGTCTTTTGTAGTACTTATTAATACGGATAATGATAATAATACTTCAATCTTAAAGCTTAAATAAATATAATTTAAGTTAATAATATTTTTTTTTTTTTAAGAATTTAAGTAGTTGAAAGCCGGTACTACTCGTATAAGATTAGTAGTAGTAGGCCAGGAAGTCTAACCTGGCAGCCGATTGGTCTTCTCATGCGGATGCGCAGAAGGAGTACAAGTGGCAAATTAAGAGCGCTAAGAAGTTATCTTGGCAGAGGTTCTGCGGAGAACTGAAGGATGTTAGCGCGGTTTCGAGATTGCAGAGAGTCCTCTCAGCTGATCCGGGAGCCAGGCTTGACGTCCTTCGGAAGCCTGATGGCACCTCGACCAACTCCAATGAGGAGGCACTTCAACTGCTAATGGACACCCACTTTCCTGGCTGCAAAGCCGTAGATAGTTGCGTGTGGCCAAACAAAGGCAGAACTACCACTGAGCAGTGGCGGGTCGCGGCGAGCATTGTTACGAGAGAGAGGGCGAGAGCTATTATCCTGTCCTTTTCTCCTTTCAAAGCTCCTGGACCTGATGGCATATACCCCATACTCTTGCAAAAGGGTATCGAGATTTTGCTCACACTGCTAACTAGAATCTACAGAGCTAGCGTTGCTCTGCGACATATTTCTTTAGCCTGGAGAAGAGCTAGGGCGGTTTTCATTCCCAAACCGGGAAAGGCCGTCTATGATCTTCCCAAAAGCTTCAGGACTATTAGCCTTTCATCATTTCTGCTAAAGGGCCTTGAAAAACTGATTGACGTACGGCTTAATAGTATTCCAGCTTCGCTGGGTATTCATGATAGCCAACACGCCTATCAAAAAGGCAAGTCCACTGAGACGGCATTAACAGATCTGACGGCCAGAGTGCGTAGGGCGCTCGACCGGAAGACCTATGCTCTTGCTGTCTTCATGGATATTGAGGGTGCTTTTGACAATCCCACCTTTTGCAGAATTGAGTCTGCCTTAACACTGAAGGGCGTCGATTCTACAACTGTGGAATGGATCCTGGAAATGCTTAGGAGCAGAGAAGTTACAGCTGCTGTTGGCGGCTGTGTCAGAACTGTGCGCGCTGTCAAAGGCTTTGCGCAGGGCAGTGTAATTTCCACTACATTGTGGAACCTGTTGGTCGACTCCTTGTTGAGAAGACTTGATGGGGAAGGTCACCTTGTTATTGGGTACGCTGACGATGTGTGCATTATTGTCAGCGGCAGGAGTTTACCAACTCTTTGTGAGCGGATGGAAACAGCGCTCAATAGTGTTGGGAGTTGGTGCGGCGAGCAAGCTCTGTCAGTCAACCCCGCGAAGACTGAGATGATGCTGTTCACGAGTAGAAGGGCTATACCTCAAGTGAGGTGGCCTTACTTCCAGGGCACTCAACTAAAGCTATCAAGCAAGGTTAAGTATCTGGGTATTGTTCTAGATCCAAAGCTTAACTTTTCTGAACATTTGGTTGCTAGGATTTCGAAGGCAACTAATATTCTCTGGCAGTGCCGTAGGATGTTCAGCAGAACCTGGGGACTTAGTCCCAGGCTGGTTCACTGGATTTACACGTGCATTGTTAGGCCATACCTTATGTATGGTGCGATTGTATGGTGGGCTAGAGCTCACATCCTCAAACGTCAACTGTCGAAGAGCACCTTGCGTGCTTATGCATTACAGGTG
The DNA here is from genome assembly GCA_949715645.1 of Portevinia maculata. Lineage (NCBI taxonomy): Eukaryota > Metazoa > Arthropoda > Insecta > Diptera > Syrphidae > Portevinia > Portevinia maculata. The sequence continues at coordinate 395,853,311 of OX454525.1, read as the reverse complement.
CGATGAGAGGAACTCCCACTGCTGCTATGGAAGTGTTGCTCTGTTTACCTCCCTTGCAGTTCCTTGCTGAAAGTGAGGCCAGAAAATCACTATACCGCATGTGTGTAGTACTTGGACGGCAGGTCAATCTCGGCGATGGGGCCAGAGGTGCTAGGTACAGAGCTCTCTATGACAGCCTACCTGGCCATCGGGGAGGAGCACTTGACACTGTGTGCATGAAGCAAGTCTTTGAGCGCCGTTTTCAGATCATCCTTCCTGAACGGCAGGAATGGAACAGTGAGGGGTGGAATGGCTTTAAGCCGGGTGATGTCATCGTCTATACCGATGGCTCACTCATTGACGGTATCTCCGGAGCCGGGGTCTACTCTAGAGACTGTCGGATAAATCTATCTGCAGCCTTGGGTAGACAAACAACTGTTTTTCAGGCAGAAATCTTTGCGATTGCTACTGCCGCAAATATCCTGTTAAGGAGAAGGATTAAGGGTAAAACCTTATACATCTGCTCAGATAGCCAAGCCGCTATCAAAGCCTGTTCGGCTGGTTCTCTCAACTCAAAAATGGTTGAGGAAACCATGGTTAAGCTTAACCGTCTGGGTAGATGTAACTCGGTATCACTTGCCTGGGTTCCTGGGCATACAGGTATCGAGGGAAATGAAAGAGCGGATGCTCTGGCCAGGAAGGGCTCTTCAACAGCCTTCATTGGCCCACAACCATCTATAGGATGCTGCTCATCCGTCCACAAACGTGAAATAGATTCGGATCTACGCCAACAACATTCCGAATACTGGCATGACCTGGTCTCATGCAGGTATTCGAAGAAGCTAGTGGACGGTCCGAAAATCAGCAGAGCTAAGTTTTTGCTTGGACTAAACAGGAAAGACTTGATACCCTTGATTGGTCTCGTCACCGGTTTCAGTCCTCTTAACGAGCACCTCAAAACCATCCACATTACGAGCTCGGGCCTATGTGAGTGCTGCCTGGAGGCGGATGAAACGGCATCTCACTTCATCTGTGAATGTTCGGCTTTCGCCAGAACCAGGCTCACCACTATAGGCAAACAATTCGTTAACGAAGATGAGATGGGGGAAATTGAACTTGCAAATATCCTTCGCTTTGCCAAGGCTACTGGCAGATTCTCCCTCACTGAATCTTACTAATCGCCAATAACCAGCGAGCGGGCAGCTATGCTGAAGTACAATGGACCAATAGGTCTAAGTGCTTGTCATCTACTGATGACCCCACTGCACATACAATACAAAAAGATTAGTAGTTCTAAGAGATTGGGCGAATTGAAGTTTATCAAAAACGTAATGAGGCGCTTTATTTTGCAAATATATACAGCATCTTGCATCAAGAAACTGCTGTAGCGAGCATCCAAAGACCAGTTGATGGTAATGTGAGATGTGTTGGTTTCTCCGGAGGCTAATACACGTATCTTACCATGTCATTAAAAGTCGCAAGGATTTTATGTTGGGAATGCGAGTCAGGCTTACAATAGACAACATTTGCAAAGTCGATTAAAGGTACCTACTAGTATGGTTTTTATAAGTCGAAGTTTGATATTAACTGGTGTTATGCCGGAAAATGGCTAGAGTCTACGTAATCCAGAATAGATTCTTCCCACTATGTAGTTAGTGTGATTTACGGCTGAAAATAACCGATTAAGACCTAGACTAGTGACACATTCAATAAACTGAAGCTGGAGTTTCGAGAGAAAAACTGGAGGCAGGAGTGAAGTGTCAATGTGTTTTTTGGATATAGCAAAAGTTGATACTTAGCCGGATTTAATGTAAGACCATTATCAATGGACCACTTGGTAATTGCCGTAAAATCTTCATTAATCCTACATATTAGATCTTCCTGTAAACCAATCGGACGGGAGAAGTAAATTTGTACATCATCAGCTACTACTGAAAAAAGTTCTCAAAACCCGAAAAAAAATATTTGTCCAAAATGTTCTTAGAAACCGCGTAGTATTTCTGTTTTCAAGGTTATTTAGCCAAGAGGTCCTTGGAGCACCAACAAAGGTTTATAAAATCCGAAAAAAGGCATTTTTCCAAAATACCCTTTAGAAACCGCACAGTACCTACCTACCTGTGCTCAAAATAATTTGTTTAATTCAAATATAAAGTTTGTTATAATACGACAAAAAATTGGAATTCCCATACACACTGCTTACCATTGCAAAAATTAGCGATATACTCCCAAATATTTGGTGCACCAGATTTAAATTATGAATATTTATAAATTAGAACTCATCCTTTATGAGTGCATTGTTTATCGGGTGTTTCATTGAAACGAAATTTCAACTCACATGGCCACCCACCAACCGTCAGGTACTCAACTCATTCACGTTTGTTAGCTATGCATCTAATAAGTTGAGTACACTAAATAATAGTGAATGTCTCAAAGCTATTTTTAAGTGGTTTACCATCGGAGCTATTCGAGTACGGAGGTTATTTTTTGGTAGAACGCATGCACCAAACCATCAACCAAGTATGGGTGGAAGAAAGCATGACCTATGACTGGACTATCAGCTCCATATGCCCCATCTTCAAAAAAGGCGATCCTATGTCTTGCAAGAACTATCGAGGCATATCCTTGCCAAACGTCGCATATAAGATCGTATCCAACGTACTGTGTGAACGTCGGAAGGCGTTCTGCAACACACTAATCGGCACGTATCAGTGTGGCAAATCCTGGAAAAAACCAATGAATCTCAAGTCGAGACCCCACAACCTTTTCATCGACTTTGAAGCCGCATATGATAATATTCATCGTCTGGAGCTCTACGTAGCGATTGCCGAATTCGGGATCCCGGCAAAACTGATCCAGTTGTATCACGTGACACTTGAAAACACGCGGTGTAATGTGCAGTTTGGAAGCAGATCTTCCGAATTATTTCAAATTGGTACCGGATTTCGGCAAGGAGATGCGCTATCATTTGATTTTTTCAATCTTGTTCTGGAGCCAATAGTGCGAAGGGTAGGTGTCAACATGGAAGGCACTATCTTCAATAGATTCGTCCAGCTACTGAGGTATGCGGACGATATCGACATCATCGGCCGTTCCCAGCGTGCCGTGTTAGAGGCTTTCACGGCGATTGAAGAACAGACGAAATCGGTTGGTCTTGAAGTAAATGAGGACAAGACCAAGTTATTGCTATTCACAAACAAACAAACATCTGTCCACCGCCTAGGACAGAATGTCACTCTTGATAGCAGTAACTTCGAGGTAGTTAACGTGTTCATCTACCTAGGAGTAAACATGAACTCCACAAATGACACCTTAGTGGAGATCCGGCGGAGAATTACCTTGAAAAACCGCTGCTACTTCGGTTTAGCAAAACCAGTTGTTTACCACGATATATAGAAAGCAACAATCCAGAAAGCAAACATTTCGAATTGAAAAAATCTAGAAAGCATAATTTCGAAATACAAATATCTCGAATGAATATATTAATTTTTGAGACAATAGTTACAATTCGCGCGAACATAATAATTGTAACATAATAATTCATTCTTTTTTGTTATACCTACTTTATGCATTTATAGTTACTCGTATGTTTATGAATTGAAAACTTTTTTGTTTGTTATTGATATTTTTTATAATGGTTTTAATATTTAACAAAAAATATTGATTTTTTGTAGTTAATTTACCCAAAAAAATAAATTTCTGAATAAACTAAATATGTAATGCGTTTTTTTTTTAAAGTTTAAACTCAATAAAAAGGTAAGAAAAAAATCTCGAATTTATTTATTTATTTATTTATTTTATTTTATTTATTTTTATTTATTTAGTGATTTACCTATACACAGTAAGTGTAAGATACAATATCTTATAAACTAGTGAAAGGCATACAATAGTTGAAGCGAGTATAAAGAGCTACATGAGTTACAAAACGAAGAATTCATGTTGATGAGAAAAAAGAAATAAGGAAAAGTAAAGCATAAGCAATTTTTACACGAAAATATACAAAAAAAAACCGTTAGGTACATTCGCCTCTTGTCATTTAATAGACAATAGATTGTACAAAGCTATTTCAATCAAAAACCTTAAAGTTTACTATTAAAATGAATTATATTGTACTTTATGTTTAAGTTTCTTGATATGAAATAATGAAATAAAAAAAAAAAAAAAAAAAAAAAAACATAGGGACGGGCTACAGTCCGCTTGGGCGAACTGTTGGATACCCTATTCTTATTCCTATCCCTCATAAGTGGGCGTGACAAAAGTCTAAGTATGGTTGAATTGTTAAGAACGCTCTACATATTTTGTTATATAACATTTAAAGGATTTTATCAAAAAAAACGCTCCCTAGCTCAAACTTAGGTGTTTCAATAAAATTGTTTTATTTAATTGTGGGCATGTCAGTAGGCGGATTTAAAAAAAAAAAAACACATGAGAATAAAGGGCCCCTAGAGAGTATATACTCGTATTATAAATTTCAGCTCCCTAGCTCAAACTTTGAATTTTCAAAAAAAAAATAAAAAAATTGTGGGCGTGTCAGTGGGCGGATTTTAAAAATATTTACACATGAGCATAAAGGGCCCATTGAGAGTATATATTAAAAATTTCAGTTCCCTAGCTCAAACTTTGGATTTTCAAAAATTAATATACCCTTAGAATAGGTTATAAAAAAATTGTTTTATTTATTTGTGGGCGTGTCAGTGGGCGGATTTTGAAATTTTTTTATCCCGAGCAGTTTTAGGAGTCATAGATCATACTCGTATATACAAAATTTCAGCTTTCTAGCTCAAAATTCGATTTTTTCCAAAATTTTGTTTTTTTTGAGTTTGTGGGCGTGTCTGTTGGCGGATTTCAAAAATTCGTAAACTTGATTATTTCGGGACCCTAGATAGTATATGGTTAAAATTTCAGCTCTCTAGGTCCAGTTTAAAGGCCTAATTTTTGGCTACAGACGGACGGACGGACGGACGGACGGACGGACATGGCTAGATCGACATTACTATCGATGCTGATCATAAATATAAAGGGTGATTTTTTTAAGGTTAGGATTTTCATGTATTAGTATTTGACAGATCACGCGGGATTTCAGACATGGTGTCAAAGAGAAAGATGCTCAGTATGCTTTGACATTTCATCATGAATAGACTTACTAACGAGCAACACTTGCAAATCATAGAATTTTATTACCAAAATCAGTGTTCGGTTCGAAATGTGTTTCGCGCTTTACGTCCGATTTATGGTCTACATAATCGACCAAGTGAGCAAACAATTAATGCGATTGTGACCAAGTTTCGCACTCAGTTTACTTTATTGGACATTAAACCAACCACACGAATGCGTACAGTGCGTACAGAAGAGAATATTGCGTCTGTTTCTGAGAGTGTTGCTGAAGACCGTGAAATGTCGATTCGTCGCCGTTCGCAGCAATTGGGTTTGTGTTATTCGACCACATGGAAGATTTTACGCAAAGATCTTGGTGTAAAACCGTATAAAATACAGCTCGTGCAAGAACTGAAGCCGAACGATCTGCCACAACGTCGAATTTTCAGTGAATGGGCCCTAGAAAAGTTGGCAGAAAATCCGCTTTTTTATCGACAAATTTTGTTCAGCGATGAGGCTCATTTCTGGTTGAATGGCTACGTAAATAAGCACAATTGCCGCATTTGGAGTGAAGAGCTACCAGAAGCCGTTCAAGAACTGCCCATGCATCCCAAAAAATGCACTGTTTGGTGTGGTTTGTACGCTGGTGGAATCATTGGACCGTATTTTTTCAAAGATGCTGTTGGACGCAACGTTACGGTGAATGGCGATCGCTATCGTTCAATGCTAACAAACTTTTTGTTGCCAAAAATGGAAGAACTGAACTTGGTTGACATGTGGTTTCAACAAGATGGCGCTACATGCCACACAGCTCGCGATTCTATGGCCATTCGGAGAACAATTCATCTCAAGGAATGGACCGGTAAGTTGGCCACCAAGACCATGCGATTTGACGCCTTTAGACTATTTTTTGTGGGGCTACGTCAAGTCTAAAGTCTACACAAATAAGCCAGCAACTATTCCAGCTTTGGAAGACAACATTTCCGAAGAAATTCGGGCTATTCCGGCCGAAATGCTCGAAAAAGTTACCCAAAATTGGACTTTCCGAATGGACCACCTAAGACGCAGCCGCGGTCAACATTTAAATGAAATTATCTTCAAAAAGTAAATTTCATGGACCAATCTAACGTTTCAAATAAAGAATCGATGAGATTTTGCAAATTTTATGCGTTTTTTTTTTTTAAAAAGTTCTCAAGCTCTTAAAAAATCACCCTTTAGTAACTTTTAGGGGTCTACGGGCAATATTAAGGTATGTTACAAACTATGCGTCAAAATTAATATACCCTTAGAATAGGGTATAATGAAAGTAAATGAAATCATTACAAACAAAGGAAATATTAAAATCGAAATCGATGGATTTATTTACAATTGGACAAATGCGTAAAACATAAGTTTTATTAGATGTCCGAGCTAAATAAATCTCATAATTGTCATGCCAGACTTAAATGACTAGGTTTCCGTCGCTGTTTCGAAGAGCCTGTGTTCCGGTCTTAATGCCAGCAGTCAATTGTTTGGCTTTCTTGCAATAAAAAATCGACATTGTTCCGATTCCTTTTTCCCTGATTTTATGAGTATAGAAAATGGCTATTGAAATGTAATTCGAAACCAATTCTTATAAAAGCGAGAAAGGGATCATGACGTAATCTCGAATGACAAAAATCTGGAATGCAAGAAATCTCGAAAAAACAAACTTTTAATATTAAATGCAAAAATCTCGAATGCACAAGAATCTCGAATGGACAGAAATCTCAAAAGACCATATCTCGATAAACATTTCGAAAAAAAAGTTAATCTACGTCAGGGACAATATCAAATGCAGACTTCGCAGCATTTCCTCTGAATGTTTCGAGATTGAGCATGTGTTTGTTGAACTTGTCAATGACGAATCAAAACTCTTGATTGGTGCTGCTTATCGGCCTAATAGAAATGTTAACGTTTCACAATAATTCATCACGACCTTGGAAGAAATCTCTATTACGTACCCTAATGTTGTTTTATGTGGAGACTTCAACAGCAATCTTCTGTCTGACAGCCATTTTACAGATGAGATGTCTTCTCTTAATTTAGTCTTAGTCAATACTACAACTCCTACTCACTTCTCTGATCAGTCTTCTACGCTGCTGGATTTATTCTTAGTCAGTAATAGAAACAAAATCATTTTCTATGACCAGCTCGAGGCACCTGCTTTCTCTAGGCATGATTTAATATATCTTGCCTTTGACTTTGAAACTGTGAGTATTGTAAGAACTATGGAATATAGAGATTTTAAGAATATTGACTATGCGCTGCTAGAGGAACATACCAGAAGTATCGATTAGAATTCAATCTACTATTTTCCTTCTCCAAACGAACAAGTTGAGTTTTTTAATAGCAATATTAAAACCCTATACAATCGGTACGTTCCGCTAAAGACTGAAATCGTGTTGCCTCGTAAGGTTCCTTGGATTTCCCCACAAATCCGCTCACTAATGCAACAGCGTGACCTTGCTTACACTCGTTGGAAACGTTTCCGTTTGGTAGGGTATCGAAAAGCCTACTGTGTACTTCGCAATAAAGTTGTTACTGCAATACGAGCCGCAAAATCTAACTTTTATTCAAGTAAACTAAACGCCTCATTAGGAAGTAAGCACTTGTGGAGTAATCTGCGCAATATTGGCATTGGTAAATCCAAAAACAATAACGTTGATGCTCCTGATCCTAATGAACTCAACTCAAAATTTATTTCGTCGCAGAAATTGTCAAATTGTTTGCAGTCATTTCAACAAAGTGGCAACCCATCTCCCTACGCTTGCTGTCCTAGTTTCTGCTTCACAGCTTTCAACAGCGCTGATGTTGTTGAAAGCATTCTATCTATCAAATCGAATGCTGTTGGCCTTGATGACATTCATCCATCTTTTCTAAAAATTGTATTACCCATTTCACTACCATTTATTACCCATATCTTTAACACTGTGGTGACTACAGGGATCTTTCCTAAGCAATGGAAATCAGCAAAAATTATCCCCATCCCAAAATCTTCCAAGTGTGATGAGTACGGGCCGATTTCAATACTAGCTTTTTTGTCAAAAGCCTTTGAAAGGATCCTCCAAAAGCAAATTAGCCGTCATCTCGCCATGTTCCACCTATTATCATCTAAGCAATCTGGTTTCCGACAAAAAACACAGTTGTATCACTGCTGTGATAGGAGTGTCTGAAGATATTAGGTAAGCTCTTGCCGAAGGCAAAGTGTCCTTCTTAGTCCTTCTTGATTTTTCTAAGGCGTTTGATTTGGTTGACCACTCTTTTATGTGCCACAAGTTGTCTCATATATATAATTTCGAGCCTTGTGCTATAAAGTTAGTATCGTCATACTTAACTCACAGATTTCAAGCCGTAGAAGTTAACAAATCTCTTTCAAACCCCCTGCCTATCATAAGTGGTGTCCCTCAGGGATCCATACTAGGGCCTTTGTTTTTCTCCCTTTATGTCAACGATCTTCCTAATGTCATCAAAAACAGCTCAATTCATTTGTATGCTGATGATGCTCAGCTCGTATTAAGTTGTCCTCTGGGCTTAATAGAGCACGCCGTGCAATCGATAAATAATGATCTTGCCGATATAGTGCAGTGGTCTCAACAAAATTGACTGATATTAAATCGAGATAAAACTAAGTGCATCGTGATTTCGCGAAAGCCCCTAGATCTGGCTGATTTTCCTATCCTCACACTCCAAGATGCTCCTATTGAGTATGTAGAATCCGTCAAGAACCTTGGGGCGACCTTTAATCGATTCTTAACTTGGGACAACCACATTAATCTTGCAGTCGGCAAGACTTATGGAGTTATGCGAACGTTGTGGGCGACCCAATCCTTTACACCATTTAAAACACGAGTCTTACTTGCTAAAATTCTACCCATGCCAGTCTTAACATATGCTTGTGAAATTTTTGCGAGCTGTAGTTATGCATCCAAGAGGAAACTTAATGTAGCATTTAATTTTATTGTGCGATATGTGTTCGGATTGCTTAAATTTGATCGAATATCACTCTACTCCAGCCACCTTAAAATATGACTTTTGACAATCTTCTCAAATTTCGAACTCTTTGCCTGTTTTCGGACATACTTTTAACACATCGACCGACTTATATATATAAAACAATAAGATATCCCACATCAAGCAGATCTGCTCAATTGATCCCTACTCGGTACTCTTGCTTAACTTCTGAGCGTCAGTTTTTTATTCACTCCACACGGTTGTGGAACTCCTTACCCTACTCTATCCGAAGTTTAAATAACACAACTAAACTTAAAAATGAATTAAAATCGTATCTCTCCTTGAATTCTTAAAATTTTGTATTGATTATACCCTATTCTAAGGGTATATTAATTTTGACGCATAGTTTGTAACATACCTTAATGTTGCCCGTAGACCCCTAAAAGTTACTATATTTATGATCAGCATCGATAGTAATGTCGATCTAGCCATGTCCGTCCGTCCGTCCGTCTGTCGGCAAAAATTAGGCCTTTAAACTGGACCTAGAGAGCTGAAATGTTAACCATATACTCTCTAGGGTCCCGAAATAATCAAGTTTACGAATTTTTGAAATCCGCCCACAGACACGCCCACAAATAAATAAAATAATTTTTGTATACCCTATTCTAAGGGTATATTAATTTTTGAAAATCCAAAGTTTCAGCTAGGGAGCTAAAATTTATAGTATATACTCTCTATAGGCCCTTTATGCTCATGTGTAAATATTTTTTTTAAATCCGCCCACTGACACGCCCACAATTAATTTTTTTTTTTTTGAAAATTCAAAGTTTGAGCTAGGGAGCTGAAATTTATAATATATACTCTCTAGGGGCCCTTTATTCTCATGTGTTAATTTTTTTTAAATCCGCCTACTGACACGCCCACAATTAAATAAAACAATTTTATTGAAACACCCAAGTTTGAGCTAGGGAGCGTTTTTTTTTTTGATAAAATCCTTTAAATGTTATATAACAAAATATGTAGAGCGTTCTTAACAATTCAACCATACTTAGACTTTTGTCACGCCCACTTATGAGGGATAGGAATAAGAATAGGGTATCCAACAGTTCGCCCAAGCGGACTGTAGCCCGTCCCTATGTTTTTAATTGTTTTTATTTGCACTCACGTTGTGATAACACACGATCTCAAACAACACTAATTTCAGGTAACTTTTTTACAGTTGCATGGGCAGTTTGCTAGTCAATCGTAGATATTAAAGAGTAGTAAATAATCTCGAATGAATATATTAATTTTTGATACCATGGTTACAATAACAATACAGTAACCATTGTCTCAAAAATGTTTGCATTCGAGATTTTTGTATTTTTTTTTCGAGATTTTTACTTTCGAAATGTTTGCTTTCCGGATTATTGCTTTCTAGATATCGTGGTAAACCCAGCGAGAAATTATCATACAGCCCAGTTGTGCACTTGAATTTGTACTGTGTTCGAAGTTTTTTATGATAATTTGTAAATAGCTTTGTAAATGGACAATTTTTCCTATTTATGTGTTATTCGGTAACCAAACCATCTTAAAATTTTGTGGAAAGCGATGTCAAGAAGTAATAAAAAAAATGCTGCCCCTAACTGCCTAGTTTTCTGAAAGTCCAAAGGATGTTTATCATACAATAAATTCTTTTGCTTAACCCTAGAAAGATAAACAGCGCCTCGGAGGCGCCCGCGAAATATATATATTGCTTTCTTCTTTTAACCGACGCTCGAACAAACTTGTTTTTTTAAGCCAACTCAGTCGTCGATTTATACTTGCGATTGACGTTCGTTCCGGTTCGGTAAGTACCACCGTTTTACAGTTATGGTAATGCAGTTATGGTAATGCGCTATTATCAGCATATGAAAATTAAATACCGAAGATCTCTAATTTTGTGTTCCTTTTTGTTATGGATTTATAAAATCCTACTTCTCTTTAAAAAACAGAAAAATTAATAATATATGTTTATGTTTTACTTTATTGCTAATAATATAACAATAAAATGAAACAATAAAAAAAATATTTATTTAATTTTGTAAAAAAAACGTTTTTTAATTGTGCGCCTCCCAGGCGCATGTTTATCTTTTCAGTACTAAAAAATAAGATTATCTTTCTAGGGTTAAAGCACCGTCTGGCTTGTGTATTCTAACTAAAAAAAAAAAACACTTATATGATGCTATGAAAGAATATGAAGATTTAAAAATGTTAATGCTAAATTTGACCACCTTCAAAACTATTTCGTCAGTAAAGCTTCTTTAGGGAAGATAAGCTAAACACGTTCGCTGCCATTTAAGGAAAAATTAAAGTGTTTCACTAGCAGGCTGTGAAGACATTTTTTATAATATTATATAGCATGTGACCCATGTGGGGCAAACGTTTTAAAGAATTTAAGCTTTAAAAATTGGACGTCTGTCTGTGTTCTCTGATTTACTCCACAGCGGACACCAAATGACTACTCCGAGAATCGGCCTTACTACCAACGTGTGCAGCCAATAGAGTTTATGCGGTTATAGACCACATTAAGCGGGTGTTGTCCTTTTACAGAGGGCAACCATACGTTCGTTGACGTTTTGTTTCTAGTGTAGCTTCCGGTCCATCTTTAGTTCTAGGTAACTAGCACTATTTGAAAGAATAGAAGTGGGTCCTCTTAAGGTGGACAGCGGGAAGCGTGAGATATTTTTTTTTTCTTGTAAAGAGGACCAACTCAGTCGTCATCGGGTCGACAGTAAGACCATAGGTTTTTGTCCAGTTTATTTAGTACAAATTATAGGACATCGGCAAGTGCTTGTGATATGGAGATAGCAATATCTTCCGCGTTAGGAACAACCCTGCAGCCGTTGTTCTCTATTTCCAAGAGGATTTGGTGTTGTTGTAGTAGTGTGATCGCGGAGTTTTTAGGTTTATGGGGTTCATAAGCTTCCACTTCATTACCTCCCTACTGGTTCGCCAATTTGACCTCAAAACGTAGTGGCAGGCTTCTTGATTGCAAATCACTTCTTCACTAGGGCCAATCTAATGCTGGTTTTGTTGCGTTAGTAGGATCCGGGCTGAGTCCGCGATTGATTCGACGAGGTTCGTAGGATCTCTTCTTTCAACATGGCAGTACCAACTTAATTCTTCCATCACTTCTCAATAATGATTCACGGTTACAATAAATCACATCCTTCTTTTCTAATCCTAAATCTCATTAATTAATTTGATTTCAGATGATATGATAACATTGTATCTATAACATTAAAAAAATACAACTTCATCTGTACTGTTTTGATGAAAAAGTGCAAGTTGATTGATGCTCGGTAATTCAATTGATGCTTTTTCTCATGTCCTTTGTCAGTTTGCCAGTTCACACAATTATAAATGAAATGAATTGTCTCGAATTCACTACCTGTGTTGCAATACCGAATATCTCAGATTTCTATTCGATAAGAATGAGTAATATGATAGTGTAATTCAAGATTTGACGTTTGACTTTTTGTTTTAAAGTAAAACTGGATTAGGTACTCGTATACATATTTTCGATTTATCTTTGTTGCATTTCATATCCATTGGGAAACGTAACACAGGAATGAAATAAATGTTCTCATGATAATAGCTGCGCGAAGAAGGCTTAGCAATGCTTCGTATAGTCGATAAACTGTAGCTTTTATTACCGACACGAGTGAGAAGCGTCAACAAAAAATTACAACTCTCAGAAAATCAAAAGTTTAAAATATATCTAAAACGTTGGGAAAAAAATCGATTTCCTGTATATCTTCCTACATGTATCGTCACTTTCTAATCAAGGGCTTAACATGTGCTTGAGACTTTCTCATCAATTAAAGTGTTACTTCCGCTTTGTCAAGATCCCGCCAAAAGATTAAAAAAATATAACCGCGCACCAAGGGATACCTTGATACCTTAACGAAATCGGAAATAATCATCATAAAAGTCTGACACAAAGATTGTTTTCCCTTCCATATATGTACATTTATATACATAAATATTCGTTTTTAAAAGTTATTATTCACCTGAATCCTTTCCGTCATTCATTCGCCTCGCCACAGTCAACCATTGCGCGATCGTTGGGGTTGTATCATCTTAAAATCATTTCCCAAATCAAAAATTCAAAATAAAACGAAACAGGTGGCCGGACCTGAAGAAGTCCTCTTGTGTGATTTTTCATTTCATATCTCTAGCCTACCATTTCCTACTAAGGATAAACCTAACTCAAATGAACGTGTGAGAACGTTTCCGATCTAGAGTGAGCATCTACACCTCGATCCTTGAATTTGTCGGTATGGATGAGGTACGAGTATCTCCAAATGAAAAGGAAATTAATTTTTCTTATAAAAAAAAAGAATTGAAAAATTGATACTGAAAGGGTTAACGTTTAGAGAGAAATTCTTCGTTTGACTGGTCAATATTAAGAAAAAAAAAATACCGAGGCACGGATAAACAATAACACGTGCGTTCGATTTGATCTTTAATGATGTTCTTATATATGTACATGATCAAGGACTAAATAGACCACTTCTTCACACACAATGCTACAGTGATTGTTACCCCTTTTATTGGAAGGTAATCACAGCGGTAACACTTAGCATCCCCTTCAATTCGTCGAATGCATGAAGCACTGTACAATTCATTGAGAACAATGTTACACCCAGGATGCGGTATTATAAGGTTCTATTGTGGTGGAACAATACTTTTTTTGTTGTGTTTTTGGGTGCATGGTTCGCGAGGATGAAATCGAACGTTTCAATTTCCCTGGAAAACACTTGAGTGCCTCGGAAATGTGCCAAAACAATTAGCAACTTAAGGAAACAATTGAACGCCGTTTTATACTGTTATTCGTTCCAAGTTGAGGTGAATAGCAAAAGGATTTTACGTGTTGTTTGTTTTTTCAAGGTTTATGTTTGGGAATATTAAAGTACGGTTATTTTATCGTTTAAGCTCTTAAGTCTGTGAAATTGTTCTGACTGCAGGTTCTTGAGCTCAACGAGGGTAGATATAACGGTTCGACATATGGATTGCGACATATGAATTGCATGCATAAACATACTATGTAAATTTTGCAAGAACGAATTCTTCAATATTTCGCAATTCGTGAACCGGGCCAAATCATGTACGTCAATTCGGTTTGCGAGACTCTACTTTGATGTGTTCCAAAAGCAACATAAGTGGTGATTTCTTCCCAAACACTTCAACTTCCATACCCGCTCCACTTTTTCGCCCTATCTATTTTACCGTCGTCGTAATAGCAGATTGGCTAACTGGTAGGCTCTGACGGATTCAAATCAATGTCGTTTGTTTAAATGGAGTCCTGGGGGATGACAACAGCTGGAATCAAGCCGACCACCTGTCGAAGAAACATATTGCCCAATATCAAAATTTAATTGGACGAAAATCGACAGTTCCAACCTCGGTTTGGCTTTGGAAATAGGCATTTTACAACTGATTCCAGACATAAATAAGAAATAGAAAATCAAGTCAACAAGGCAGTGTGCTAGGTCCAGTACTGTACCATATTTTTTCTAGCGATTTGCAAATTATGCAGATGATGCTGCTGTTAGACAAACTCTCGGAAAAGCGTTAAAAAAGCATAAGAAAGCAGAAAACAATAATCGCGTAATCGCTACTGATCTATCAAGATCATCGCATGAAAATAAAACGACACGGGTCAGGAGATAGTTTTACTTTCCAAGTTTGGCAAAAGTGATAAGCGTTTAAAATTTCTCCGTTTGGCATTCAAAGCATTCTACATGATTTCAGCTGCAATAAATAAACGTAATCTATTTAAAGAAATTGGTATCTTACTTCTATACATTTAATCACTTCCTTTGTTTTTATTCCGGGCGTGATTTAAATTCATCGAACAACATTTCAGTCACCAGTACTAAGCAGAAAGAAACATCATTCTGAAGGTGGCGAACTAATTTGGGGTTTCAAATTCAAGCGCATGGAAAACTATTAAAAAATGTGTCCAAACGAAAGTCAAATTGGGCAAAATCTCACAACATTTGGATAACGCACGGAAATTACAGGGACTTATTTGCACACAAATCCATTGCAATCCCTAATTGATGTTTGTTTACATCTTCCGCACAATATATTCGTGTGTTTTATTTTTGCCTATTCCACTTTCTCAAGACTGTAATAACAATATAAACTTTTACCAAACTGCATTCATATGAGATATTTTAAACTTTTAGGCAGTATGAAATTTATATTTGGCAGCTTGATGAAAGGATATTTGAAATCCTTCATTAAAAAATTAAAATTACACCAAATATCTGATCAGATTAAGTTCATTTAATACACACAACAATACAGATCCCCTTAAAGCAATTTAGGCGCCACCCGCGGAGAAAACCCCTACAACATCACTAAACTTCTAATCTCTGCTCCTTTTCTTTTATGTAGCAAGTAGGACCTAAAAACAGGCAATGAATCATTTGCTGCGTGCTGCTTGCCGCAACAAACAAAAAATTGCCTGCGCTGTGTATCAATTACAGAAAAAATAAATCCTTTTATCTATGGGCTAAATTTTAAAAAAAATATATGAAAAAACAGAAAAACAAAAAAGGTACTTGGTTTGTTTCCATGTGTGGCCAAACTAAGTTCATATTTGTATGCTTGTTAGTGTTGAATTTTGACGAATTACCTTACAAATTGCATGCAAAAAATAAAAAATAGAATAAGTCTTGGTTTTTGCAATTCCTTACAGAACAAAAGCCTGACAAACAAATAACTTAGACTCATAAGAGAGCTAAACAACTTCTTCTACCTAACAATACACATTATTTTGGGCTTAGGTCCCAAACAGCGAAATAATATAAAAATATGGCTAATCTGGACTGCCTTAAACAAAGCCATATATCGCGATAAGCTTAGCAAAGGCCAACAATCAGCGTGTCTCTGCATGAGTGGTTCACTGCGCGCTACTCCCTCTGCTGCAATGGACATTCTGTTCCATCTGACACCCCTTGACAACCTTTAATAAGCAAACGGATGTAAAATCGGCCACTCCTCTATTCTAAAAATCCTCCCCAGTAACATAGACAACGCCACCCCTCAGCTCCGGTTTGACAAACTTTTCTGTTAGGAAGGCCCCCCTGTAGAAGATGAATCGATCCACTTTCACACCGATGGATCCAAAACCACCGACAATGGGGTTGGTGGAGGTGTGTTCTCTGACAGGTTGAACATTAGCCTCTCTTTTCGTCGCACTAATCACTGCAGTGTGTTCCAGGCGGAAATTATGGCGATTAAAGAAGTCCTATCGTGGCTGAAGAGGAACGTGATATCCGCGCGGACATCTTCTGCTCGCCCACCGGACCAAATATCCGACGGAGTATTTTTCTTTTCAAACACATTACTCTTCGTCATAAAGCGGAACTGACAGTTTTAGTATTTCGTAGAGCTTTCACTTGGTCTTCTGGTTTTGAACCCATTTGTTTTGCCAAACCGAAGTAGCAATGGTTTCCTACCGTATTTCTTTCGGATCTCCACTAAGCTGTAATTCGTAGAGTTGATGTTTACTCCAAGGTAATATAAGTCTCCCTTACTACCTCAAAGTTGCTGCTATTAACAGTGGCAGGTTTGGAATAGTTCAAAAGAGCTGTGTTCATACCTCACATTGAACCGCGTGCTTTCCAGAGTCACGCGACACATCTGGATCAGTTTTGACAGGATCCTGAATTCAGCCATCGCCACGTAGGGTTCCTAATGATGAATGCTTTCATAAGCGACTTTAAGGTCGAATAAAGGATGGTGGGTCTCGACTCTCGACTTGAAATTCATTGGTATTTTCCAGCATTTCTAGGCGCCGTAAGTACAGCTCCAAATAAGTCGGTTTATTGTTAAGAAATGTTTTCTTTTAAAAATGTTCCTTTTAAAATTAGAAGTCTTTCTATACGTTTTCCAATTATGTAAATGTATCCATCCTATAATTCCAAAATACACGCTACCAATTTAAACCGACCGCAAAGATAATGAATTCTGAAGTGACATACAGTACTTTTTAAAGAGTGGTAACCTCAAAACAAATAAATCTTCGAATTTAGCCGTATAACTGCATTTTAAAATGTTCTTTTAACACTAGTACTCTGACAAATGGTTTGTGATGAGATAAAAATTCTTTGAGAATTAATAATTCGCCGCAACATTCCAAACATATTCTTATTTGGAGAGTAAAGGTATTGTGAACCCTGTATAATACGAGTACTACGGCATCTAATATAAATACATATATGTAAGTGTTAAGAGTATTATATAAGTGTTAAAGAGTATTATAGGAGTGTTATGAGCGCTTTTCCCAAGTTTTAAGAGTTAAGCTCTCGAGCGTTTGTTATTTGGATTTCATTTAGTTGTAGGTACTTAATTTAGTTTTGAAATTCGGTCTCTAAAAATATTAAAAGCAAAATCGCACGGTCGCGAGTTCCACACGAATCTCAAATTAAACAGAACTCATTCGCTTTCAAAATGGTGAACTTGACTGAAGCATAAATCTGTGCTCGCTACTAAAAACCAAGTTTTTGAATACAATTTACAATAGTGTTAAGTGCGTGCATTTCGATCCATTAACAAGACTTAATTAGTGATTTCTTAGCCAAAATAACTTAAATTTTAGCAAGTTCAAAATTTTGCCTGATTAAAAATGTCATCTGAGCAATCGCCAAGAAATTTGAGGCCAAAGGCCACTCAGCAAACATCACCTGCGATCATCTTATCGGCAAAAGAGGAAAAAGTGTTGAAAACCATCGAAAGTCGACTAAATAAAAGAATTACTGATAGTACAGCTGAACTTAAATTGCTTTTAATGGATGTAAACAAAAATCTTTCCGAAAAGCTGGACAAAATTGTCAATGCGGTTCATTGAAGAAGTCAAAAACACAATGGCTGCACTGACATTGAGAGTTGATGACCTTGAACTTGTCTAAGCAGAAGGAAACATCACAAAAATCCACTGAAATATCTGGTCTTAATATATAAAAGACTAAACAAAATTCAACGCGAAAAAATTGCTGCTGATTCACTGTTATATGGTGTACCAATAACTGAAAACGAAGATTTATCCAGCCTGTTTAGCACACTTGGTTCATCAATAAAATGTCCCGTAACACCAATTCCTAAGCAAATTTTTCGTATGAAACCAAAAAATAATTCATTCAACCCGCCAATAATTGTGAAGTTTCAATCTGTTACCGACAAAGTCACTGTGCTGCAATCAATAAATCAGATGTACTTTTCATCGAAATCATCACTTTGCCTACGACATCTTGGACTCGAATCTGACAGCCGCATTTACTTTAATGAAAGTCTTACCCCGCAAAATCGTATAATTCTCCGGAAAGCTTTCCAACTGAAGAGACAAAATCCCGATCAGCTGTCTTCTGTTTATACCCGGAATGGGTGTGTGTACGTGAGAAGATCTCCAAAAGGAAGAGCTTTCCTAATTGATCATTCTACTTGCTGGGAAAATTTAGTAGCAACAAATATAAATGATGGAAACGACAACACAACAATGTAAACTGTTTTCGTATTTGAAGAGCGCTGTATGTTTACTTCAACCTAACCTTAATGTTAATGTAGATGATTCTTTTATTTTTAATGTCTTAATTTATTTTTTTAAAGTCTTAATTTGTTTTATATTGTTGCTAACATTTTATTTTGCCCTTACTGCAGTCTGCCAAATATCTTCGGAATTGAAATTCTCTCCTCGATTGATAGAGTCCTATGCCTGGGAAGAGGTTTTTACTATTTATTGCTTATTTACGCTTCGATGAGTGAAAACTTTTCCAGTAGCGATGACATGAATGTTAACCCGCGTATATTAATTATTAATATTATTAATATTTTCTGCAAACAGCGTGAAGGTTTACGGGTATGCCATATTAACGCACATAGTTTATATTGCAAAATAGATGAATTTAGAGATTTGTTTGTAGGGTCGGATGTAGATGTTGTATGTGTCTCAGAGACTTGGTTTAAATATGATGTTGCGGATGCTTTTTATTGTATGGATGGTTTCTGATTATTTCGAGCTGATAGGCATTATAGAATTGGTGGTGGTGTTGCAATCTATGTGCGTTCCTCAATTAATTGTAAGCCAGTCGAAGCATCTCCTTCTGGAAGCCTATTTCAGTACTGCTTTATTGAAATATGTAACGAAAAAAGCAAGAATCTTCTTGGCGTTGTTTATCGACCTGACAATCAAATTGATATAACTTCTTTATATCT
This sequence comes from Portevinia maculata, assembly GCA_949715645.1. Taxonomy (NCBI): domain Eukaryota; kingdom Metazoa; phylum Arthropoda; class Insecta; order Diptera; family Syrphidae; genus Portevinia; species Portevinia maculata. The sequence continues at coordinate 395,834,021 of OX454525.1, read as the reverse complement.
GAAACTTGAAAATATATCTACATCCTTTTCAAATATAATTATATGTGGTGATTTTAATCGTGATGTCTCCGCTCCACTACTTAATAACATGAGATCACTTAACCTCAATCTTATAAATTATTTAGTTCCTACTCATTTTACTACCACCTCTAGTACTTTGCTTGATCTGTTTTTCGCTAGTGTGTTTGAAGATACTTTTTTCAGCAAAGTGTCGGTACCAATGTTCTCAAAACATGATCTGATATTTGCCACTTTTAAAATCAGATGTTGTAACACTCCACAGACTTATATTTACCGAAATTTTAAATCATTAAATGTTGAACTACTTCGATAAGACTTGTTAAGAATTAATTGGCAGACATTTTATTATGAGACTTCGGCCGATGGATAAATCAATATGTTAAACAGTGTCTTACTCGACCTTTTTAATAAACATGTCCCCATTATATGTAAAACAGTCTGTTCGGGTAGAGGCTTTTCTACTCGAGAACTTTGGGAAAAATTCGATTTTTCTTTTGTGTCGATAAAAATCCCAGTTCTAATTTAAAGAGCGAAGACGAATAAACCGGCTGAAAGAAAGTCTACTCTGCCATAAGCGAACGAAAGCGACGAATAAAGAACTTTGCACCGTGACTGTACGATAATTAGTAACTTCAATTTTATTCAATCTTCTTTACAATACCTCGGTCTTGTCGTTATTTTACGTTATACATAGTTACAAATCAACAAAAAATATGGCGAACCTTGGTACTTAGGCGCGAAATTCAAATTATTTATTTCAGTTTTTAGTACAATTATGGGAATGCATTAAAACCGATACCATAGTGGTGTGACAATAAAAATATTGGAAACTTTTATTACAATGATTTTAGTATGTGACCCAACATTCCGGCCACTTTGAAAGATCTCCTTTCAAACAGGTAGCAATGCCAGCTTTCGGATTGGTCGTCGAAAAGTGCCTTTCGCTGTCTTGACGTCTGCAACTCGAACTACGCCGTCTTTGCCGGACACAACGCCGACTACCCTTCCTAGTAGCCATTTAAGGGGTGGCACATTGTCCTCGTGTATGATGACCATTGCGCCGATTACGAGGTTCGGCTGCCTATCTGACCACTTGGAACGGGCTTGTAGGTCATGGATGTATTCAGCTACCCAACGCTGCCAGAAGTGTGATTTCACAGCTTGAATGCGTCGCCATCTCTGTAGGTAGCTGATGTCGTCAACGATGATGGTTGCGTCTGGGATGGCTTTTAATGATGAGCCGATCAGCAGGTGACCCGGTGTGAGGGCCTCGAAGTCACTGGGGTCTGATGATAGTGGTGTTATAGGCCGCGAATTCATCACAGCTTCTATTTCGACGAGAGCAGTAGTGAGCTCCTCGAACGTGAGTTTTGCGGTCGCCAAGCTTCTGTATAAGTGACCCTTTGCCACTTTGACTGCCGCCTCCCAAATGCCACCAAAATGAGGCGCCCTGGGGGGTATAAAATTAAAATTTACATTTTGATTAGTACAAAATTGTGATATATCAAGTTGGGTATTTTGTTTAAATAAGTAGTTTCGCAGTTCGTTCAACTTTGACCGCGCCCCTACAAAATTGGTTGCGTTATCGCAGAAAATGTTTGCTGGAAGACCCCTACGCCCAATGAATCTTTTTAATGCCGCTATAAACGCATCTGACGACAAATCGGACCCCGTCTCCAAATGAACCGCTTTCGAGGCAAAACATACAAACACTGCTACGTATGTTCTGTATGGTGTCTTACCACGAATCTTAAGGTAAGTGTAGATGGGTCCACAAAAATCAACTCCACAGTTATTAAAGGGACGAGACTGTGTTACCCTTTCTGCTGGCAAGTTCCCCATGATTTGCTTCAGAAGAACGGGACGATATTTGGTACAATGGACGCAGTTTCTGACAGTGCGACGAGCCACATCTCGAGCGTTGATGATCCAATATCTCCTTCGAATCAGAGCGATGAGTGTTTTTGGTCCTGCATGGTAGTTGCTGAAGTGAAGATGCCTAACCATATTTTCGACAAACGCAGAGTTCGCCGGTAGAAGTATTGGATGCTTCTGCTCTTCAGGAATAGATGCATTCTGCAACCTGCCCCCTACCTTCAAGATATTTACTCCACCACGCATCCTTTCGAGAAATGGACTTAGCCACTTAATGGATCCTTTCAGACACTCCTTCTTGTGAATTGCTCCAATCTCATCTGCAAATGATTTCTGCTGAATCAGCCAAGTGATCCGAATCAGAGCAGCATCTAATTCATCTACAGATAATGGACAGCCGTCTGCTGACCTCCTGCATTTCTCCTTCTTCTTAAACATTCTCAGGATGTATGCGAATATGCGAATAGTTTTGGTGTACGAACTATACCTAGCTATTTGATCCAATAAGTAGTTTGTCTCATTTGTCGTAGACAGCAAAACAGTTTTCCTCATCTCGCGAGACACCTCGTCAGATGGTGATTGGTTACACAAAAATGGTGGCCATTCCTTGGCTGGTTTTAATAGAAATGCTGGGCCACGGAACCAAATTAACTCTTTCAACTCTTCCACAGTACATCCTCGAGATACTTTATCTGCTGGATTATAGTTGGTTGGAACATGTCTCCAGACTGTATTTTCGGTAAGTTCCTGGATTTCAGCTACCCTGTTGCCAACAAATGTGTTGAGTTTTGAGGAATGGGTCCCTATCCAATGGAGCACAACCTCCGAGTCTGTCCAAAGATAAACTTCGGCGATAGAGCCTTCAAACAAATCCTTAGTTCTATGCCAAAGTTTGGCTAAGAGATGAGCGCCACATAGCTCCAGCCTTGGCAGTTGCTTTTTCCTAGTTGGTGCAACTCGTGATTTAGCAGTAAACAATTTAACAATCACCGCTCCTGAGTCGTCAGTTGTCCTGGTATAAAGACAACAACCATAAGCATTTATAGATGCGTCACAGAATCCATGTATCTGCACCTCCCTTTTGTTGTCCGCTAAAACAAACCTAGGAATCGAAACATTCTGCAGCGAATTCAGATCTGCTAGAAACTGCTTCCATTCGGTTTCGATGCTCTGTGGAATAGAAGAATCCCAGTCCAGCTTCTCTGCCCAAAGTCTCTGTAGGATTATTTTGGCTTTGATTATAATTGGACTAAGCAAACCTATCGGATCAAACAACGAAGATGAGAGCGACAGAATAGTTCTTTTTGTGAACTTTGTATACACTTTGGAGGGATTGTACGAAAACTTTAGATTGTCTTGCAGAGAGTCCCAAGTGATGCCCAAAGTACTTGTTAAGCCTGAATCGGACAATTTTAACTGTTTCTCGGAAGAATGGTGTATAAAATCTGCGTTGCTATGCCACTTAGAAAGTTCGAATCCTGCTGACGCCAAGATAAACTTAATTTCTTTTCGAATTTGTTCTAGCGTTTCTAGGTCGTCCGCTCCGGCCAACATATCATCCACATAGAAACAATTCCTAAGAACTTTTGCGCCAAGCTTGTGAGATGACGAAAATTTATCGCTCAAATAGCGAAGGCACCGTATGGCCAAAAAGGGTGCTGATGAGGTACCATATGTGACCGTGTTTAATTTGTAGGTTTTTACTGGCATACGATTATTTTCTCTCCATAGGATTAATTGAAACTTTCTTTGCGACGGATGAATCAAAATTTGCCGATACATTTTAGTTATATCAGCGGTGAGAGCATATCTGTTCAGACGGAAACCTAGCAAAAGAGTAAAAATGTCATCCTGAATTGTTGGACCGACCATCAAAATTCCATTAAGGGAGATTTGCGAAGATGTGCGACAAGATGCGTCGAATACCACCCTGAGCTTGGTAGACAAGCTGTTTGGCTTTATAACACATTGATGCGGAAGGTAATAGTGTGGTTCCTCCAGATTGGGGTTTTTGACTTCCGACATGTGCCCTAATTCCTTATACTCCCTGAGAAATGCACTGTACTGCGCCTTTAGGTCTGGATCCTTTTCTAATCTTCGTTCCAATGATAGGAACCGCCTGAATGCGATGTCGTATGAGGACCCCAAGCTTTTCGGATCGGTTTTGAAAGGAAGCTGAACTACTAGCCTTCCAGTAGCAAGCTGTTCGATTGTTTCGTTGAAAATTGCCTCGCACTGTATCTGCTCTTCTGTCCATTTTGATTTTTTACCGACGACCTCCTCTAACTCCCAAAACTTTTCAACGTACTGATGTAAGGACTCTTCTTCCACATTCAAATAACAATTCTTGGCGGAGATTTCCGCTGAACCTTTGAATTTCCCGGAAACTATCCACCCTAGCAAAGTTTTTTGGAGTGTTGGTAATTCTTTACCTAGCTTTATTTGTCCTATAGACAGTAAATCAAAGAAGGCCTCAGCACCTAGAAGCATATCTATTTGCGAAGGTTTGTTGAAGTTTTCATCAGCCAAATCTATATTCTTCGGAACATTCCAGTTGACGATTTGAAGCGCCTTATCTGGCTGATACCCAGTTATTGACGGAGTTATCAAAAACTCAAGTGATACTTCGAAGTTGTTGAATCGAGAGCGAATTGTTGTTTGGGTCTGTTGATCAATTTTTATTTTTGAAACACCTATACCCACTATATCGACGTGTTTTCTATCCTTAGGTAGATTCAGGGTGCGTGCGAATTTCTCATTAATCAGATTGACCTGTGAGCCTGAGTCGAGTAGAACACGGCCTAATTGAAAGGATCCAATTGAGTCCTTTACTAGCACCGATGCGGTGGCAAGGATCACTTGGTTGGTCGAACGTGCATGATTATCGGATGCAGCGTGCACTGCTGCCGACGATGTTCCGTCTCCATTACTGGAGTTCTCCGAATTTTGCGTACGATGTAGCAAACTGTGGTGTGCTTGCTTGCAGGTTTTGCACCGATATGTTGACGGACATTTTGACATATTGTGACCTTTTACCAAGCAGTTGATACACAATCCCAACTTCTTTGTAGTGGAAAAGCGTTCCATAACTGACAGTTTATTGAAACTCGTACAGTTAGATATCGAGTGATCACTGTCTCTGCAAAATGCACAGGACTTTTGTGTGATTGGTAATGATGTTAGGGTCGTTGACTATAATGCGATTGTTGTCGTGGTTTGGGTTGGAATTTTGCAGCAGGCTCCGAACGAGCTTGTTTGCTTTCCCTGGCTTCTAAATACTGGCAACGCTTACTCAGCATTTTAGCACAATCATCCCATTGAGGCAACTTGCTATAATCTAATTGTTCATCCCACTTTGATTGTGTTTCAGGATCGACCTTTGACATTGCAATGTAGATAATGATGGCATTGCAGATGTCTTTTTCTGACCCAATCGATGTAAGCGAGTTGTAGAGAGCAGTTATGTTATCCACTAAATTCCGTAATGGTACCGGCGACGCCTTGGAAACTTTGGGAAGTTCAAAAATCAAAGAAATATTTTCCAAAAATATTAGACAATTGTTGTCATAGCGATCCTTTAAGCTTTGGATTGCCTTAGGATAATTTTCTTCCGTAACAGGAAACGCACGCACCGTGTTTAAAGCCTGATCGCTCAAGCATGATAACAGATGGTTGAACTTTTCTATTGTAGTAAGCGTAGGATCATCATGAACCAAATAGTTAAACGAATGCATGAAGTTCGTGTACTGCGAATAGTGTTTTCCATCGAATTTGGGAAGACGCAAAGGTTGCAACCGAGAAGTTGGTGGTGGGGGAGGTACCATAAACGAATGATCGAATGTACTTGTTCGCCTTTTTTCCCCCATCATTGCAATTATTTTTGTTTTAATAGTAACATAGAGATCCTCTAAGTCACCACGACCCGTGTCAGTTGGTTGTAATCGCTCAATTTGAGTTTGGTATGACATACCTTGCTTAAAATATGACTCGAGTATCCCCAATCGACACTCAAGTTCGGTGGGCGTAAGTGTTGTTGACCTTTCCAAAATATTTTTAATTCTGGTAATGTTTCCCTTTGTGGATGCTCTTTGTTGTTTTAGCTCATCCAAAGATGTAGCAGAAGCGGACGTACCAGTACCTTCGTCCGTCATAACTGTAGGTATTTCTTATAAAAATACCAGAAGGAATTCTTATTACGAATTAATTAATCACCCTGGTTCGTAACGACGATATGCACGATTTGCATTAAGTTGATTAGTTGTAGTAGACGATAAAATGGATTGCACCAATGCACTTTTGAAAATGTCTCTATGTTCCTATGAACGGCTAACCGACAGCAGCGACAAAAGCGATAACAGCAATATCAGCAACGACCAAACTTTCAGCAACCCAACTGTGTCGAACAATCTGCAACAATGTTTACTACGAAGTTAATGTCAACATGCATCCAGCAATAACGTGAATAAAAACGAGAAACGAATCGAAATTAGCGGCAAGAGCTTATCGACATAAACTGTTTAGCCAAAACACAATCGATATTTGTATGTCTGGCTTAAGCGAATTAACGACCGATGATTTGTCGCGGGTAACAGCAATAGCTAATGTTTTTTTTTTTTTTTTTTTTTTTGCACAACGATCAGTGAGAGTGGAATCTATTTGACGAAGATGATGAGCGAATATGGAGAACGAAGATGATGTGTGAATATGGAGAGCGGAGATGATGCCCTATTCGAGAAAATACGTTCCACTTTGTGTGGATTGTGGATTTTTGAATTGATTTGATTTGAAACAATCAGCGGCAGATTATAATTTTAATTGCTGATTGATTTTAATTGATGATTAATTTTAATTGATGATTGATTTTTATATTATAGTGAAGGTGCGTTGATTCTCGTTAATTTAAATATATTTTTGACGAACTCAATGCATAAGTATATAAATAGGTATAGATCTCTAAGAACAATTTGTTTGTACATACCTTGACTGAAGTTTGTACTTAACTTTTCTTCTTGAACAATCTCTTATTGCTGCCGTTCAGGTTAATTTGATGATGACTACCCGATTATGCGTATGTCCTCTATATGTCCTTGGTTCCAACGATGACCAATTTTTGATGTGCCCTTGCAATGCCCTTGGTGGCAATTTGTTCACTTGTGCACATAGAATTAATACCGAACCGATGCCGATAGCTCACGCGAAACCGAAAGAAACCGAACGCGACGATATGTATGGAAACTCCACGGAGATTTTTTCCTTTTAAGAGTTTTTATTTTGTCTTTTTTTTTTTTTTTTTCTTTTTATACGTTTATACGTGTTATATTGTACAGCACTTTTCTCACAACCGATTTATGTTTTTTGTGGGAACTTGTTCCACGTTGGACGCCAAAATGTTCGGGTAGAGGCTTTTCTACTCGAGAACTTTGGGAAAAATTCGATTTTTCTTTTGTGTCGATAAAAATCCCAGTTCTAATTTAAAGAGCGAAGACGAATAAACCGGCTGAAAGAAAGTCTACTCTGCCATAAGCGAACGAAAGCGACGAATAAAGAACTTTGCACCGTGACTGTACGATAATTAGTAACTTCAATTTTATTCAATCTTCTTTACAATACCTCGGTCTTGTCGTTATTTTACGTTATACATAGTTACAAATCAACAAAAAATATGGCGAACCTTGGTACTTAGGCGCGAAATTCAAATTATTTATTTCAGTTTTTAGTACAATTATGGGAATGCATTAAAACCGATACCATAGTGGTGTGACAATAAAAATATTGGAAACTTTTATTACAATGATTTTAGTATGTGACCCAACACAGTCGAGAATCCAGCTGCATCTTGGTTTACCCAGGAGATATTGGAACTAAGAAACAGGCGCAACATAGCATACAAAAAATGGAAGCGTTTTAGTTTGCCAGAATTTCACGTTCAGTTTTGCTTGTTAAGAAACATAGTGAACTTAAAAATACGAAAAGCTAAGCGAAATTTTTATTCCAAATGTCTTGATAGCAACTTACCATCTAAAACCCTTTGGAAGAATATTCGGGGTATAGGAATCGGGGTTCGGGACGAATTTGATTTTGCTGATACTGACCATGATAAGATCAACCATGATTTCGTAAGAACTGCTGCAGTGTCAAATACTAGCATGAGGTCCATAGTAACGTCTAGTAATAATTGTGTTAATTTGTTTCAGTTTTCTCGGATTGAACAAACAGATGTGTTTAAAGCTCTTATGAGTATAAAGTCAAAGTCTCCTGGGGTCGATGAGATGCATCCTTGCTTTGTCAAAATAATCTTACCTTACATCCTCCCAGTGCTAACTAATTGTATTAATACAATCTTAATGACTTCTTGCTTTCCTAGCGCTTGGAAGATTGCTAAGGTACTACTTCTTTTGAAAAAACAAGGAACTTCACAAAGTGCTCCAGAGTTTCTTCCTATTTCTGTGCTACCGTTTCTGTCAAAAGTTATGGAGAGAATTTTGCATCAACAGTTGTCTTTTAATTTACAAACAAATGGTTTACTTTGTAAGTATCAATCCGGTTTTAGGAAACAACACAGGTATTGTATTGTATTGTATTTATTTTGTTTAGTTTGTTAAACTATTTACATTTATACTAAGATCCTATACATAATTGATATTTTATTATAATTATTTAATAATTAGACTTAACAAACACTATAACATTTCTTTTAAATTCATTGAGGTTCGTTTGGTTTTTAATCTGGTTGTCCAAGCTATTATATAACTTAAAGCCTTTAAGAAGTCTTAAGTCGTTTCTAATTCTTAGTGTATATGGTTGCAAATCTCTAATAAAATTAACATAATCAAATAAGTATTTTGGCATTACATTGTTTATTATCTTATATACGAACACTAAAACATTCAGTATTATTCTCTGTTTTACAGATAGCCACATTAACGAATCTAACATATAACGGATTGACATGTATCTATTGCACTTTAGTATACATCGCATTGCTTTATTTTGTAATATTTGCAGTCTTAAAACCTTACTCTCATTACATAAAAACAAAATAGTGGAACAGTACTCAAAGTGTGGTTTTACAATAACATTATATATATTTATTGCACTGATAGTCGAAATTTGATTTCTGATTCGCTTCATAAATCCAATTTTTTTGGAGATTTTTTTACAAATATAATCAATGTGATTTCCAAACAATAACTTTTGATCCAAAAATACACCTAGATACTTAATTTCATTTACTCGTTCTATTGATATTCATTATCTAACATAATATCGATGTCATCACTTTGCTGGTTCAGCACCATTAACTTTGTGTTTCCAACATTCAGTTTAAGTTTATTTTCATTAAGCCACTGGTACTCGTATATAGAATCTAAGTCTTTCTGCAATTTTACTTTACTGTCTATATTATCATTACCTGAGATGTTTACTACTGCATCGTCCGCAAACAAAGCCAATTTGCTGTATTTTAAAACACACTTAAGATCATTTATATAGATTTATCTGTGGCAATGGTGCAGTAGTAGTGTATTCGCTTTCGGAATGGAAGGTCGTGCGTTCGAATCCCGGCCAAGTCCATTACTTTATACCGAATACGTGAAATCGTAATCTCCCTAAGTAACTTAGACACCACCAGTGGAGAAAAACCCTACAACTGCACCCAAACACTTCTTTCCTATCTCTCTATTCTTTCTAATACCAAGTAGCTTACACTGTGTTCTTAGCACTGTAAGGGTACTGTAACCACAGAAAAAAAACCCTTTAGCGTAAGCAAATTATAAAAAAAAAAAAAAAAAAAATTATAGGTATAGATTGTAAACAATAAAGTCCCCAAGACAGACCCTTGAGGCACTCCAAATTCAACTTCAATTGCTTCCGACACTTGTCCATTGACTTTTACTCTTTGTTTTCGATTTCTCAGATAAGATTCAAACCACATCAATTCCCTGTCCTTAACACCGTATTTTTTCATTTTCATTATTAAAGTATTTCTACTAACAGTCTCAAATGCTCGTTTCAAGTCTAAGAACACACAATAAACACTCCTTTTTTTGGCTAGCTCTTCCTTCCACGACGTAACAACACAGCTGTGTTTCTGCGCTTTTAAAAGTAACTGATGACCTAAGGTTGTCTATGGATGATGATCATGTCACTATATTAGCATTATTGGATTTCTCGAAGGCTTTCGACACGGTTAATCACTCACAACTTGTATTTAAACTACTTTCACAGTTCAACTTCTCAACGTCAGCAGCAAATTTAATTTCTTCCTATCTTTCCGGTAGAAAGTAGGCAGTGGTAGTACGAAATGCAATGTCAAACTATAAGCATACATTTATGGGAGTCCCACAGGGATCTATCTTGGGTCCACTTTTGTTCACCATATTTATTAATGATCTTCCGCATTGCATAACTTATTCATCCATTCACATGTATGCCGATGATGTCCAACTGTGCTTAAGTTCTAAGTTGGGACTAATTGAAGATACAGTGGTTAAATTCAATGAAGACCTTGATAGCATTCTCCAGTGGTCAAAAAGAAAGCACTTGTGTCTAAATCCAAAAAAGTCGCAGTGCATGCTAATTTCGAAAAAACAGATTTGAGGTTGACAGTTTACCAAGCATTTATCTTTATAATGAGCAAATTTATTTCATAGATAATGCCAAAAATCTTGGAATTCGGTTTAGTAGTTTACTAAGGTGGGATGATCATGTCCGCACGGTTGTTGGAAAGATTTATGGTTACCTGCGCAACTTATCTATGTCACAACGCTTTACACCAATAAAAACCAAATTAATGTTAGTGAAAGCTCTTATTGTACCAATTATATGGTTTGGTTGTAAAGTTTATTACAACTGTAGCGCTGAGTCAAAAAGGAAACTTAATATCGCCTTTAACAATGTTACTCGGTATATATATGGTCTGAAGCGTTTTGATCATATATCGGCGTATAGAACAAGAATACTTGGATGTTCGTTAGATGTCTATCTTATTTTCCGTACTCTAAAACTCCTTCACAAAATCGTTGTTACCAAGCGGCCAACATATTTACATGAGAAACTTGTTTTTAGGGTTCCGTAGCCAAATGGCGAGAAACGGAACCCTTATAGATTCGTCATGTCTGTCTGTCTGTCTGTCTGTCTGTCCGGGAATGTCACAGCCACTTTTCTCCGAAACTATAAGAGCTATACTTTTGAAACTTTTTAAGTAGATGTATTCTATGAATCGCATTAAGATGTTCACATATGGGGGTTCCCCATACTTAGAACTGAAACTCCAAAAAAATTTGTTCATCAAACCCAAAAGTGTGGGGTATCTATGCATAGGTCTTCAAAAATGATATCGAGGTTTCTAATATCATTTTTTTCTAAACTGAATAGCATGCGCGAGAGACACTTCCAAAGTGGTAAAATGTTGCCCCCCCCCCCCCCCCCCTCTAACTTTTTAAATAAGGGAATGATAAAACTAAAAAAAATATATGATGTACATTACCATGCAAACTTCCAACGAAAATTGGTTTGAACGAGATCAAGTAAGTAGTTTTTTTGTAATACGTCATAAATCGTAAACCGCAATTTACCTTTCATTAAATCAAATCAAATATAAAAAAATAAAACATTTAATTTCATAAACATAAACCTTATGCGTAAACCGTGAACCATTATTTTCTAATAATAAATCTGTAATAGGTGACAAAGTAAATAATAATTATAATTCGCGCGGAACCCTTCATGAGCGAGTCCGACTCGCACTTGGCCGCTTTTTTTTCTAATTCATCTCGTTCATTAACTCTTTTTTTTTGACTTTTAAATTCATTTTTATTAATTATTAGCTTATATCAACTTATATACTAGACAAAAATGAGTAAATCTAACTTAAAATTAACAGGATACTTATTCTAGATTATTGATCCTTATGCGGACGCCCTAAACTTAACTCTATCTTATAATTATTGCCTTTCGGCCTAAAAACTATTTTACGAACTAATCTTACATATTATGTTTTCATCGAGAAAATTTTTAAGAAAACTCGGCATCTTTATCAAATTTTATATTTTTATATAAAAAAACAAATTACAAATTACAAACTACCTACTCTACTTACTTAAACTACTTAACATATTCTAACTATAATTAGGATTCTGAGCACTCGTTGCATTACGAAACAAGTGGTCAAATTCCCAATTGCTTTCCGAGCGCCTGGCAGTCGTCAACGTGCACACGCGCCGCCGTGAGCTGACTGATGCCTTACAGAATCAATCACCTCCCGGAAGCACCACCACAAGTTGGCGAGCCCGGCCCCTCCCAGAAACGCCCTAGCTAACTTAATCTATCTTACAAACTAAGAGGATGTTACCTAGAGTAACGCACCGTCTTGGGAGGGCATGTTGAACCCTCCACCCTCAAAAAGCCACCAAAATTCGGCAAATTGCTTTTCTGTATCGAATTTATCCCTCTCCGCTATTGCGGTACTAAAACGGAGGAGCTCATGAGCATTGGCGACGTCCTCGCCGCGGATGAGCCGCTTATCTCTCGCACTGCGGTAGCGGTGGTATAATACCGGGATACCATCCCTCGTCTGTACCAGCCCTTTTGCATCAATATGGATAAATGCCTCTGGCGGGATAAAGCCAGACCGGAGTGTACTCTCAATGTACATTTCATTGGGGTAGTAAGCCCCAAAGATCAGACTATTGTCGCTGGCCATCGCCCTTGCAACGTGCCTTCGAGTCACCTTAATGAGGAAATTGTCAATCCTATTCAACTGAGCCCCATCGTATAGGACCTTGTTGGGATAGTATTTTATATAGTTGGATTCAGGCGTTCGGAACAACCGGAGACAGGTCCTAAGACATTGTCTCTCCAACACCCGAATCTTTTCCATATAGCTAGGCGCTATATTAAACCATAATGGACAACCATAAGCGATGATCGGCCTTATAAGGGCCACGTAGCAAATGACCTTCACTCTGGAGTCAAGTTGACTGCTATGAAACAGTCTCCTTGTCAGAGCATAAGCCTTCTTGGCCCCAGCAAGACAAGCAACTATATGTCTATCGAAATATAGATACTGGTCAAGCCAGATACCTAGATATCTAACTGCGCTTCTCACCGCCAATGGCTGCCCATTTTGTCCAATAATGGCCAATTTTTTCCAGTTTTTTCTGGTATCCCTAGAGGCCCCAGCCAATGGAGTTCTGAACAAGATTGTTTCCGTCTTCTGAAAGTTGATTTTCAACTTCCAGTCGTCGCAATATCGCTTAATTTGATCAAAGTCACGCTGCAAAAGGATATTAATGACCTCGATTTTAGGACCTGATCTGTATGCCACCAAATCGTCGGCATACGCTATAGCATGTCTGAGTGAACCCACCAGATCACTCGTGTAAATGTTAAACAGGATCGGAGAATTGACCGCCCCCTGCTGTAAACCGTTTTTAATTTCAAAGACTCTGCTCGAAGTCACGTTGCCACATTTGACAACGAACTTCTTTCCCATAAGCATATTATAAATTACATATAGCAAAGGTTTGTGCATCCCCCGCCTGGTCAACTTGTAGAAAAGTCCCTCTAACCATACGGTGTCGAAAGCCTTCTCAAAATCAACCAGACAAGCACCCGTGCATTGGCTCTTGCATTTATTCCACTGAATGTCGGAAACCAGTTTCGACGCGGCATGAATAGTGTCATGCCTCGCCCTGAAACCAAACTGGTTGTCCGGAATTATGTTATTGTCCTCGACCCACTTTAACAGAGCTCTATTGACAACCTTTTCAAAGACCTTGCTAATATTCGGAAGCAAGCTAATTGACCGGAGATTGGCAGGGTTCGTCCTATCTTTACCTTTTTTCGGGATAGGGTGTACCACAGCTACCTTCCAATGCGCCGGATAATGTGCATTATTCAGCGCATTGTTAAACAGCGTGGTGAAAATATCTACAGCCTCCAGAGGCAGGTGTCTCAATACGACGTTTGGAACACCATCCATCCCCGCCGACTTTTTATTCTTTAGTGACTCGAAGATGCACAGAAGATCATCCTTCGACACGAACAAGTGCGATGCATATCGGCCATTGGCGACAACTGCATTAGCATGGTTTTCATCAGTGAACACGGTGAATCCGTTATTCTCAGATCGCCAATTCTCAAGTTCGGTGCGCAGATAGAAGTGGCTCACTAGAGCTCTATTCTCAATGTCGTGGTTACGGCGAACAGGATTGTTCACCGTATACACGGCCTCGAAACAAGCGCCCAGCAAGTCCACTTTCTCCTGTGGGTCCTCGACCACGAAAAAATCGTCGTTTGAAGCGACACTTTCTGGACTTATTCCAGCAGTCAGTACTGTCTGTCTGTTCTCTGCTGTCTGGGAGATTCGAACACAAGGAATATCATTGTGATCTTTCCTCCTGAACAACTTATTTATCTGTGGGAACATATTCGGACTACAGGTTTTAATAGCCCGAATTTTATTGCCCCAATACAGACTTACAGATTTTCTGTAATTTTCTTTAATCAGCTGTTTCAGGATTCGGATCTCTGACTTCAGCATCCTAACCTCCGGGTCGTTGGGGTCAGCAAATTGTCTGTACAGCCGTTTAAGCCTCGAGAGCAGTCTACTTTTCTGTCGGTATAGTGCGTCGATTGTAGGGTTTCTGTACTTTTCTGTCTGGTCGTCGTCGGAACGTCCTACCCGAGGAATAGTTCGTTCCATAGTTCGTTTGATGGCGTCGTCCATTTGCAATAAATGCCGATCAATGTCATCATTTGTCATGTTACTGTTTGTCGGTGGGTCGATCCCACTCGAACGTATATCTCGCTTTAAAAATCTGGAGAAGCGCGACCATTGTGCCCTCCGATAATCGAATGAACACACTGCTTCGTACTCCTCCAGCAGCGTTTGCTCGTTCGGGATCCGTATTGCGGCGGCGAGTCCGTAGTGGTCACTATCGTACTCAAACGCACGCAAACAGTTCCGCGTGTTTTGATCTATGTTCGTCAGTTGAAGTCTTGCGTCCGTTAAGGCCAAGTCCAGGAAAGCACCGCTTCTTGGGAAAGAAGGGATATCCGTCGCGTACAACTCGAGGTTGTACTCAATCATATTGAGGCGCCACCAGTCGTGAAACTGGTTGCCCCTGGGATTTGCAGTAACATTTCCCCATGCCGCATGTTTGGCATTAATATCTCCGGCCAAGAAGTAATAATTCTCTTCCGAGTTCAGCTGCAGACCACGAAAAAGTGTCTCGAGCTCTGTCATAAATTGGTTTGGTGGAGGTGCAGCAGGTGCGTAAAGCGACACCACATACAATCTCCTCCGGCTATGGAGAGGAATGCATATGATGCATGCCTCCAACAACTGGAACCTACGTACGTCCCCGCTATATATAACCCTATGGCGCAGGCCTTTTCGAACTAAGATTCCAACCCCACCTCCTTGAGTGGAGCGAGGCCGATCTCTTCTTATTACATGATAGTCTTTGTATCCCAATTTGTGCTTCTGATTTAGCTTAGTTTCGCTAACCAAAAGCACATCCGGGTTTTCGGTTTTCAACAAATTGGCAAGTGACGTTCTTTTCTCGATCCTGACTAGTGAAGTAACATTCACAGCAAGGATCTTTAAGTTTCCCTCATCCAGCGCAGCCATTAGATTTATGGCACACCAGACCCCACAAACAGCTCCGAATAGATAAAGTCAATTCGGGCCGCTTGTTCATTTAATTGTTTCTGGAACTTATCGATCTTTCCGTGCAGAGACAGAAGGATCGATTTTAAGTCCAGATCCACCTCTGGTGCCTTTTGGGCTACCTTTGGTTGGTTTGATGTCATGTGGGCTTGACCCGGTCCAGCTGCCATTTGGGCAAAGGACACGTTGGGTGCCACAAAATTTGCGAACGAGCGACTCCTCTGACGCCTATCATCTTCAGACTGCTGTTTGCGGGCCTGGACTCGTTTTTTCAACTCCTGGTACTTTGGACAACCCCTGAAGTTGGCGGGATGCCCAGAGTTCCTGCAGAGCACACAGGAGAGTACACTCCGATCTTCGACTCTCTCCTTACCCAGAGAGCATTCACCATGTATGTGGTCCTTATCGCACTTCACGCATCTAAACTGCATGTTGCAGTTAGCTGCGGCGTGCCCGAACCTTTGGCAGCGCATACATTGAAGTATGCGATCTGACCTCTTTATTTTCTCCCACCTTACAGCATGGTAGTACAGGTAGCGGATATTTCGCAGCCTGTCAATTTTGCTGTCGGGAGTGAGCTGAACCAGGAAGAATGGTAAGTGACGGTTACCACCCCTTGCCACAGCCGAGGAAAACGGCTTGACCCCCACGAACTTGAGGTCATCGCTTTCAAAGTTCTTTAGCTCTCTTTCGAGCTCCTCCGTTTTTATTGAGGGATCAATTCCCTTTAATACAACGGTTTTTAGCTTTTGCTCTCTTGGGGTGTACGTAAAGTACTCGGTCTTAACCTCTCCCAAGGCGGTGCGCACCCTATTGTACTCCTCTATTTCTTCACAAATAATTATGTGTTTATTGGCCGATAGCCTTTTAACATGAAAGTTCTTTGTTATAAGCCTACATAACCTTATACTATCACTTATGTCGAAATTACTCACATTAATCGGTGGAATTTTGTTCTTCCTTGCTGGTTTCTGCTGCTGTTGCTGCTTTGACTGCTGTTGCTGATTTGGCTGCAGTTGCTGCTTTTGTTACTGCTGTTGCTGCTTTTGTTGGTTCTGTTGCTGTTGTCGTTGTTGTTGCTTCTGTTGATGTTGTTGCTGGATTTGCTCCCTCAGCACTATTTGTTGTTGCTGCTGCTGTACTTTTTTCAGCCTCAACTGCTCACGTTTCTCAAGGAGCTCTTTGATGAGTTGGTCAAGCTGAGCCTCCTCATCATCTTCCTCTCTATCCTCCATTTGGATGACATTGCTATCATCGTCGTCGACCGGTAGGTCCCTGAAGGAGTTTCCCTCTCCGACGTACCGGCCCGCTCGCACTTCAGCTTCGTAAGAGCTGGTGTTATCCGTGTCATCATCGGTACCAGCCATCGATGATTCCACATTAGGGCCTGCCAGGTTCGCCCTTCTCTTCGCAGAAAGATTCGGCTTTGGATTAAGCTTCCGTCGCCTCTTCTCCACCTTCCGAAACTCCTCCTTCTCTACTTCTGTCGCTGGGTTTTCAGCTGCTGCTACTGACTTTGTTGGTGCTGGTATTGCCTGCGAGAACACTCGCCTAGGCAACGATCGCCCCTTTGCTGTTGCTGCAATTGGTGCCATTTTAGAAGCATGTGCAGCTACTGCCCTTGGCATACACACTGCTGCTGCTGCTGTTCTCGCTGCTGTTGCTATTGTTGTTGTTGTTGCTGATGTTATTGCTGCTGCTGTTGTTGCTGCTGTTGCTGCTTTCGTTACTGCTGTTGTTGCTGCTGTTGTTGCTGCTGATTTTTTTGCCGGCTCACGTGTTCGCACCACACGTCGCAACGGCACACCCACACCCGTAAGCGGGACCACCGATTTTCCGGGGTCCATCGCCTGATAATGCGGCACTTTTTTTTTGTTTATTTTTGTGTCTCTATCACTATATTTCCGAAAAAAAAATAAAATTAAAAATTGAAGTCTGGCCGAGAATCGAACCCGAGTCTCCGGCGTCAAAGTCGGACGCCTACCTTACTAAGCCAACCTTGGACTTAAAAACACTTGGCTAAATCGCTTTTATAATCGATACACTTTTCTTTTTTCCCGCTGAATACTAACTAGCCGACCTATCTCGAAGAGAGCTGCGGAACGACTGGTTCATTAACTCTTATTCCTTCACGTTCTACCTGTACAACCACTGAACGACAATTTTATGTTCATGCTATTCGCTTGTGGAACTCCCTTCCCCTTGGCATTCGACGTCACTGTTTCGTTGTTGGTTTTGAGAATTCTCTCTTTGCATATTTGGCCGGCAGTGATAGGGTATTATAGGTATGGCAATTGACACAAAATTATCTTTACTAATAATTGTACATAGTTCTACTTAAACTTTTTATGTAACCAATTTAATATCTTAATGCAATTTTCTTTTTTTTTCATTTATTTTATTTTAATATATCTAATGTTATTTCATTATTATAAATATAAATCAAATTTAAATTAGAAATTAATGTTTCATTAGTCACATCTACATCTTTATAGATTCTTAATTGTAATCTTTTTGTAAATGTCGTTTAATTTCAATAAAAATACCAAATACTAAATACTCATGTGAACCACTCTCAGAAAAGTCAAAACTGTGCATGTTTTTATGAATGTTGATATAGCTTTCTGAAAAACATCAATGCATCGAAATTAGATGTAATGTGACGATAAACGATGTTTCTTTTCTTTTTTATGTAGATGACATTTTCTCTTTGATCTGTACGCAATTTGCGTATCCTAGTGTTTAGAGTATGTTATGTATTGTTACTTAAGGGCACGCGTAGGTTTTATTGATTAGCGCCCTCATAGTAGGTCCCTACGAAAATGTATTTCTTAACTTTTTAGTTTATATTGAAGTTTTAATATCGTAAGAGTTTTACAAAAAGTTCTACAAAAAAAGACTCTGGCAACGCTGGATACCTACCACCGCTAGTTTCGTTAATAAATTTAGCAATTTTCACCAAAATAAACTATGTTAAAATTTGATAAAAATCTTCAAAATTTTACACATTCAAAAAAAACACATAATATCAGAATTTTATTTTTCTTACGTATTATAAATTGCAAGAATTTTGATGAACAGAATTTTAAAAACCAGAATTTTCTCAAAAAGCACTCAAATAAAAATTCTGTATTTTGAAAGTAGAATTTGTTTAAATTGCGCTGCCTCTACAATGTTTTCGTTGATGTTTGAAACAATGCCCTATATTTTATTTTACAAACCACTAATCAAGGAACTCTCAAAAGATCAGAATCAAAGTAGATACCACTTCCCGAAGCAATTGTAAATCTATTGATTCGCCAGAAACGTTAATTTATGTTATCCTTCCCCGTCATACCTCCCTATAGAGAAGGAAACCATGAGTTATATCCTTCTACAGTGTAAACGAAACATGGTTAATGTCAAATTTGTCATCCCCTTACAGGGCAATAACAAGTGACAATCAGAAAGCGGACCATCCTCCGAAATCAAAAGGTATACGCGCATACCTGATCCCTTTATATAAATTTTTGGTTGTAGGCTTATCAGGCTGTTTTGACATTAGTTTACACAATCGATAGGAATCTTGTGAACCTGTTGCAATCCTTATTAACAGACATTTACAGAACAAATCGGTTACACAGTCATTGTGACAAAATTTTTCGGTACACACCCTATTCTTGTTTCACATGCTATATAAACTAATTTATGATGGGAATTGGATATCAATAGGTTAACTCCTTGATATGTTTGGAAAGGAATGCCAGGACTCACGGAGTAGAAGGAGTTGACATAGCTACCTTAAATTATTTTATTTGATTGCGGAATTTAACTCAAGATCTATGATAATGTTTCTGTTTCGAAGGACATTTTGTAAACAGTCACCAGCCACAGCAGGAGGCATTATACTCCTTGAGATTTACAAATTTACTGGTTTCCACCGATCAAATAAATCCTTTTATTATAAAATTGGCCGCATGAACCCATCGTGGCACACTTTAAAAATTCGGGTAACAAATCTCATCTTTCAGTCGATGAAAATAGCAAAACCAAATATATACCGTTCACCGTGCCGAATGTTCTGGCACCCAGAAGATAAGCAGCCAGACAGACTTAATGATCGTGCGGCAAATCTCAAATAAAAATTAGTCATGCCGCTTGGAGGATAAGACTTTTTATCTTTTACCTGCGAGTCATAAAATGGTCAATCGCTGGGCACTGTTGTGCCAAAATATTGTTTTATGATTCGAGATGTTGATAGAATTTTAGCGATAAAACCAATAATTACTACTATTTGTTGGTAGATAATAAGGATCAAATGCGAACAGGAAGGAAAGTTGGTATTAATTTTAATAACAGACAAGGAGAGGGAAAAACTTCTTCCTCCTTTCCTTACATGGATATCTAGTGTTTTAATCTCAAGGATTTTTTGGTCCACATGAGGCATTACGGGTGCGAATTTACATAAAAAAACTTCTACCTAATTCATTTTCAGTTAGTGCGGTTTGTAATATTGGCCACGTTTCTTTGAAAAATGTATCGACGGTTGCTCATAAGAACGATTACAAGAATTATGGCCAGCAGCCATACATTTTTATTGCTTTGTATGTTATCGACAGCTATCCCCAGTATTGCTGGCGATATAATGTTGTTGTTGTTAAACATGTAAATTCGAGCACCTCTGTAGATACATTTCTCAAAGAAACGCACCTATTGTACTGTCAAAAAATAGTGCAATTCAAATACACATTCTAAGAGTTCTACAAACCTTAACAATTTTGGAACTCGATGCTAAGTTAAATGAGGCCAACGGTCTAGAGCTAGTAACTATCCAGCGAATCTCGAAATACGGTATTTAAATGATCCTTAGCAAGGAAAACAAAAAATGCAACAAGTTTTGACATTCTGAATCATACACTGTACAGACTAGGAAATTTGTGATTTTTGGGGTGCTGAAGTCTTCCATCCTTGCGATCGCAGGCAGGCCGCTTTCTATCGAGCGAATCTCGAAACACGGTATTTAAATATCCTTGGCAAGGAAACGAAAAATGCAGCTAAAAAGTAGAAGTTTTGACATTCTGAATCATACACTGTACAGACTAGGAAATTTGTGATTTTTGGGGGCTTGAAGTCTTCCATCCTTGAGATCGCAGGCACGCCGCTTTCATTTATCCAGACAAAACGCCCTGGTATCCGCGATAGCTTGGTCGTTAAAACTTGGATTCTGCCATTTTTTCATCTTGAACCTGGACGCTGGAAAACAAAGAACCCTTGGCCTAGCGCATACGTTGAATGTGGCAGGGCCTATGCATTCGACGATGGTGAATAGAGGATACCGATCATCCCTGATTTCGAAATTTCTTTCGAAGTTATAAGAAGTTAAGATGCTGTGAAATACCAGGGAATGAGACTTAAAACGAAGTTCAATTTCTGGCAACAGATCAAGCCCGCTTAGGGGCGAGCCTCGAAAATCACAACGTTCTTGAACTGACCGACGTATGTCAAATAAAGGTGGCATCGATTACGTATGCCATTCTCCTCTATAGCTACAAGATCTTGGCAAATGCAACAATGAAGTGGTGCGGAGAAACGAGTGCCTAGCTCATTAAGTACTCGTACTACTATGAGTGACTCCTATCGATCTGATAGTGGCAAAAAATGTGTCTACGATAACAAGTCCGAAATCGAAGTGGAAACGGCAAAACAGGAAGCGAAAGATCTCACGAAAAAGCAGTGGCAAGGGTATTGGTACTCAGAAAGCAGACGACGGCGAGGTTGATCAAGAATTAAACTTCCGAGTAAATTTAATGTAAACACAATGATGTTAACTACTGCTTCGCACGGTTTCTCACCGGACATGGTTACTTCAAAGCCTTGCCCCCCACGATCGGCAAAACAAAAAGCCCAGCCTGCGAGCACAAGACTTCAGCAGACGACGCAAATCCTATTCTGTCTTCGTTTGCACAAGAAGGAAGAGACGGTCATCGCCCCAGATTATATAGCCGAAAAAATGCTGACAAGCAATTCGAACTAGACGCAACATCCTCTGAGGACAAAAAACAATGAAAACAATTCTAACAGTTGCGCAGGCACAGATGTCTTAGGCCACAAAACACTGACAAGACGGCGTCATTTTATGAACATTGAAATGTTGTCACGATGATGTAATGCAAAGAGCGGTACCAGCACCGTAGTATTGAGTCTATAATCGTAGAGAGTTTTGTCTGCGAAAGTAAGCGATGTAAAATCATCGCCGTCTTTTGGCTCAACCTTTAAAAATAGCTGAACAGATAGATCTATTGGACGATAGTGCCTTCCATATTAACACATGCGCTGGTCAGTGCACACCTGGTCACTCAGCCATTGCGATACTAACTAAATTTGACCCAAAATAATTTCGAATCCAACCCCTTTGCAGAATGAAAAATAAGTTGTTGATTTTTTTTAAATTAAGTCGAAGTATATTTTGTATACCGGATTCGATTTATTGACGAATTTATATGGATTTGTGTCGAGCTAACTAACAACACACTCCTTCCTTCCTTTATACATATTTATCTGAGCCCAGTTTGTGTCGTCGGTCCGTGCATTGAAGTAACCCTTTATCAAGGCTCACTATCAAATCGCGGGACTTGCTCGTACCTTTTTTCCAACGAATAGTGCAATTATATCATTCCCCGTACTGTGATAGGCTTTGCATCCGCATCATACAAAACAATTTGCGGTTTTCCTTTCATCTCCTTCTCAATTCTAATTCCGGATGTAAACCAAATTATCGATCTTTTTCCTTTTGCGGAACCGAATCCTTCAGTACGTATTTTAATCTGGGGCAAAAGTAGGTGTGAAAATTATATGGCGCTAGCTATCATCATCCTGGTTTGACTAATGAGATTACAAATGTTTGCTAAAAATTGTCTTCGGTCCAATTCTAATAACTGTTATTAGAATTTCATCACTTTAATTTGGATGCCATGCCGTGGGAAGGTTTCCCTTTTCTTTTTAATAATCTTCACGCGATGGATATAATACATGGTGTGTGTGTTATGTGTCTATCCCTGCGGCATAAGCTTTTCTCTATACTCCTGTTCCCTTGTTCCAAGTAAAAACGACATCCCCGACAGCGGCGTAGAATAATCTGCTATACAAACATTGTAATTTTGCAGATTTATTCCAGGAGGTCTATAACGTCGAATTGACTTCGATAAATCGGTGCAAAGCGCCTCCTCACATAACGATCACCGTATCTAACAGTGTTCTTTGAAAAATTCCTTCTTTTTATATTGTGAAGTGAACTTAACTGAGTGTGAGTCGGAGTGTTTACCAATGAGCTCCATGTCCATGCTCCTTGCTGAAGAGTAAGGAAAGAAATTTATATTTTACGGCTTGAGAGTGTTTCCAGGGAATTAATGTCGCATAAATGAGTGGGTTCAATTTTACAGGGAAAAAGTCAGAACTGCAACTGCTTCACAGGAGAAGGAGTAGGCAGATACACATTTTTTCGTTTCGATTTCCATGTCACCAAGGATGATGGACCGTTGTGCGGTGGTCCATTTAACCTACCGAAAACCTAATGCCCAAGTTCTTAAGTTACTTGATGGTGGCCATTCACTTCAGTGAAATGGTTTGGTTAGATCCATGGAAAATCGTACTAATAAACGGTTATAAAAGATTCCTTACATTTTTTTTTTTAATTTCTCCTTTGTGTTACAGTTTTTAGTAGAATCTTTTGAGTATGAGATTTTGAGTCTTTTTTGTATTATATTCGGATTTTTTTTTGCAGTTGCAGACGAGCGTACGTGTGTTTTGACAAAATTGGCGAGATAATGTCTAATTGAGAGTTAAAGTGGTCGATAACCTTAATTGGCATGGTATCGCGTTTCAATTTAATTTGTTCAAGTCGCCTGTGAGAAATGAATATGACAATGAACGGCTAGGCGCCGGCATCCACGCGGGAGTATGTGCATTTTAATTGGTATTGTCATTAGTCTCTTTTTTAGGGCTGAAGTGAAGCACAAGTTTTTAAACCAAGTTTCTTCCGAGTTGAACGATGGGTCATATTTGTTAATCGTTATGTGAACTGCGCTGGTGAAGCACCCAGCCCATAGAATCCGTCTCATCCGTTCTTGTCTATACGCATTCGTCAGCGTTAACGAACTTAAAAGGAAGGAACCGTCTAATAGAATCCGTCGCCAACTTTGCAAATCGTCCAACTAATGGGGGTTTTCATTAAGGACTTGACAACTTCTTTTTTAAATAAAATGCAAACTACTTGAGATATCTCAAATAAAGTTGTATTGGCTTGAATTACTATCAAAACATTTATGAATGGAATTCGACTTCATTCATATGTTCACCACGAGAACGCATGCAACGGTCGATACGTTGAACCCAATACGGTCGCTTTTTCTCGTCCAATATTGGCTCTGAACTCCTCTTACGTCGCAGGCTTGTTGGCATAGACCAATGATTTAATGTAGCCCCATAAAAAAAAAAAGTCTAGAGGCGTTAACTCACACGATCTCGGTGGCCAATAGACGGGTCCGTTTCCCGAGAAAACACGTACACCGAACTGAGACTTCAATAAATCGATTGTTGCACCCATTGTGCGGCTTGTGGCACCGTCTTGTTGGAACCACATATCATTTCATGATCAAAGAAATAACGTTCCAACATGTCTCTGTAGCGAATACCATTTACCGTAACGTGACGGTAACTTTTATCGATGGAAAAAAAACGGCCCAATGACGCTACCGGCAGGAAAACCGCACCAAACAGTGACTTTTTGCGGTTGAAGTGCCATTTCAGGAAGCACATGAGGGTTCTCACCTCTCCAGTAACGCATATTTTGCTTATTTGCCTTAATTCTTGAGTCGGTTAGGGTGTAGGCCAAGATCTTTACGCAAAATTCGGCATAATGTTGTCTGGGAGAGGCACAATTCTTAAGAACGCCGTGATATTGACTGATTTGGCTGGTTTGCGACGGATGCCTCTACGGCAGCAACATTCTCCACCCTTCAGGCAAAACGTAGTCTCACTGGTACGGCAACATAAAGCATCGAATATTATGACTCAAATTTTTTCGACATTGACAGTTCGGTAATCGACTTAAGGGTGCGTTTACACTAAAAGTTTGAAGTTGTCAAGTCGCTAATGAAAGACCCTTTACCTAAGAGCTAGTATAGTACAATTTTTCATTTCTCACCTAACTCTTTAGCAGAATTTTAAAAGCATTCCTACAATTTTAAGCCATTTTAAACCAGTTAACGGTCGAGCTGGAGTTTCGCTGTGGTATTCTAAGCTGTCTGTCAATCGGCAATGCCAGGAAGTTAACAATGTTTCGACCAATATATGTGTCCTTTTATCAATTTTATAATACTTGAACCTCCATTCTAGAATGTGTGAACTTCAATGTATGAATGTGTGCATATTCATTCTAATTCAGTAATGGTAGAAACAGATCAACACTTTAACTCCGACTTCAACTTTGACAACCCCGCCGCACGTTTTAGAACCAATGCTTTTTCATGGGAAGGGACACATTAGCACCTCAATTTCAACTTAGACTTCAACGATAGACTTAAATCCTAAATTCAAAGTTGAAGTGCAAATCACACCAACCTTGAATCGTTGTTTTCCCAACATGCAAATGCTTATACTCGTATTTTGAGCGAATTTGATCTCTTGCTTGTATTTTGACATAATTTTCTCTTTTGTTTATAACTATTTTGTTTCGCTCTCCAAATTGCTGAAGATCTCGCTCCTGTCAAAGTCAAAGTCAAGGTGTTGATCTGTTGCTACCATAAAACGCCTTTCAACCAATAGAGTACTTCGCGGACACGTCAGTGGCAAATGAAAAAAAAACTTGCAGCAGAATGAAATGAAGGAAAACAATGAGGAATTTGTATGGCGAGAGACTAGTTTTGCGCGAATATCTCTTAAAAAGGTAATAATAAAGCAAGTTTTAACAAAAACAAAATTCCATAATTAAGAAGGAGTATCCATTTTTAAAAACTAAAAAGTTAAGAATATAGAGGGATTGTGTACAACAAATAAAAGTGAAACCGTGCGAAAAATATTTTTGTTTGGAAATAAATTAAGTTGAACAATTTTCTACACATCCATTTTATACTAATTAATACAAACAAACAACAGCAATAAATTAATAACAAAATTGTAAAAAAAAAGTGAAAATGCGTGTAAATGGCTGCATCAAGAGCTGCACAAGTGTTTTTGATCAACATGTTCACTGTTTTTATGTTTTTTTTTGTTTTGCTTTAACATACTTTCTCAGGTTTTTTTCTCTATAATTTGGTACTTTTTACTCTTCAATAGTTTCTGTTTTCACTTAAATATAAGCTTTATTAATAATAATAATAATATTAGTTAGGGTATTTTTATAAGCTTTATTAACAATCACAATGATTTTTCCTTACGATTTTTGCAAATTTCTGAAATTTTATCATTCAATTTGTTTCTGACGTATAAGAAAGGGATTCGGCACTTCAAAAAGAGATAGCTTCGTGAAGTGGTCTATTCCAAAATTCGTAGCAAACTTTTTGTGATAGTGCTTTTGGAGTTACAACGAAATTCCGAATATACATATAAAACATTTTGGTGATTGTTTTTAAGGTTAAGAACTGGCGTTGCCAGGGGTCGCGATTTATCCGTTATTTGTTTTGAAAATCTCATTTAAAAATAACAAATGGCTGAGAAGCAAAATAAAAAAGGAAAAAGTTTTGTCTATACACGTTAGGATAACTGTGCAAATCAAATGCTTGTGGTGTTGCATTTGAATGGTCCAGGCGTTTTAAGGTTTGCCTATTTTTTGACGATTACTGTCATCTATTTATATATCCCAGTCTGCTTTTCGAAAATGCTGGAATATTGGTTCCGCATTCTCAATATATACACGTCGGGCGCAGTAGCTCTGTGATTTGTGTTGGACTAATTGATGTCCCCGGTTCAAATCCCGCCGGGGCCAAGTAACATCTAGAGTTTTTTTTCCACTGCCCACCTCTTGCACACGTCTGGCAAACATCCAAGAGTATGGATTTTCATGAGAAGCTTTTCAAATTTGCCTTTTGGATTCTTCTTGAAATTGTAGGCCAATTCCACTTCGCACAAGCAATTGGTTGGAGAAGCTAGGTTTTGGGCCCTGTATGGGCCGTTAATGCCGGACTACCGGCAACGAAGTTGCGTCCCTTAAAACGCGGAGACGGCCACCTAGACACTGTCTGTTTGATTCACACGCCAGTAAAATCAGACATGGAGCGGAAGTTTCAGATTTTACAAACCCTTGCCCGATGATTAATAACAACACTACACTTCTGCACAATGAAAATCATCAAACTGTTTATTAACATCTGCTCGACAATTGAAGTCCTTTACAAACAAAATAAATAAGTGAAATTCATATTTTAAGCAAAACGAACCTACTCCCACTTCTATTAAAATTCAACTCACTCCCACTATTACCTATTATGTTGTGACATGCTTCTCTGGGAGTAAGTACATAATGAACAAGCCGCCAAATGAACTATCTCCCAAAATAGGAACTAAAGCCCACGACCAATATTGATGGGACTCGATTCGATTCGGCATTTGGAGTTAGGTCCAGATGAGCTATTCATTTTTTTTAACCGAAACTTTAGGTCCGTTCGTGTACTTTATGTGAAGAAACATGAAAACTGTCAAATCTCCAAAGTCGAGAGAGAATCCTCTCATTTGTAAAAAGATTAAAAACGTCAAAGTTTGGCTTGAAAAGAAGCAACCGCTTTTTAATTGCTGGAAAACTCATAAGATTTCATCATTTGACAGTTATCATTTTCTTGCCAACTGAAATTCTGTGTGAAGAAAAATTAACGAAAGTACGAGTATGTACGTATTTCTATCGTTCATCTTTCTACCATCCTCTCAGTACGCGAACGGATTTGTGTAGTTTCGCACGAACGTTTTTATAAGTTTACGTTTGTATATAAGTACTACAGCTCAGTCTGGAGTTCCACAAAGTAGTCACCTCGGACCAATTCTATTTATACCAGCTATTAATGATGTTAAAGCATGTATAAATCACAGTAATATCCTTATCTACGCTGATGATATGAAAATATTTAAATCTATCACTAGTCAGCAAGATAGAATTTTTCTTCAATCTGACATTAATAGCTTCGCCAATTGGTGTGATAAAAACGGTTTATCCCTGAACCCTACTAAATGTCAACATATGACATTCTCTAGAAAGAATATACCTTCCACCTTTCAATATTCTTTGTCTCAACATATTCTTTGTAATGTTGATAATTTTAAGGATCTTGGGGTTTATTTCGATCCCAAACTGGTTTTTGCCAAGCATATCCATTTTATTGTTAATAAATCTAATTCTATGCTGGGCTTCGTAAAAAGGTGGGCGAAAGAATTTAATGACCCATACGTTACTATGTCATTGTACAATTGTTTTGTCCGTCCGATTCTAGAGTATGCTTCACAAGTTTGGACGCCGTTCTACAGCATTCATTCAAATCGAATAGAGGCCATTCAACGTAAATTTATTCGATTTGCACTTAGAGGACTTCCATGGGATGATCCTTTTTTAACCTTCCTCCTTACAGTCAGCGTATTAAGCTTCTTCAAATGTTACACCTTTCTCAACGAAGGCTTAATAGCGATATCATTTTTTATAGCAGCTTATATCCGGTCAAATAGATGCACCTGACTTGCTGTCATCTATTGGCTTTAATTTTCGGTGTGGTGCCCATAATTTACGTAGTGTTGATTTATTGTTTAGCCCCCATCATAAATGAAAAATATTCTGCGTAATAATACCTTAATGTCTTAATTTATTTGCATGATTTGTGTTTGTGTTAGTATTTTATAGGTACAAAATTATTGTATTTTTAATTGTTTTGTCCTTACTAACACCTGCACTAAATGATGAGCCTGTGGGAGCACATTTAGTGCCGGCGAATTTCTGCTCGTGATAGTTGCTTGCTTTAAGCACTCCACGACACAGAACTGATAGTGTATATTAAAAAAAAAAAAGTACGCGAACGGAATTATTTATTGGTAGGTATCTACTCTAAAATCGGAAAATGAACCTCGAATGCACAGGATTTTCTGACCCCGATAAAAATCTTCTAGGCTAAAATTCCTTTCTGAAAATGTCCAAATGCAATGGCTGTTTATAGTGTTTTTGGACAACACTATCCCACTGTTTTAGAGTACATAAATGTATGATGTTCGTATGCTTCACACCAAAAACTCTTATCAAAAAGTGCAAACGTCAAAAATACTCAAATGTGAGTTAGGTAAGTAGGTACTTCCTCGTATGTAAATTCATTCATGGCTTGGGCTTTGAATGAATGTAGGTCAGAACAATACAATATGGGACACTTTTGTCTTTGGGCCGTCCTCAGCTCAGATAATTTGTTAATAATTATACAGCACATTGGATGTGCATACGAGGCGTCATGGTCTACCTACCCGACCGCCTGCGTACGAAGAAGCGAATCGACAGCGCACGTGCTGTCAATTTAAGAGGAGGCAAATGCCGGCAAATCTCGTCAACCTGTCTTGTTTGCGAATTGCGTGTCTGTCGATTGGCAGACAGTTGGCAACATGCCAAAGTCGATTTCTTCCTTTTTACATACCGGATTATCCCTTAACAATTTGAGTCAAATAGTTTTTGTATTATGTATATAGGTTCCTACGCTACAGTGTGAATAATCCTGTCTTGCTTGGGAATGACTTTCCCACTGTCTTGTTAGAAGGACGGGTGAAAGTTATGACTGCAAAGTACGTTAATTTAATTGCCAAATGTTAGCAGAGCGTGGCTTTAAGGAACTGAAAATGTGGAGTCAGGCCAGGACACACAGCATTTGTTTTGATTAGTAACAATTTACAATCCACATGTCTACTGACCAGAAAGGACAAGAGTGGAAACGGCAATTGCAAATAAAAGAATCGTATTGAGCAGGTACAACAGCAAATTATTTCATATGCGGATTTCAATGAGAACGAAATGATATTATATTATGGCATATGTCAATATTGATATAAATTCCGTTGGCATTCTCCGGGAACGTTTTTTTTTTTCTACAAACAAAGCTCGCTTTGTAAACATGATGGTATCCAGTTCGAGTGGATTTTTTAAATGCCTCATGGAGGCCTTTGCAAATGCGCGCGAGAGCTATGAGGAAGGACATTTGACCACACTCGGTAGGCCATTGAAAATTTAATATCCCATCAATGAAGTCTGGTTGCTTTCGAACCCTTTTCTCTGTTTATATAAGAAACTCTCATAAATTCAATTAATGACGCAATGAATACTTGAATTCGATTTAGTGGGGGTGGAGTGCAAGTGTTGAAGGCATATCTTTCAGCAAAATGAACTATTAATCTGTGTTGGCCTATGGAATAAAAGTCAGCAATGAGATACATAAAGAGAAACTTTTCTGATGTGGACACACTATTTATGGTGTTTCTGCAAACATAAAGCTTCCCTTATTGGATTCATCAAGTCAACAAGCAATGGGATAATAGAGTAAACAATTTACGAAAACATGTTCATAACAATGGTACCTAGCGCGGTTTGCTATTTAATCTGATTTAATTGCATTGGAATACAACAAAGCCAGCTTCGCCTCTTATGGTGAGTTCCTGATGATAAAAAAGGTTCTGAATGGTGAGACAAACCTTAACTATAAAGAACCGAAATCGAGACGTAGGAACGTAAAGTTTGTGTAAATTATTATGATTTTCTATAGCTGTATTGGCAATTAGGATATAGAACAAACGGGCAATAGCAATGTACAAGGCAATCCTTAGGGGAACTCGTGAGGTGTATTCACAAAATTGCTTTGCGAAATTATAAACTGTTGCCGCTGTTTGTTTTTTCTTTATCTAATTCTATGCAGGATTCACATAGCTCGTTAACTGATACCTACTGTTATATGCTCGATGAGAGTAGGTACTAGAATTATTGAAGAGACTCACTTAGGTCCTCAAGTTGGGTCTATTCAGTCTGAGCAAATTTGTATCTCTACTTACTTTTGGGCTGTTAACCGCCGTATTTAAAGATGTAAGACCTCAGTAATTTTTCAAAAAAATACAAGTATGTATGTAAGCTATCGTTACAGACCAATAAAAGCAGATGCTGAGCTTTTCATTGCTAGAGCCCCACTCTTTCATTACCATAGATGCCTCTATATGGCCAGGAGCCCAGCTCAGCGTTATGGTATAGCAGCCTACCAACCTGTTCAGCTTATCGATGGCTTTCTCCAGACTTTTTGAAATATTTAGTAGTGGCAGCAGAGCAAGCTTTAATTGGCGCTTTACGCAACGAGTGGTCAAAATCTCAATTGCTTTCCGAGCTGCTGGCAGTCGTCAACGTGCGCACGCGCTGCTGTGAGCCGACTGAATCCTTACAGTATCAGTCAGCCGCCGGAAACACCACAACAAGTGGGGAGCCAGGCCTCTCTCAGAAACGCCCTAGCTTATTTCATCTAACTTATAAACTAAAAGGATGTTACCGTGAGTAACGTACCGTCCTGGGAGGGCATGTTGGCCCCTCCCTATCAAAAAGTCACCATAATTCGTCGAATTGCTTTTCCGCCTCGAATTTATCCCTCTATGCTTTTGCGTTACTAAAACGGTGAAGCTCATGAGCATTGGCGACGTCCCCGCCGGGGATGCGCTAATTATCTCTAAGGCTCCGGTAGCGGTGGTATAATACCGGGATACCATCCCTCGTCAGGCCCTCTAACCAAACGGTGTCAAAGCCTTCTCAAAATCAACCAAACAAGCACCCGTGCATTGGTTCTTGCATTTATTCCACTGAATGGCGGAAACCAGTTTCGACTTGGCATGAATAGTGTCATACCTCGCCCTGAAACCAAACTGGTTGTCCGGAATTACGTTATTGTCCTCGACCCACTTTAACAGGGCTCTATTGACAACTTTTTCAAAGACCTTGCTAATATTCGGAAGCAAGCTAATTGACCGGAGATTGGCAGGATCGGGATAGGGTATACCACAACTGCCTTCCAATGCGCCGGATAATGTGCATTATCAGATGATCCTTCGACACGAACAAGTGCGATGCATCTCGGCGAAAACTGCATTACCATGGTTTTTATCATTGAATACAGTGTATCCGTTATTCTCAGATCGCCAAATCTCAAGTTCGGTGCGCAGATAGAAGTGGCTCAACAGAGCCCTATTCTCAATGTCATGGTAACAGCGAACAGGATTGTTGACCGTATACACGGCCTCGAAACAAGCGCCCAGCAAATCCACTTTCTCCTGTGGGTCCTCGATCACGAAAAAATCGTCGTTTGCAGCGACACTTTCTGGACTTATTCCAGCAGTCAGTACTGTTTGTCTGTTCTCTGATGTCTGGGAGATTCGAACACAAAGAATATCATTGTCATCTGTCCTCCTTATCTTACTTGTTTATCTGTCCAATGGCTGCCCATTTTGTCCAATAATGGTAGGTTAGGTTAGGTTAGGTAAGGTGGCTGCGAGGGCGTAATTAGGCCGCAATTTCGGCCCGTTGTGATACCACAAAAAGGGGGGGGGGGGGTGTTCTGCCGGTCGTCGCTCGGCCTACTGGGTTCTCCGTGATTGCCTCCTGTGAGGTAGTGGTTTTAGGGGGGAAGATACTCCTGAAGGGGTCAGGGTGTGCAGCATGGCTGTGTTTCGCATGGGTTGCGATGTGTTAGAGTGACTAGTGCAGAGGCGACTTTCGCCCGATATCCGAACCAAGGGTTGCGATCGAGATGAGGTGATTGATGTAATCAAAACCACAGGTCGAACTCAAATGCTGCGCCACGGAGGGAGGCTATTGCCTCCTGATCACCGGGGGAGGGAAGAGTCTTTTGAGATGACTGTTACAATCGAACCTCAAACTGCTCTTCACTCTCTTTGCAGGCCGTGCCAGGGAGACCGATACAGTCAATCCCGAGCAAGCTATTACATTTCTTGGAGGGAGGTCGGGGTGTACCGACTGCACAGTCAAGTAGTTGGTTACAAAACTGTGCTAGAGGGCGTGACCAAAGGCGGTCCAACCCCGCTGCACGCATCGCGGGGGGGTGCGGCTTGTGGCGACTGTTGCAGTACGAGCCTCAAGTTACACCATTCCCCGGAAAGGGAGCAGGGAGGGGCGGCCTTGATAGTCGATTTGGAATTATGATGACTGAGTTCGGGGGTATGTGGTGCAGGTTTTGAGGCATGGGAGAGAAGCAGAGTGTGGTGACTGTTACAATCTAACCTCAACTCTGTTCTCGTTTTGTCTGCATAGCGGGAAGGCAGCAGGGCCGGGGGAGACCGTTTCAGTCGATCCGCCGGGTTACTGTCTCGCCCTCGGAGTGGAGTTCTGACTGAAGTGACTGATACAATCTAACTTCAGTGAGATCTCTTTTCATTTGCAGGGGAATCGTTTTGGAGTGATCTGCGGGAGGGGAGCGGAGGGGCTCAAGTCATCGTCCAATCCGTCCTCCAGTTCAGTTTAACCATTTGGACCTAGTGACAAATCTGCTGATGCAGCCGATATCTGTCTCACTGAGATCACTTAGATCATCGAGGAAATAGTTGCCGAGGATTTGTTTCCTTGAATTGGCTAGTGCGGTGAAGTTGCACAGGAGATGAGTGGTGGTTTCTTTCTCTTCGACGTCTCTACAGCTTCTGTAGAAGTCGTTTGAGGGAGCTCCCAATCTGATGGCATGTCTGCCTAAAAGGCAGTGGCCGGTGATGGCTCCGATTACAGAGCTGATATTTTTCCTGCTGATGGAGAGAAGTTTGGATGTTCTCTTCGCATCGTATTTGGTCCAAATTTGCCTTGAGGACACACATGTACTGATGCTATTCCATCTGTTGTTTGCTTCTATTAACGCATTATCTAGAAGTTTGAGTTTCAGTGTCTGAATGGGTACCGCCGGTGACTCTCTGTTGTCGGAGAGTTCTCGTGCGGAACCCCGTCTGGCTAACTCGTCCGCCTTGCAGTTGCCTAGAATATCACTGTGACCGGGTACCCAGTACAGGGAAGTGTTACATCTGACCGAGATCTCGTTAAGAGATTCGCGGCATTGTTTTACCAACTTGGATCTTATTGTTGGTGATTCTAAGGCTTTAATCGCTGCCTGACTGTCTATGTAGATCACGATAGCTTTTCCATCTATCGGGCTCAAAGATAGTTTGCGTGCTGCTTCGCGGATAGCCGTGACTTCTGCCTGAAATACACTGCAGTGGTCAGGCAGTCGTAGTACGACATTGAGCGCAGGGTTGTCTGAAAACACGCCCGCCCCTGTGCCGTCGGCTGTCTTTGACCCGTCGGTGTATATTTCTATGGCGTCATTGTTTACAATACGACCGTCTTCCCAGCTGGCTCGGTCTGGGATGGCCGTCTTGTATTTGTTACTGAAATCCAGTGTTGGGATTAGGTAATCCGTATTGTTGGGAATCTTGTGGGCAGTTAGGATGTTACTGTGCCCGATGTGTGAACTTTGCCACGAATTGGATTCTCTTAATCTCAGGGCCGCCTTAGTGGCCACCAGCTTCCCATAGATATCAATGGGGAGGAGGTTTAAAATAGTCGTTAAGGCTGCCGTTGGTGTGGATCTTAAGGCTCCTGTGATGCATATGCAGGCTGCCCTCTGGATTCGTTCTAGGGCGCTTGCGTGGCATTGCTTCGATATTGCAGGCCACCATGCTATGTTACCATAAGTGAGGATAGGCCTGACGATCGCCGTTTACAGCCAATGTGTTATCTTAGGCCCCCCATCTGGAGCCTAAGGCCTTTTTACAGGTGTAAATGGCAATCGTAGCCTTCCTTATGCGGTCTTGGATGTTTGGTTTCCAACTGAGTTTGCTATCTAGGATCGTTCCCAGGTATTTAGCTTGGCTGGAAAATTTTAGTGGTTCGTTGTTGAGCGTAGGTGGCGTTATCTCCTGAACCTTGATTTTCCTTGTAAAGAAAACCAGTTCGGTTTTGGATGGGTTAACCTTGAGCCCGACCCTAATGGACCAGGAGGATAGTTTCCTGAGAGCCGATTCCATTAGGTCTCTGATCGTGTGGGGGAATTTCCCCGTTATGGCAATGGCAATGTCGTCCGCGTAGGCCGTCACTTTGCATCCGTCCTCCTCTAGGTTGGAGATGATCTCGTTGACTACTAAGATCCATAGTAGTGGTGAGAGCACTCCTCCTTGTGGTGTGCCCCTGTACACTGACCTCCTGGTGAGACAGCTGCCAAGCTCCGCCTGGATCAGCCTGCTGTCTAGCATGTTCTTTATCCAGGTGCAGAGGCAGTTATCCACGTTTAGTCTGAGGAGTGCGTTCGTGACGGCTTCTGTATTGGCATTGTTGAAAGCCCCTTCTATATCCAGAAAGGATACCATCGTGTAGTCTTTGTGATACAGCGATTTTTCGATAGTGCTGACTAGCGAATGAAGTGCTGTTTCTACTGAAAAACCTTTTCGGTAGGCGTGTTGACACCTCGAAAGGGAATTGTTTTCCAGGTTTGATCGTATGTAGTAATCTACAAGTCTTTCCAACGTTTTCAGGAGGAATGAAGTTAGACTGATAGGTCTGAAGTCTTTTGGAGAACAGTGTGAAGCTTTACCGCATTTTGGTATAAAGACCACTTTTACCGTTTTCCAAACTGTG
The DNA here is from genome assembly GCA_949715645.1 of Portevinia maculata. Classification (NCBI taxonomy): domain Eukaryota; kingdom Metazoa; phylum Arthropoda; class Insecta; order Diptera; family Syrphidae; genus Portevinia; species Portevinia maculata. The sequence continues at coordinate 395,798,814 of OX454525.1, read as the reverse complement.
GGCGTGAAGCTGAGTTTTAGGCAGCTGTTAAAAATCACCAGTAGCCAGGGTGTGAGAGTCTCGATACTCTTCTGTAGCTCTATGGGTGTGATTCCATCTAGTCCAGGTGATTTATATGGGAGGAAGCTGTTAATCGCCCACGCTAGTTTGCGATTGTCACCAATATGCTCCGGAACCATTTGGACCCTGTAATGGTGCTGTGTAGGGTGATTTACCTCTACTTTGTTGCCTGGGAAGTGGGTATCCAGTAGTAGGCCTAAGGTCTCCTCGCTGGTTGAGGTCCACACTCCTGTTTGGCTTTGTATTACGCTAGGTATTTGTGGAGATTTTGAGAGGATCTTACGCAGCCGACTGGAGTCGCTTGTTTTTTCTATGTTTTCACAGAAAGATTTCCACGACTCTCGCTGTGCTCGCTTAACTTCCTTTTTGTAGTTTTTAAGACTGTCTTTATAACTATCACAGTCAGCTGGGTTTCTTGAAGACTTGGCCAATAATGGTAAATTTCTCTCCGTTTTTCGGGTATCCCTTTAGGACTAGCGAATCATGTTCTGAACAGAATGTTTCCGTCCTCTGAAAGTTTATTTTTAACTTCCAGTGGTCGCAATATCCCTTAATTTGATCAAAGTCACGTTGCAGAATGTTAAAGACTTCGATATTAGGACCTGATCTGTATGCCACCAAATCGTCGGCATACGTTATAGAATGTCTAAATGAACCTATCACACCACTAGTGTAAATGTTAAACAGGATCGGAGAATTTGTTGACCAGTTGTAAACCGTTTTTAATTTCAAAGACTGCGCTCGAAGTCACGCTATTTTTTGCATCCCCCGCCTTGTCAACTTGTTGAAAAGCCCTTGAAGTCTTGCTCCCGTTAAGAATAAGTGCAGGAAAGCACTGCTTCTTGGAAAAGAAGGTAAATCCGCTGCGTTAAACTCGAGTTTGTACTGAATCATATTGAAACGCCACCAATCGTGAAACTGGTTGCCCCTAGAATTTGCAGTAATATTTCCCCATGCCGCATGTTTGGCATTAATATCTCGGGCGAAGAAGTAATATTTCTCCTCCGAACTAAGCTGAAGGCTACGAAAAAGAGTCTCGAGCTCTGTCATAAATTGCTTTCGGTGTGTGTTGAGCGTCTCAAAAGTCATGTTTTTCATGTTGTGTAAGCGTCGCGACCGTGTCACCCAGCCTTAAGCAAATATACCCCTCAGTATTCTTCTCTAAAGGTGAAGTTGTGATCAGGCGTTAAGGAATGAACACCCTCCAACGTAGTTGCCACCCTTCTGGTCTGTATGTGCGGTTCGCTGTTTTGACCTCAATAAACAACGCCAGGTTTCACGGTCTCGGATCACTTCTTTATACTGATTCTTATCAAATGCTGCTGTTATTGCATTTGTGTGGACCCGCGGATTGGAGGTCTGCCCTTTTTTGCAACTTCGACAACTGCATGTTCTGCTATTGATTATTTGTTTTATTGCAATCTCCAGTCATATCAACCCACAGGTTTGCATGCGCACTTGTGGGACAGCTTTAAGATGCTAGATGCGTCACCAGGCTAACCTGAATGTTAAAAATGTTTCCACTGCCCCATCTCTTGCGAAAGTCTGAAAAACATCCAAGAGTATACATTTGTACGAGAAGCTTATTTAAATTTGTCGTTTGGAATCTGTGTTTAACTGTTTGCCCCATCCATCCGCACGCACACATTGTTAGAGAAGTTAGATTTAAGGCCCTTTATATGCGACGTTAATGCCTAATATGTAAATATGTATGATTCAAGTGCTCCCTCCCGGTTGCCCGGCATGTACGCACACCATGTTGGTTGAGGTTGTTCTCCAATTGTACGGGCCACATAAGGTGGGGTCTTCTTCTGCTGCGTTAACCCTCAGGGGTTGATTCGAAGACTCGTCGGGCTGTATTTTTAGCGTTTTGACCAGGTCAGCGTCGCTGTATAGCCCTTATATTTTGTCGTTGAATCCTTTTCTCCACAATCTATCGTCACAAACAGGAACGAATATCACTCGAAGAATCTTTTTCTCAAAGCATCCCAAAAGTTTTTCATCCGCTTTTGACAGGGTCCATGCTTCTGCACCATACAGCAAGACCGGGATGATTAAGGCCTTATATAATATCTCCTTGGTTCTATGAGAGAGGGCTTTACCTCTTAGATGCCTTCTTATCCCGAAGAATCAGTGATTGGCAAGATTAATTCTTCGCTTGATCTCTGCGCCGATGTCATTTTGCGAAGTGATAGTGGAGCCCAGGTAGACAAAATCTTTAACTACTTCGAAGTTGTATATGTCCATCGTGACGTTTTGTCCGAGTCGCCGATGTTGAGAGTCCTTTCTCGTTGACAGCATATACTTCGTTTTGCCCTCATTAACAGCCAGACCCAACTTCGCCGCCTGCGTTTCGATGCTTGCAAATGCGCCACTGACAGCTCGCCGCGTTCTCTCAATAATATCAATATCATCAGCATAGGCAAGTAGTTGAGCGGACTTTTGAAAAATTGTACCTCTGGTGTTGGCTTCTAAGTTCCGTACAATTGCTTCAAGAACGATATTAAAGAAAGTGAGTGATAGCTCGTCGCCTTGTCACAAACCTTTTTTGACATCAAATTGATCGGTGGTGTTCTTGCTGACTTTGACGGGGCAGCGAGATTTCTCCATTGTCATCCTGCACCAACGGACGAGTTTGGCGGGGATGCCAAAACTTGACAGGGCTTTGTATATGCCAAGAACTACGAGTATCTTGACGTCGTACTTCGGACACTTATCATACGTCTTCTCAAGAAGATCGTAGAATGCTTCTTAAGCTGTTTCGTTTTTCTCCTCTGTCGGGGAGTGAGCACAGATCAGCGTGATGTTTTTAAATTTGGCCCTGATGCAAATTGTTACTAACATTGTGAAATCCCAAGACTTCTTGCCTAAGTCTTCCTCTTATCACAAATCCACATCCAAATAGCCGCTGACTCCGATCTCTGCGGCACTCGCCGAAGTAGGTGTCACAGTTTTTCGTCCTTATACTTTCTCCATCCCATCGCTGGATGGCCGTAATGTCGGCTTTGTACCTATCCATGGTCTTCACAAGTTGTTCGGCTGCACGCGGTCTGTTTAAGGCCCGGACATTCCACGTGCAGATCCGAAGTTCGTTGTCCTAAGTTCTTTTGCTAGGGTCGTCAACATTTGGATCAACCATATCCGAGGCTTGTCGTTGCTTGGTAACATAATCTTTTTTTTCGTAGTTGGGGCACAACGCACAACCCCCAACCTGGAGAACCGGCCCTTAAATGGACCCCTTGGACAAAAGGGGCCGGATATTCCGGAGTCAGTAACCCTCTTCGGGGGGTTTGAGAGCTGCCGTTGACCCATTAACGGCTCCTCCGCCACCATCTCTATTTCAACACCCTGACTAGTATTGAAAATCCTTAATGACCTCAGCTCCAAATACGTCTAATTAGCTCATTCCAGGAAGGTATCTGCCATGTTGACTGTTGACGCCACCGTTGATTCAATCACGTGAATTCATCCGCCGTACGTCCTCTTTCTGAGGAGCTCGTGTTAGACTTCTGAGGCTCGAGCATACAGTCAATTTCGACAGAGCATTATATTGTTGCTATTTTCTGTGTTCAACACTCGCGCTTATAAGTTTAGCAAGTCATCCCCGTAAGGACAAGACCAGTACCCGGTGGCTACCACGCGGAGGTAAAATAAGCACAAATGATGTGTATGAAACAGTTACAACAACTGGACATCGCCAAGTTGATGCCAATCAGTGCCTACCCTATTCATACAACATCCAACCACCATGTAACTAACCAGAGATAAATTCTTGAGACTTGCGGAAGTTGTTTTTATCTTAAATTCTTGGCAATTATTTTCGAATTCAGCGACCCCGTCACCTTCTCCATAGATACATTTTCTTTATATTTCAAGGCAAGAACAGAAAAGGACGTTTCCTCTATAATACTTTTTTTTTAAATGTTTGGTGGTCCGTACATTTAAAGAAATTAATCATGAAAATATAAATGTACATTTTGGGTACACTTTACTTGCAGGGTTAGGTTGTTTTCAAACACACGAAACATGAATATCCTTCCCCACTTGGCGAAATTTCATTCTCCGAAGTCAGTTTCTTTGAGAATAAATAAAAGTGAAAAATAATATCTTCTAACACGATCACTCATCAAACACCACAGGGATATAAGTTTATAGAAGAAAAATGTCTTAACATGTAAGGTACCTACATCCTGCTGTGAAAATGATATGAATTTAGTATCCCTTCTCGATAGTGGAGAGTGAAATAACATCTAATCCATTGTTCGTTGTTTCTTTTTTACCAATTAATTTTTGTCTATACTTTCTCCGATTGTCAACAAGTTTCAGTAGCCATGGCCTGCCAAAAATCTACACCCAAATTGTTGTTGTTAAATTCACTTGTTCCTTCCAAGAAGGAACCGAATATCAATAAAATCAATGACATCCAAGTAATTGATACTTGTATTTAGAGTTTTAGAATTGAAAAAAAGAGTGAAAATATTTCAATCAATTCAAAAGAAATGAAATCAAGGATACTTTTACATTTCTTCGGTGTAATCCTTTAATGGAAAAGAAAGCCATGAAGGTGGGAAAGAATTTTGTCATGTTTTCCTCCTCCAAACAAAACTGTCTCATCAATTTGCTAGCATTAATGAACAAAACACATTCAAATAGCATTCATTTAAAGCGCTAATAATAGTATCTATGTAGGTACGTACAAGACGGGTCAATAGTTGCTGAATTACATGAATCAGTAGATATAGCGTGCACTAAAGAGAAACACAGACTTGCATTCGGTTGGCATTGCCAAATTATAGGTTGCATCGCAAATTTTTGGTGGCGGTATGCAGACTGTCAGTCACCAATCCGAAACCATATCGTCTTTGTTACATTTCGTTGAAGCATCTGAAAAGGAAGTTGAAGATTATTTAAATGAGCCGCGTTTGCCGAGGAATACCTTTTCATGCATTTGGTGCATCGGCGAGTTCTCTCGTTTGTATGCACAGCGAGGGCAAATCACCATTCACCAATTCATATCAAATTACCCCAAAGGAACAGAGAAAATAAAAAACAAATCAAATTGGTCGAATTGTGGAGCTATAGTTGCGCGCACACTTCCATCGTCCGTTTCCATGGAGATCGATGCGCATTAACCTGCGCAAATTTTCCCATCAGTTTATTATCTTGGCAAAGTGCAATACCATTTTAATTTGGGAAACTTGAGGTCATTTTCGTAACGATGCAGTGGGAAGGAGTAGTATCAATTAGAACAGAAAGTGAGTCACTATAATATTGATCTTACTTTTTAAATTTAATTATGTCAAATATTCAAATATCTACTTATTTGTTTTTCAAGATTCAGGGCATAAGCATAAGTGACAACGATCAAGTTTTCCGGTGTGCATTGGTTTCTAGACGAATCGCATTTAAGTTCGCTGTTTAACTCTTTTATCTGGAGCAATTTAAAATCGAGCTGCAAATAGGTATTCTGCCCTATAGCGAGATAATCGTCGGAGCGGAACATTTACGCAACGCATCTTTTGTCGGAGATTCAATTTGTGTTCGATGTAGTTGTCATCGGATTCCGCTGTTCGGAAGATTACCTTGAAGCAAATATTCTCCGATTCGGACGATTTCGGAGAATCACGGCTCCCAGTCGATTGTAACAGGGAGGCGTGGACATATTTTGAATTGTAAATATTTAATACTGTACGCTTCAGCTGACATGAGAATTGCACTGACGAAAATTGCACCCAGAATCTCAGAGCTGGTGAAGAAAATGCAACCCTAGAAGTCGCATTGAACATCTTACATTACTAATAAATAAAAATACGTTTTTCAAAATCAATTTACAAAAATTTATAAACAAACATGTATACAAGCTAGAATATTTAAAATTCTCAATGCATTAAATATATTTTTCAATGAACATTTTGAAATTTTATTTGGGCATGCGATTCTCCAATTCGCCATAAGGGGGGCATGCTGTTAAAAAGGTTGGGAACCACTGCTCTACACCAACAGTAGAATTTCTGCCTGGTAGTACAATGGACCGTTACCGAGTATAGGTGCTCCTGGATTTGGATTTCCTTTTATTATAAGAAACAAAAACAGAAAAAAAGGCCCAAAGATCAGACTATTATCGCTGGCCATCGCCCTTGCAACGTGTCTTTGAATCACCTTAATAAGGAAATTGTCAATCCGATTCAACTGAGCCTCAACGTAAAGGACCTTGTTGGGAAAATGTTCTATATAGTTGGATTCAGACTTTCGGAACAACCACATACATGCCCTAAGATATTGTCTCTCCAAAACCAGAATATTTTCCATATAACTAGGCGCTATATTAAACCACAATGGACAACCATAAGCGATGAGCGGCCTTAAAAGAGCTAAGTAGCATATGACCTTCACTCTGGAATCAAGCTGACTGCTATGAAACCGTCTGCTTGTCAGAGCATAAGCCTTCTTGGTCCCAGCAAGACAACAAACTATATGTCTACCGAAATACAGATACTGGTCAAGCCAGATATCCAGATATCTAATTACGCTTCTCACCGCCAATGGCTGCCCATTTTGTCCAACAATTGTCAATTTTTTACAGTTTTTTCTGGTATCTCTAGAGGCCCCAGCCAATTATGTTCTGAACAAGATTGTTTCCGTCTTGTGAAAGTTGATTTTTAACTTAAAGTCGTCGCAATATCCCTTAATTTGATCGAAGTCTCGTCATAAAAGAATATTAATGACCTCGATTTTATAACCTGATCTGTATGCCACCAAATCATCCGCATATGCTATAGCATATCTGAGTGAACCTACCAGATCACTCGTGTAAATGTTAAACAGGATCGGAGAATTCACTACCCCCCTGCTGTAAACCGTTTTTAATTTCAAAGACTCTGCTCGAAGTCACGTTGCCACATTCGACAACGAACTTCTTTCCCATAAGCATATTATAAATTAACATATAGCAAAGGTTAATGCATCCCCCGCGTGGTCAACTTGTAGAAAAGTCCCTCTAACCATACGATGTCGAAAGCCTTCTCAAAATCAACCAGACAAGTACACGTGCATTGGTTCTTATGCATTTATTCCACCGAATGTCGGAAACCAGTTTCAACGCGGCATGAATAGTGTCATGCCCCGCCCTGAAAGCAACTGGTTGTGCGGACTTATGTTATTACGAGTATTATCGACCAACTTCAACAGGGCTCTAGTGACAACTTTTCGAAAGACCTTGCTAATATTCGGAAGCAAACTAATCGACCGGAGATTGGCAGGGTTTGTCCTATATTTACCCCTTTTCGGGATAGGGTGTACCACAGCTACCTTCCAATGCGCTGGATAATGTGAATTATTCATTGCAGTATTGAACAGCGTGGTGAAAATATCTACAGCCTCCAGAGGCATCCAGACACCATCCACCCCCGCCGACTTTTTATCCTTTAGTGACTAGAATATGCACGGAAAATCGTCCTTCGACACGAACAAGTGCGATGCATATCGGCCATTAGTGAATCCGTTATTCTCAGATCGTCAATTCTCAAGTTCGGTGCGCAGATAGAAGTGGCTCACCATTCTCAATTGCCGTGGTTACGGCGAACAGGATTGTTCACCGTTTACACGGCCTCGAAACAAGCGCCCAGCAAATCCACTTTCTCCTGTGTGTCCTCGACCACGAAAAAACGGTCGTTGGCAGCGACACTTTCTGAAGTTATTCCAGCAGTCAGTACTGTCTGTCTATTCTCTGTTGTCTGGGGGATTCACACATAAGGAGTATCATTATGATCCTTCCTCCTGAACAACGGTGTAAAAATTCAACCGGATGGACATCGGCCTCACATGCAGGTACATCGAGTGATTTAATCCGGATTAAACTCAATGCTGGATTTAGTTTCAATTCGATCTTCCGATATGACCAATATTTTTTACGGATTAAAAACAAATAAAATATATTTTATTTTAAATTGAATTTATTATACAAGGTGGCGCAAAAGTAATCCTCCTATCAGAAAATGCTATAAATTTTGCGATTGGCCCCTAATGTCAGTTCTGTTTTGACATTTGTGTAGTAAACACATGCGAAATACACGTTAATAAACAATGTTACGCTACACTGCTCCAGAACGCGGAATATTGGTGACTATTTATTTGAGCTATAATCGGTCGGTGACTTTGGCAGAACGTGAATTCCGTCGCAGATTTCCTACCCGTCCAACGCCTACTGGTGAAATACTGCGACGTTTAGCCGCTCGCCTCGAAGAGACTGGCACAACACGAGATGCTGCCAGGCGTGGCAGACCCCGGAGTAGCCGTTCTGCAGAGAATATTGCTGCTGTAGCCGAAGATGTCATGGAAGCGCCGCGCCGTCGACATCGACCAGACGACGTGCCACGCAAATGGGTATCAGTCGACGGTCTTTACAGCGAATTTTGGTACACGATTTGAAGATGTTTCCGTACAAAGTCCAGACGGTGCATCAGCTGTTAGCTGCTGACCGTCAATCGCGTCTAACATACGCTCAAGCCATCCTTAATCACCACCAAGGGGAAGATGATTTTTCATCAAAAATAATCATGAGTGATGAGGCCCATTTCCATCTTAGCGGGTACGTAAATAAGCAAAATTTACGCTTCTGGGGCACTGAAAATCCGCGTGTAACCCACGAAGAGCCATTACACCCGCTCAAAGTCACTGTATGGTGTGCTGTTTTCGCTGGAGGAGTCATCGGACCTTTTTTCTTCGAAGACGTCGCGGGCCAAACGGTTACTGTGAATGGTGAGCGCTACAGAGCAATGATCAACGAGTTCTTTTTGCCGCAACTTGATGAATTGGGATTGGAAAACATGTGGTTCCAACAGGACGGTGCAACGGCACACACTGCACGTGCCACAACCGATATGCTGAATGATGCATTTCCCGGGCGCCTAATCTCCCGTTTTGGCGATTTGCACTGGCCAACAAGATCGCCTGATTTGACCGCTCCAGACTTCTTTTTGTGGGGCTTTTTGAAGTCGCGGGTTTATGTCAACAAGCCTCAGACTCTTGCAGCTCTTAAAGACAATATCCGTCAACAATGTGAGGACCTATCGCCGGAAGTTTTGGCCAAAGTGATGGAAAATGCCATAAAAAGGGCTCAAATGACAATCAACTGTGGCGGCGGCCATTTACATGACATCATATTCTCGACTTGATGTAAAAAAAATTAAAAGACCAAATAAAAATAATCCACAAGAAGAATCAAAGTTTTTCATTTTTTTTTAAATTACAGCCAAAAAACATCGGAAGGTTATTTTTGCGCCACCTTGTAGTTAAACGGCCTCACCCTAGACGTTGGGAAGACTTTCTACTAAATGTACACAAATAGTGAATAATAAACCCTTTTTGGATTTAATTTATAATAAAATAAACATATCAATGATTTCACCTTCGAGCATTAAGTCCCGAATACACGGTAATTTTTTCGAGTCATTTAAATGAAGCTCTGACGTAATAATCACGTCACAAAGCCGTCATTTTAATGTCGAAACTAAGAAAATGACATGAATTATTGTGTGTCATTGAAATGACTCGAAAAAATTTAATGACGCCTAGGACAAATGACTATACTTTTTTACTGTTGCGTCATTTAAATGACACCTTCAAAAAAATGACACGGCACGAAACTCATGCCGAGTCATTTTTCTACGCAAATGATAAATGACACAGCATTTAATATGATATCTGTGCTTTCATTTGGTGTTTGGTGCATGCGTCTGGCTGCTATTTCGGTTCAAATTACCACGTGTGAAATGGAATACGAACCGTTGCCGTCAAGTGCCGACAATATTGGCTATTCTGTCAACTATCGTGTGAGTTTGAATGCCGAAAGTACAACAAAGTCGAGCAAATTAGGCAAAACGCAGAAAACAAGAATAAATAGGGATAGGTTTGGTGAGGTTAGGTCAAGGCTGTTAGCTGATAGCCAACGCACTAGATAGAGATTTCTTTTATGGGAGAGTGCAGGACATGTATAGAGGAGATGAAGTGTAGTCTCCTCCTCCTCGTCCCTGCAGCTTCTACAGAAGTCATTAGAATAGACTCCATGCCTTGATGCGTGCTTGCATATTAGAGAGTGTCCTGTAATAACACATATAGCAGAGCCAATGTGCAGTTGCAGATCCAGCTTTGGCCAGAAATACTTTGTCGTTAGATATGTATTACTATCTGTTCACCTAAGGTTTGTACTCTCGACTGCGGGTAGTTTGAACATAAGTTTACAAGTAGCGATAGCTATATGTACCTAGAAAACCTTTATCAGGTAGAAGAGGTAATGGGGTTCCTTTTTTGGTGAGTTCATCCGGCCTACAATTCTCTGGGATGTCGTTATGCCCCGGCACCCAGAAGAGGTGAATATTGAACTGATCTGCCTTCTCCTCAAGAGATGAACGGCAGTCTACGGCTACGATGGAGTTTGATGAGAATGAGTTCAGGGACTTTATCGCGGCTTGAATGTCCTAGAATATACGGATGTAAATGGGAAAGGTTAATAGAGGGAAGTTCAATATGAGGAATTTTTTAGTTCCTGGAAAAGAGGACAAGTTCGGTTTTATGAGGGTTAACCCCCAGCCCACAGCTTCTTGCCCATCTTGTCAGCTTGTTGAGAGAGTTTTGATGGAGTTCCGTTAAAGTGTTGATTTATTTCTCTGAAACGGCAATAGCAACGTCATCCGCATAGCCAATCACCTACACAGCTTCATTTAAATGACTCGAAAAAATTACCGTGTAATCGTACCTTGACTTATTCAGTCATTTTGACATTTGTCAGAAATTATTTAAGTGAATTTGGTTGAAAAACCTAAAATTCCTTAATATTCGGCTTCTTAAATAAATATATAATATTAATAAATAAATATTCTTAAGTTTTAGGTAACATACACTCCCATGCACATGAATAGGGACAAGATTTTCCAATAATTTTATGCTGTGTTTCTCTTTCTCATTCTTATCTATTGATATTTGCTTTGTGCTTTCACTTAGTACATAGTTATAGGCAACTTTTAGGAACGGAACAAAATTCCCACAATTTTACCGTTATATGTTATTTTCGTTTTTCTTTGACCATGCAAAAAAGTGTACTTTGTTTTGCAGCACTTGAATAGGGACAGAAGCAATTCTTTCACTGTGGATCAAATTATTAAAGCTTAAATTATTTTTTTTATTTCGCGGATATTTCTTTGTATTGTTTTTAAATTAAATGGGTCGAGGAAAAGTTCTAACGGCAGAAGAGAAAGGCAAAATACTTGCCTATAAGGATGGTAATCTAACCTATAGAAATATTGCCGAAAAATGGGAAGAAGCAAGTCAGTAGTTTGCAATTTTCTTAAAAATAAGTGCAATTATGGATATAACATGAAAGGGAGGACAAAAACAGCTACTACAACTACTGAAAATAGACGGATTGTTAGAGCAGCATCAAATTCTCACTGTTCTGCCTCAAAGATCCGTTCAAATTAGGGAATCACTGCTAGTGTTCACATGGTAAGAAGAGTAATTCGAAGAGCTGGACATCTGAAAAGGTTAAAACTAAAATAAAAACCACCTCTTACCATTGCTCGTAAGGAGTCTCGCAAGGTTTTTGCTCGGAATTGCATGTCATGGAATAGCGAGTGGCGTCAAATAGTCTTTTCGGACGAAAAAAGATTTAATTTAGATGGCCCTGATGGTTACAATCACCATTTTCATGACATACGCAAGGAAAAACACTATTTATCTCGGCACCATAGCCGTGAAGGGGGTGTAATGGTATGGGGTGCGATCTCTTACTATGGCCAATGTGAATTGCAGTTTTTGCCACCAAGAATGAACGCGAACAACTACAAAAGCGTACTGCAGAAGGCTATTCCCTACTACGCAAACTTATTTATACCCGTGTCATGGATATTCTAACAGGATAACGCCCCTATTCATACCGCACGCGTGGTAAAAGAGTGGATTCGGAACCAAAACGTGCCTGTACTGGAGTGGCCACCGTATTCTCCTGATCTCAATATAATTGAGAATGTTTGGGGATGGTTGTCACGGAAAGTTTACGAGTCCGGCAGACAATTTGCAGACGTTGAAGCGTTAACAGCAGCCATCAATGCCGCATGGAGCGACATTTCCTTAAATTACCTGGAGACTCTGTATGATTCACTTCCAAATCGAATTTATGAAGTAATTTCCAACAAAGGCGGCTACACTCATTATTAACCAATATTAAACAAAATAAAAACTAAAAATTTGAACTGAATTTTGCAACATTTTGGTAATTATTCTTGTTTTCAGTTATTGTCCCTATTCATGTGCGACAATAGAAAAACTCATTTTTCAAACAACCTTTCGAGAAACATTTGTTTAAAAATAACGGAAAGATTTTGGTGAATAATTTTTTATGTCTTTAATAAAAAAACATTAAAAAAATATATGGCTATACATACAAATGTTATGTTGTTTTATTGGAAAACCGCAAAAGAAACACAAGATATCTTGTCCCTATTCAAGTGCATGGGAGTGTAGGTACATTTGCACATCTTTAGTTTTCCCAGATTTCGATTCACCCAAAGGAAATTCAGCCCATTTTTCGCTATGTTTGACTCGACTTCACGTCGAACGAAAAAATGTTTGTCTGTGTCCCTGCAAATAGCATTTTAGTGTTACATTTATAAAATTTGTGATCATTACTTAAAGGCCCACCCCATTAAATCCGTCAAACAGTCACGCCGATGCGTCCGTCAGCGTTAACGCATTTAATGGAAGGAACAGTCTCACAGAATCTGTCGTCAACGTTGGCAGCCGAAGATAAATTTTTTTTTTTTTTTTTTTTTTTTTTTATTAAAAAAGGAAATCCAAATCCCAGAGCACTCACACTCGGTAACGGTCCATTGTACTACCGGGCAGAAATCCTCCTTTTGGTGAAGAGGCATGTGACTGGGTGGCGTATGTTGTTGTTCCCATGGGAATTGAACCTGCACCGCACGGGTTATAAGCCAACACACTAACCTCTACACCGTCGCCACCCTTCCGAAGATACATTAGCCGCATTAAGTATGTCCTTAGCCTAACCTAAAATAACCTAAGTACGAACTACGTTAGATCTTAGGAAAGGGTGTATTCTATTAGCTGTGAGACTCCTGCCTGAAGTTAATAAAAAAAAACAAAGGGACGGGCTACAGTCCGCTTGTGCGAACTGTTGGATACCCTATTCTTATTCCTATCCCTCATAAGTGGGCGGGACAAAAGTCTAAGTATGGTTGATTTGTTAAGAATGCTCTACATATTTTGTTATATAACATTTAAAGGATTTTATCAAAAAAAACGCTCCCTAGCTCAAACTTGGGTGTTTCAATAAAATTGTTTTATTTAAATGTGCGCGTGTCAGTAGGCGGATTTAAAAAAAATTAACGCATGAGAATAAAGGGCCCCTAGAGAGTATATATTATAAATTTCAGCTCCCTAGCTCAAACTTTGAATTTTCAAAAAAAAAAAAAAAATTAATTGTGGGCGTGTCAGTGGGCGGATTTTAAAAATATTTACAAATGAGCATAAAGGGCACATAGAGAGTATATATTATAAATTTCAGCTCCCTAGCTCAAACTTTGGATTTTCAAAAAAATTGTTTTATTTATTTGTGGGCGTGTCAGTGGGCGGATTTTGAAATTTTTCCCGAGTAGGTTTAGGAGTCATAGATCATACATAAAAAATTTCAGCTTTCTATCTCAAAATTCGACTTTTTCCAAAATTTTGTTTTTTTAGTTTGTGGGCGTGTCTGTGGGCGGATTTCAAAAATTCGTAAACTTGATTATTTCGGGACCCTAGAGAGTATATGGTTAAAATTTCAGCTCTCTAGGTCCAGTTTAAAGGCCTAATTTTTGCCGACAGACGGACGGACGGACGGACATGGCTAGATCGGCATTACTATCGATGCTGATCATAAATATAGTAATTTTTAGGGGTCTACGGGCAATATTAAGGTATGTTACAAACTATGCGTCAAAATTAAAATACCCTTAGAATAGGGTATAAAAAGCAGCTGAAGTGTCAGTGTTAATTTTAATTTCACATTTGAATTAACCCTCCTAAAAAAACAGTCTGTCCGACGCGTCGGGCAACCCATTCGACCTGTTAACCTTTATTTATTACCTCCAGCTCCAGTTCCAGCACATATCTGGCAAGTGGAAAAGGCGTTATCTAACAAATATCGCCGAACATTACATTACAAGATAAATTCTTGACCAACCACAAGTGCCGCAAATATCAGCTTGACTACCCTCCGAGATGGCAAATACCCGTTTACAGAAAAACAACAAACATAGGCACTACAAAACGCTGATAACAATTTATTGCTCGTTACCAGATAGCAGATAATGACCCTTCGAAGAAGCCTAAACAATTTGTTGTAGATGTCAACCATTCTGCAATGTCGACCACCAGTTATACCTGCTACCGACGCATGAGTTCTGCATTGAATACAAAAATTGTATGTCGTCCTTCCTGGCGTAAGTTTCCTTGGATATGTCTGCACAACTAAATTGCACCTGCCCCGGTGGCACATGCCTAAGTATCCTGTCGGAGGTTTCAAATGCAAATATATAATTCAATAAAAAACCAAAGAAATGTGTGCGCTCGATGCTTGTCGTCTGATGGGATATCTTTGACCCTCATGCGTTCCATATTTACGATGACACTTTACACTCCTGGTGACCTCTGCTTGTGCGAGGACATACACCAAAAGTCACCAAAGCACCCCGAATGGCCAAGTACCGTTTGCAATTTTCCACTACCATTGTGGTAATCTTTTAAATATTGTGCAACCGAATCTCGATAACAAATAGCACCACACACGGTCACACTTAAAAAGAAACCGCCCTACTCGTACACGAATCGCATCAGTAGATATGGCAGCGACAAACCAACAAAGAATCTGATATGTGCAAAATCCAAAGGACATGCATTGCAAGTACACCTTTCGGATAAGTATACATATGTACAAAAGCAGAGATTGTTTGCTTTTGTTTCGAGTTTAATTAGGTCAAGCCAGCTTCCTTGATCTCTCCTTGATTTCCTAGAATAGGTACCAACATTTATGTAGAGCAACCCTTCATGTGTGATTAATCAAAAAAAAAAAAAAACAGACAAAGAGCAGAGAAAATGAATTGCTCAAATACCGACACATAGAAAATGAAGATATTAAGGGTACGGATAACTCACATGAATATTTTGAACCCCTTGTAATTAGGGACTATCAATCTTCTGGGTGGACACGGAGTAATCGGCTTGCGCCGTCGTCGACGTCGCGTCATGTCGGTTAACACCAAAATGACAAAGAATGCATAGGCGTGCTGGACAATCCTTTCGGGACTCGAAGGAACAATTTTCTTTATGGTGCATTATTTATCGATGTGTGGTTTATTAAATAAATAATTGATAGATACATTGATACTTATAAAAGGAAAGGCTTGAATCAAAAATACAAACAAACAGAATTAAATATGTATGTCTGTACCTACATATGTTTGACTGAATGTGGCATAAAACAAGCAATAAATAAATTGGTAAGTAACATTGAAAAACTTGGTCAATGGCGTACTACAAAGTGTTTGAGCAGAAAAAAAAATGTAAACCAACTTTTATCGAGTTAATTACACTTCCCTGTTGTCAATAGTCATCATATCCCTGCTAAATGTCGCATATCAGATACTATCCAACTGAAGCCGTTCTGCAACACACTAATCGGCAGGTGTGGCCTCCGGACCGGCAGATCGGCAATAGCCCAAATCTTAACACTAAGGCAAATCCTGGAAAAGACCAATGAATCTCAAGTCGAGACCAACCACCTTTTCATCGACTTTAAAGCCGCATATGATACGAGTAGCATTTATCGTCAGGAGCTCTACGTGGCGATGGCCGAATTCGGGATCCCGGCAAAACTGATCCAGTTGTGTCACGTGAGACTTGAAAACACTCGGTGTAATGTGCAGTTTGGAAGCAACTGTTCCGAATTATTCCAAACTTGTACCGGACTTCGGCAAGGAGATGCGCTATCACGTGACTTCTATGCCGACGATATCGACATCATCGGCCGTTCCCAGCGTGTTAGAGGCTTTCACGGCGATTGAAGAGCAGGCGAAATTAGTTGGCCTTGAAGTAAATGAGGCCGGACCAAGTACACGCTATCAACAAACAAATAAACATCTGTCCGCCGACATGGACTAAACGTCACTGCTGATAGCACTACGAGGTAGCTAAGGAGTTCATCTGCCTAGAAATAAACATTAACTCCACGAATGACACCTTAGTGGTTTAGCGAAATAAATGGGTTCAAAACTCCTCACTGGAAGGACAAAATGCATGCTCTATCGATTCTTAATCCTACCAGTCCTGCTTTATGGTCCCGAGTGCTAAAACGATAAGTAGAAAAGGAGAGCTAATAATGAGTTCTTTTGGAAGAAAAAAATACTCCGCCGGAAATATCCGGTGGTTTTATTTCTTTTTTACGAGTAAAGCGAATTCAAGATAATTTTATTGAGTTTTAAAGGATTTGGTAGATGAGTCTAGACATGGCAGATAGAGTTTGCAATGTATGTTTGAGAGAAGGGCGGGTGGGGGATCATTTCCTTTGGTAGAAGAAGCACCTTTGGAAGCAGCTCTTCCGAATTATTCTTAATTTGTCCCGGATTTCGGCGAGGAGATTCGCTTTCATGTGACTTCTTCTTGTTCTGCAGAAAATAGGGCAAAGGGCAGCCAAATTTTTCACGGCGGAATTGGTTGGCCTTGAAGTAAATGGGGACAAGACAAAGTACATGCTATCAAAACACTGTTGATAGCAATAACTTCGGGTAGTTAAGGAGTTCATCTACCTAGGAGTAAACATCAACTCCACGAATGATAGCTTAGTGGAGATCTGGCGGAGAATTACCTTAGGATACCGCTGCTACTTCGGTTTAGCGAATCAAATGGGTTCAAAACTCCTCACTCGAAGGACGAATTGCATGCTTTATCGAACCTTAATCGTGTTAGTCCTGCTTTATGGTGCCGAGTGCTAGACGATAAGTAGAAAAGGGGAGCTAATATTGGGTTCTTTTCAATATTTGGTCCTAGATAAGGGCGAACGGAGGAGAAGATGTGGATGTAGTCCAAAAAGCTAAATTACGTCGACTGCATTGGCTCAGCCAAATTCAGCAAATGGAAAATAATGCTCCAGCCAAGAGGATCTTCGACTCCCAGCCCCTTGGTTCGAGAAGGCAAGGAAGACCCAACCTCGGTTTTAAAGACCAAGTCATCGCGGATGCCAGAGCGCTTGGTCTGGGAAACTGGAAGCAGCGTGCCCGGGATCGCAGAGGATAGAAGCCTGCGGTGTCCCAGGCAGAGACTCTTCACGGGTCGGGAGCCCGTTAAGTAAGAAAGTAAGTAAAAAGAAAATAGCCTGACCATGGGTACATATTATGTATATGAAAGCCAAATCAATTTTTAAAGTATATTAAATTGTAATTTTGTGCGTATCAATTGAAGACCGAAGTTTTTTATATCACGGTAAAACTTTAAATTAAGTAAAAAAAATGTTTTCCTGCAAGTTGTATGTTGAAGCATTTACGATGCAGAAGATTTTGGAAAGGCATGTTTAATCTATTCAAAGTAGAAGAAAAGATTTTGATCGAGCAATGTAAATACACAAGGTGGGCCAAAGAAGTCATCCGATGTTGTTTGGCTCTCATTTTGTTTCTAAATGAAAAATTTCGATCCTGTTTATACCCTATTCTAAGGGTATATTAATTTTGACGCATAGTTTGTAACATACCTTAATATTGCCCGTAGACCCCTAAAAGTTACTATATTTATGATCAGCATCGATAGTAATGTCGATCTAGCCATGTCCGTCCGTCCGTCCGTCCGTCCGTCGGCAAAAATTATGCCTTTAAACTGGGCCTAGAGAGCTGAAATTTGAACCATATACCTACTCTCTAGGGTCTCGAAATAATCAAGTTTACGGATTTTTGAAATCCGCCCACAGACACGCCCACAAACTAAAAAAAAACAAAATTTTGGAAAAAATCGAATTTTGAGCTAGAAAGCTGAAATTTTTTATATATGATCTATGACTCCTAAAACTACTCGGGATATAAAATTTTCAAAATCCGCCCACTGACACGCCCACAAATAAATAAAACAATTTTATTGAAAAATCAAAATTTCAGCTAGGGAGCTGAAATTTATAATACGAGGGCGGGTCAATAAGTCCGTGACTTTTTGAATTTCTGACCTCTTTACTGAAACGGCAACACTGCTCCTGTCAACAGGCATCTGTCAGTTGACTCCTGTCAAAATTTAAACTTGCTGCGTCAGTTAGTTTGTGTTTGACAGCTATTTTTATCAGACTACTCACTAATTTGAGGAGAAAATGGAAAAAAGTGAATTTCGTGTGCTTAGTAAGCATTATTTCTTGCGAAAAAAAACCATTACCGAGACCAAGGCTAAGCTTAAAAAATACTATGGGGACTCTGCACCATCGATTTCAATGGTAAAAAAGTGGTTTACTGAATTTCGTTGTGGCCGTACAAGCACTGAAGATGCCGAACGTCCTGGACGCCCAGTTGAGGTCTCTACACCCGAAACAATCGAAAAAATTCACGATATGGTGTTGGCCGACCGAAGATTGAAAGTGCGAGAGATTGTGGAAGCCGTAGGGATCTCGCATGGCTCAGTGGTTTCAATTTTGAATGATCACTTGGGCATGAGAAAGCTTTCCGCAAGATGGGTGCCGCGTTTGCTCACAGTCGACCACAAACGCAATCGTGTAACAACTTCACAGGAAGGTTTGGCGTTGTTTAATCGCAATATGGAGGAGTTTTTGCGCCGTTTTGTAACCGTGGACGAAACATGGATCCATCACAACACACCAGAGACCAAACAACAGTCAAAACAGTGGGTTTCTAAGGGTGAATCGGCGCCAAAGAAGGCCAAGGTGGGTTTGTCAGCCAATAAAGTTATGGCGACTGTTTTTTGGGATGCACGCGGGATAATCCACATTGACTACCTTCAAAAGGGAAGAACAATCAATGGGGAATATTATGCCAACTTATTGGACCGATTCAATGACGATTTGAAAAAAAACCGACCTCATTTGGCCAAGAAAAAAGTTCTTTTCCACCAAGACAATGCAAGGGTGCACACATGTGCAGTTGCCATGGCAAAAAAACATGAATTGTTCTATGAATTGCTCCCTCATCCACCCTATTCTCCAGATTTGGCTCCGAGCGACTACTTCTTGTTCCCAAACCTGAACAAATGGCTTGGTGGAAAAAGATTTCACTCCAATGATGAAGTCATCTCGCAAATAAAGGCCTATTTTGAGGACCTCGACAAATCATTTTTTTTGGAAGGGATAAAAAAATTGGAGAAGCGTTGGATAAAGTTTATAGAGCTCAAGGGATACTACGTTGAAAAATAAAATTATTTTTTTATCAAAAAATCTGTGTTTTATTCCAAAATTCACGGACTTATTGACCCGCCCTCGTATATACTCTCTATGGGCCCTTTAAGCTCATGTGTAAATATTTTCAAAATCCGCCTACTGACACGCCCACAATTTAAAAAAAAAACTTTTTTTGAAAATCCAAAGTTTGAGCTAGGGAACAGAAATTTATAATATATATCTCTAGGTGTCGTCTATGCTCATTTGTTAATTTTTTTTAAATCCGCTTACTGACACGCCCACAATTAAATAAAATAATTTTATTGAAAAACCAAAGTTTGAGCTAGGGAACGTTTTTTTTTACAAAAGCTTCGTTTTTGTTTGATAAAATCTTTTAAATGTTATATAACAGAATATGTAGAGCGTTCTTAACAATTCAACCATACTTAGACTTTTGTCACGCCCACTTATGAGGGATAGGAATAAGAATAGGGTAGCCAACAGTTCGCCCAAGCGGACTGTAGCCCGCCCCTATGTTTTTTGATTATGTTTATTTGAACCTTTAGAATTTTATTGGCCAAGTCGAGATGATGATATCGGCCAAATGGGCGCCATCACAATTGATTGCCATACGGGCTCGTTTTATGGCATTTTTCATCACTTCGGCGAGAACTTCGGGCGACAGATTCTCGCACTCGTGTCGATTATTATCTCCTTACGAAACACTGGGAAATTGTGTAGAAGTATATTTGTGTTCGATAGGTTTTAGGAAAAATATAGATTTGTACTGTGGTAACCGAGGTGCGATTTAAGAATGTCGCTTTTAGTTGCCATTAGGTTTTTTTTCCAAAAAGTCCTTCGAGCTCCAAAACCGAGAAAAACCTTATTTTTCTAAAAACTCCTAGAAAACCCTGCATAATATCTGTGTTCAATGTTTATTTGACTAAGTGGTCCATCGAACAACAAAAAGTTCCTTAAAAGTTGTTGTTCTTAGGACCTCTTAGTCAAATAACATTGAACACAGATATACCGTGCTGTTTCCAAAGACAATTTAGGAAAATATCCTTTTTCGGGTTTAAAGGACCTTTTTTGTGGCTCCGGCGAACAACACAGGCGGACCAGTAGGAATCCAGTAAAGTGGAAGTTGTGATGACCCCTTCATACTGACCATAACCTCGCCATAAATAAAAGAAGAAGAAGAAGTCAATCCAAACACCCTACCCAACCGCAAATACTATTTACAACAATTAAAGAATATACAAAAAAAATCCTGATAAGAACACATCACAGCATCACGCGTGCATATCGAGCGTAAAATTAACATTTAACTTATTCCCCCCCCCCCCCCCCCCCCCAAATCATTCAATTAAATCGTTATCCATTTTAAGCGTCAAATTAACAATAAACTTAAGCCCCCAGATGGATTAAAAAGACAATTGACATCTTCCAGCGTCTGAATGAGCTAATAAGCAATTTCAAATAATTGGAAAACAAAACATCGGTCAATCTTCTGACTTTAGAACACAGAGGAACAAATCTTTTCCCTCCGACACATCACACTTCAAGACATACAAAATAAATATGTTGCCATCATGACTTTGACCATAAGATCTCAAGGTAGGCGAAAATAACGTGAGCCTTAATCCCGACGCCCGACTGATTAATATGGAATTGAGACGTAGTCATGACATGCGCGTTGACCACGTCAACAATGCGACACTTCACCACCCGCCGCTAGAAGGAACCAATGAAAACTAATGAGCATTTGTAATTTTCTGAAAAGCATTTTAATGACCATGTGTCAGCCCACAACATTAGCGGGGTGTCAACAGGAAGGCAAGTCACTTCCAACCGCATTTATGTCCCCACGAGCAGATAACAGATCTCTGGTAAATTTAATCATATTAATTTTGGATATATCCATACTTTACTCCACTCCAACAGTTCGCAAAGAAAAAAAAAAACAATTTATGTCAGTTTACCAGAGATTAGACCTACCGGTGCGATATCAATTAATTTTTTGTGTCTTGACATGCGACGACGCCCAGAACCACCTACGAACAAAAATTGTCACAAGTGGTAGGACCAAAGCAAACACCTTGCGCAAATTAATTAACACTTCGCTAGATAGAATGCCCACCCGCAGTTCTGGTGAAGTGCGCTATGGTAACTGCTTAGGACCTGGTTCAGTGGCAACAAAAAAATAACACCAGTGAGTGTGCGTCGTTGTGGCTCATGCTTCAGAACCGGAAGACCCTGGCTCTTATTTAACTTCCGATTTTTTTTTGACGTAACTTGCTTATAAAATTATTTTTCTTTTTTGTTGGTTTGTTTATCGAAATTCGGTAACAGGTGCTTTGCAGATGCAGAAACCATATAACAATTTGTGTCAATATAAAAAATTGTTAAAAATCAGTAATTGAAGTGGAAGTGGACATTTGGGACGTTCAGTGATATACGAAAGATGCTTAAATGAAAACATTGCAACTCTTATTGAAAATGGCAGAGTTTCGTGCATTTGTATTTATGTAGGACATATAATATGTATGTATGTAAAATTTATGAGATTGTACAGAAAAGTGGAACGAATTTGGATAGCTTTACAGTTTGCAAATTATTCAATTTTTGAAATCTATCTTCAGAAATAAAGAATTCTGTGCAATAAATAAAAACAATACACAAACGCTTCTGAAATCTACAGAATACCGCACGTTGCCAACCTTTTTCTAGTGCAGACAGTCGCGATAAGCAGAAAATATCTCGCAGAAGAGCTTCAAAACCTAATGCATGGCGTGACTTTGTTCCCAGTAAAAAATGCCTGTGCTATTAACCATGAATTTAAAATTGCAAAATGAAAATTTCTTTACTAATGAAAATCGAACCAGCCCGAGATATTTTCAGATGATTGTTGAAAACTGTATTCTTCCGGAAAGATGTCTCTCGGAGTCGAAACTGAGTTCCAAAGCTTGTTTGTTCTATATTGTTGCATGTTTGCTTGAACTGTGTCATTCAGCATTAATTAGTCAACTACGCCATCTAGTAGAAAGTGGCCATATTACCGATCTTGGCAGCATTGGAATAGCAGTTTGAGTAGCTGTGGTATAACTTGGTATGTTGTTCTCGAACCTTCTGAACTTAACGAACCTTCTCAACGAATCTGGAAATTTCGAGAGGTGTCACTAGGAGATATAAATAGATGTCGCAGGAGCACCCAAGACATTCTAGTTGTGAACCGCGATAAAGAAGTACGATAGATGACAGTAGTGAAAAGTATAGAGAAAAAGTATAAGTATCGAGTGCCCATGTTCTGTAACTCATTCGATAACTCTTCGCATCGAAAACTTTGGAACACAAAATTCCACCGTTTATCGCATGTGGAAAGAAGTTGTGTTCTGTAACTCTATGCGATAAAATATACATTGGTTACTTTTATTATCATGGGAAATTGGAAGGATTGTCAAAATACTGGAAATCGAAGGGTAGTTTGGCGAGGAAATTCAGTGTGTATTTACGTGTTTCTGTTGAATTTTCAAAAATACGATGACCGCTCGTTCTGCTAGACTCAGACAAATTTTTTTGAAATTAATCTGATCCTAACGCTATGTTGTATGTTGATGATTGTTCAATGTTGAATGAAGTTAAAATTTTGCATTTATTTTGTCTGTTATGAAAAAAATAAATGAAATATATTTTTTCTTTTAAAACAAGAACCTTTAGTCTCTCTTGTTGGATGTACCAAGCTGTTTATTTTTATAGCAACACAGTTCCAAGAATGTTCAAAATGGATCTTATTTAAGTGCTTGCTGAATTCTTTCGACAGAATGTACATACATAGGTACCTATACCTACATTCTTCTCCACTAATTCTGACTGTTTTTATTAGTTATTTTTTATTTCTTTTGCATTTTTTTAAACGTTGAACTTGATCAACGAACTGTATGTTTTGTTAAATAAAAAATCAAAAATGTTCACTGTCCACTATCCGTTTAAAATTGTTCAATATCCCTTTCTCGCAAGCCAATTGAAATGTGATAAATTTTGACAGTTGAAGTGAATAATTTATCGCATTCGAAAGTTACAGAACACCGATTTATCACATATTTCCAGGAGTTTCATTTCACAATGTTCCATGTGGTATAGTTTTCGCATTGCATAGTTACAGAACACGGAAATGTGATATAATGAAATTTTGTTTCGATTCACATCGTTTATGTGATAAATATAACGATGCGATAGTTACAGAACACGGGCACAGTAAGAGAAAAGTGTTTGTGTATTTAAAGTGATTAATTGTGAAAGTGAATAGTTGAATTAAATAAGTGAATTATTAGAATAATAATCAAGAAGTAAAAGACATTGATAGAGAACTAATAAAGATTAATTAAATAGAATTACGTTTTATCTTTTCGAATCCTAGCCTGGATGTAACAATATAAAGTAGCTGTTTGGTATACAGACGTATACCTCGTTGCTCTGAAATGGTTAATCCGTTTTAAGGAAGCAAACATCGCAATAGTATATAAGTGGCTATGACGATGCATAGTCTAATTAGGATTAATAGGCTATGTCCATTTGAATTCACGGAACAGTCGAAGTATTCGAGATAAAAGTCGTCAAGTGCGTTTTCTTCTCATTGGGCCTTACTAATAATCCGCTAAAAATGTCGATTGTTAGCAAGTGGTAAAGTTAAGATTTGGTACCGAGCTTTAACAGAATTCTACAAATAAACAAATTAACTTACTTACTGAACGGGCTTCCGACCGGTGTAGACTCTCCACCTGCGACACTGCAGCCTTCCATCCTCCGCGATCCAAGGCACGCTGTTTCCAGTTCTCAAGTTCAAGTGCTCTCGCATTTGCGAAGGCTTAAGCCGGTGGAAACTCTCCGGGTGTTTGTTGAAACTATGTACATATGAATTTAGTGTCCTTGTTGATTATAAGGCACCGATTTCACCTGTTCTTTAATCGCTCGCCATGAAAGCCTCTACCACGGCGCTCAGTAGTTGGACAGATCTGTTGAAGATAGTGCCGTCCGTGTTGACACCTGCTCTGCGCACTATCTGCTCTAGAATAAGATCACACGACAGAGCATCTCCTTCCCGGAATACGGTAGGTGTAGGCTTGAAATAATTCGGAACAGCTATTTCCAAACTGAAATTACACCGCGTGTTTTTCAGCGTCTTGCGACGCAACCAGATCAGTTTCATCAAATTCGGTCAATGCCACTTACAACTCTTGATGATTTATGCTATCATATGCGGCTTTAAAGTCGATAGAGAAATGGTGGGTCTCGACTTGAAATTCATTGATATTTTCCAGGATTTGTATCAGTGTGAAGGATTGGTCTATTCTCAATCTGCCGGCCCGGAAGCCACACTGATACGTGCCGGCGCCGATAAGCGTGTTGCAGATCGGCTTAACCCGTTCACACTGCACGTTGGATAGGATATGCCTCGACATTGCAGCTGGGGCATATGGAGTTGATCGTGCTTTCGTTTGCGTTTCGTTTATAGTTTTATTTTTTATACCCTATTCTAAGGGTATATTAATTTTGACGCATAGTTTGTAACATATCTTAATATTGCCCGTAGACCCCTAAAAGTTACTATATTTAGGATCAGCATCGATAGTAATGTTCGATCTATCCATGTCCGTCCGTCCGTCGGCAAAAATGATGCCTTTAAACTGGGCCTAGAGAGCTGAAATTTGAACCATATACCTACTCCCTAGGGTCTCGAAATAATCAAGTTTACGGATTTTTGAAATCCGCCCACAGACACGCCCACAAACTCAAAAAACTAAATTTTGGAAAAAATCGAATTTTGAGCTAGAAAGCTGAAATTTTTTTTATATGATCTATGACTCCTAAAACTGCTCGGGATATAAAAAAAAATCGATTGACAAAACTACCAAATGAATCGTTCGTTCACAATAGCACACATTGAAAATAGCCAATTATCAATTGTCGATTGATCTTCGCAATAAGGCTGACTGTCCATTAACCATTTTGGGCAACTTTTAAATTATCAGCCTTATTGCGAAGATCAATCGACAATTGATAATTGGCTATTCATTTGGTAGTTTTGTCAATCGAATTATTTTAATTGACTGCGATTGACAAAATCCTTTAGAATCGTTCGTTCACAATAGCACACATTGAAAATAGTCAATTATTAACTGTCGATTGATCTTCGGAATAAGGCTCAAAAGAAAAATTTGATTGTCTCTTATCTTTGTTTTCTTACTCTTAAACAACGATATTTTTTTCATTTTCGATATAATTAAGTTTATTTTCCTTTTTTGTGCAGTCTTGTGTTCTATCACAAAAAGTAATACAGCAACAAATCGGTGCGCATTTTTATTCCTGGTGCGTCTGGTTATTTTTGGCTCCAAGATTTTTTAAATTGGTCTCCACACCTCGTGGAAAAGAGAGTAGGTAACACTAATGCTCCCGGTTTTTGTTGATAGGAAGTTGTTTTGACATTTCGTATTTTCATTTTATGTCAACGTCAAACAAGTTTACGTCAACTCCATCGAACGTCCGCATTGCATCTCTGTTGAAATATCACGTTGAGTTCAAGTATCAAGTTGAAATCATTTGCCAAATAAGATGCCTACAATTGGTTTAAAGCGTGATTTGCTCTTCAAGGCTCTTGGAAAAAAGTATAGTAAGTCTGTGAAGTATAATCATGATTCAAATAAAAACTTATTTGAAAAATTTCAGCTGATGACGAGTTTCAGCAATTGTGCTTTGCATTTGGTCTGGAGTTGGACGAGGTGGTAAGTTCTTAAAAGTATTTATTTACTCTTTTACAAATATACTGTCGTACAGACTACTGAGAAGCAAATGTTAACCAAAGAGCAAGGTGATGTTGCAGCGGCTCAAGGCGCGTCCGAGGAGATAATCTATCGTATTGACATTCCTGCTAATCGATACGATTTGCTTTGCATGGAAGGGTTGGTAACCGGATTGCTGGTATTCGAAGGAAAGTAAGTGGTCCATTAAATTGTGTTACTTAAGGTTATGTTTGATTTTGGTTCTCTTTTAGAATAAAACCTCCGCAATTTAAATTGGCAGAACCGGCAGGAGGCACTAAGGCAAGACAAACTCTGAAGATCTTACCGGAAACAGCTCAAATTCGTCCGTTCGCGGTTGCAGCTGTTCTTAGGGATATTAGCTTCACGGAGGATTCATACAATTCGTTCATCGATTTGCAGGTAAGTTGTCCACCAGCACATTTCTAATGGCATTGTTCGATTCCATTGATTTGCTAACTCTAGGACAAACTGCATCATAACATATGCAGAAAGCGAACACTAGTTGCCATCGGCACCCATGATCTCGACACCATTCAGGGTCCATTTACTTTCGAAGCACGCACTCCGACAGACATTAGTTTCATTCCACTCAATCAGACCAAAGCAATGAACGGCACCGAATTAATGGAATTCTACACCAATCACTCGCAACTAAAGCAGTATCTACCCATAATCAAAGACTCTCCCGTGTATCCAGTTATTTACGATTCCAAAGGCACTGTTCTTTCGCTCCCTCCCATCATAAACGGCGACCATTCAAAAATTTCTTTAAAAACGAGAAACGTCTTCATTGAATGCACCGCAACGGATCTGACTAAGGCAAAGGTAGTTCTGGATACAATGGTGTGCATGTTTTCCGCACATTGTGCTGAGAAGTTCACTATTGAACCATGCAATGTGCTGTCTCCAGATGGAACTGTTTGCACCTTCCCCGAGATCGCATACCGCACTGAGAAAGTGTCTGCCGCCAAGGCAAATTCAGCAGTTGGTATTGCAGAAGAGCCTTCGAAGATAGCTGACATGTTGACCAAGATGTTCCTGGAAACAACAGTAGAAGGCGATGATGAACTCAATGTAAGGATTCCTCCAACCCGTCACGATGTTATTCACGCTTGCGATATTTATGAAGACGTTGCCATTGC
The DNA here is from genome assembly GCA_949715645.1 of Portevinia maculata. Taxonomy (NCBI): domain Eukaryota; kingdom Metazoa; phylum Arthropoda; class Insecta; order Diptera; family Syrphidae; genus Portevinia; species Portevinia maculata. The sequence goes on along the minus strand of OX454525.1, from coordinate 395,771,386 downwards.
CTATGGATACAACAACATAAAGAAATCTCTTCCGTCGTTCATGCACATCGCCAAGCAGTTCCCATTAAACAAGTTGACGGAACAATTGCGAGAGCAAGTTGCTCAGGCTGGTTTCACTGAAGCGCTGACATTCACTTTATGCTCCCGGGACGATGTTAGCACCAAGTTAAACAAATTAATCGAAAGCCTGCCGGCTGTTCATATTTCGAATCCAAAAACGTTGGAATTCCAAATTGTGCGAACTGCCCTGCTGCCAGGTCTTTTGAAGACACTTGCTGCAAATCGAAAGATGCCACTGCCTCTGAAATTGTTCGAGATTAGCGATGTCGTTTTGGCTGATGACGAAACAGGTGAGTAAGTTCACATTGCGTGTTCAAGAAATGTGTTTATATTCGTTTCCGTGAATAGAGGTTGGCGCACGAAATGAGCGACGACTGTGTGCGTTGAATTGCGGTAAGTCTGCTGGATTTGAAGTTGTTCATGGCTTGTTGGACCGCGTCATGCAATTGTTGGAAGTTCCGTGGAAATCTTCCGAAGGATATTGCTTGCAGGCTGCCGAAGGTATCAAAGAAACTTTTGTATGCTTTGGCAGTAGTACTTCTGAACACTTTATTTGCAGATCCAAGCTACTTCCCTGGACGGTGCGCAAATGTTTTATATAAGAACATACTCATTGGAAAAATTGGAGTTTTGCATCCCACTGTCTTGCAAGCATTTGAGTTGACCACTCCTTGTTCTGTTGTCGAAATCAACATCGAACCCTTTGTTTAAAATTTTCAACAAATTCGAATTGTAGCAATTAAAACCGAAATGAATAAATATTGAGCTTTGAAAAACTTCCCCATTTATTCGGATTAATACAAGCTATGTGTCTTAAATTATTTTAAAACTGAGGCTCCTAGCTAGGGAGGTCTTAGTTCTTAAGAGGTTTATGGTAAAGCAGATGGAGCTTTGGACAAGGGGTGCTGAGATGGAAATGGAAAGCGGTTTGTATTGGCTTCCGCAACATGTGGGAGATTGCTTCGTTGGAACCGTAAGATGTGCTTCGTTGGAACCGTAAGATGTGCGGTCCTGTCGGGTTGGTTACCCACCAGGCGCGTCCCCAGGTGGTGGATAGGGGGACCTCGGTACGATACGTTCGTGATCCGAGGTTTTAGAGTCATAGCGGCGTTTTATACACCGTCAAAGCTCTATCGCGAACCAAACCAAAAAACAAGTATGCAGGAACAACTTAATGATTCAAATACTCCAGGTGGTACTCGCATGGGCGAAAATCCACCCGTGGTCTTTTCGACCACGGTCGGGGCACGGATTCTGGAGGCCCCAACCGACATACATATACCCCCCGCCTGTACAGGCGTTGACCTTCGAGTTGTGAAAAGGTTTGCTTCCGAAGATTCCTGCAGCTCTATCTCCGACACGTTCGGTAGACTGGGCTGGAAACATGAAGAAAGTGGCGGAGAGGTTCAACCTGATACGCTTAATCTTCAGACCAATAGACAGACAGCCGATAGGTGTGATGCTGCCGACGAGGCCTGCGAAACCGAACAGGTGAAACGGGCCACAGAGGCGGCGTCCACTGGTCAGCGTCCATCTAAGAGCCAGCGAAAGAGGAAAAGGAGAAAGGCGGCTATCGTGCGGCGCAAAGAAACTGCACCGTCAGTTGAAGGCGCAAGCGCTGAGAACTGCCCTTCCCCGGCGGCGACGGCAAAGAGATGCAGGTCGGCAGAGGTTACCCCAACCGAAACCAGCCAGCTGACTGAAACCAACGCTGCCTCCCCTTCCAATAACTCCAACAGGAACAAACGGAGGAAGAAGACCTCAAGCACTCCTGTCGGTGGAACTGCGCGCGCACCTTCTGCGTGCCCTTCCACTAGAACACTTCCAGCTGATGTATTTCCAATGATTGGATTTACTCAGATTAACCTTCAACACTCCAAGGCTGCTACTGCACTCATCAGTAAGAAGCTTTCTGTGTTGAATACAAAAGCCCACATAATATCCATACAGGAGCCATGGGTGTGGAAAAATCGCATCTGTGGCCTTGGAGGTGTCCGTGGCACTACGATACTCTGTGACGAGCGGTCCGAGAGACCAAGGGCTTGTCTTGCTGTGTCGAACCTTTTCTCAGCGACTAAGCTTGGACAATTTTGTGGCCAAGATTTGGTTGCTGCAGCCATTAGCTACGAAACGAATGGAAATTGGAAGACCTTCATCGTGGCGTCAGCTTATCTCCCCTATGATTCGGTAGTACCTCCACCACCGAGGGCAATTGCTGAACTCATTGACTATTGCGACACCAGGAAGATGGGCCTAGTTATATGCTGTGATGCCAATGCTCAAAACACTGTTTGGGGCAGCAGCAAATGCAACATGCGAGGAAACCATCTCCTGGATTTCATTCTATCATCTGATCTTACTATCAACAATGTTGGCTCGCAACCAACTTTTGTGACGTCAAGAAGACAGGAAGTGATCGACCTAACTTTATCAAATAGATACTTTAAGGCGGTTACTAACTGGAGGGTCTCTTCGGAGGTGTCCCTCTCAGACCATAGATATATCGAATTCCAAATCGGATGCGAAGCCATAACTTTGCAGGAGAGGAGGAATCCGAGAAAAACCAACTGGATACGCTTCAGGGAGGAATTAGGGAAAACTCTCAAAACTCCAACCAAACTCAGGACGAGACAAAAGGTAGAGGAAGCTGTTCAAGACCTGAATAGTGCCATTACTAGCTGTTTTGAACTGACGTGCCCAGTAAGCAAACCCCCTGGCAGAACACCGGTTCCCTGGTGGAGCTCGGAACTGCAAAGAATTCGTAGAGAAGCTAGAAAGCTTCTAAATAGGTCACACAAGACTGATTTGGAGACAGACTGGAATCTCTACCGATCGAAGCAGAAGGAATATAAGAGGCTAATTCGGGTATCGAAAAGTGCTTCTTATAAGAATTTCTGCGAAAAGATTGAAACGCTGGGTGAAACTAGTAGGTTGGTTAAAGTTCTGAAAAAGGGCAAACCAGCCAAACTGGACTCACTTAGAAAACTTGATGGCACCTTCACTGAGACGAAAGCGGAAACTCTTAGTTATCTGCTGGAGTCTCACTTTCCGGGTAACCAGATTACAATTGGTTCACAACCAGCCCCGATTACCGAGACTATGAGTGAGCCAATACAAACAACTCGGCGTAGCTGGTATATTGCGAAGGCCGTGGTGACGGACGAGGCCATTAAATACGCATTTGCGTCTTTTGACGGCTTCAAGTCGCCTGGTACGGACGGAATATACCCAGCCATGCTGCAACAATGTACAAACCAGCTGCTACCGACTATGAAGAAAATCTTCACCGCTGTCCTAGCACTGGCATACATTCCAACACCCTGGCGTACAGTTAGAGTGGCATTCATACCAAAAATTGGCAGAAGTGACTACTCGCTCGCCAAGAGCTTCAGACCAATCAGTCTGACTTCTTTCTTGCTGAAAAGCTTGGAAAGGCTGGTCGAGCTTCACGTGCGCAAAGGTGCTTTACGATTGCACCCACTATCTCCGATGCAACATGCCTATCAACGCGGAAAATCCTGCGAGACTGCGCTCCAAAATCTAGTTGGTAGAATTGAAGGCGCGCTTGACAGGAAAGAATACGCGATAGGCATTTTCATCGATATTGAGGGTGCTTTTGACAATGCGACTTTTGATAGCATGTGCAGCTCCGCCAGACAACACGGAGTAGACGAACCATTGGTGTTGTGGATTAAAGCAATGCTAATGAATAGAACGTTGGTTGCGGATGCGGATTGTGGCCGCTATGTTATGGCGGGGGTAAACAGAGGCTGCCCGCAAGGCGGCGTCATGTCTCCACTGCTGTGGTGTATGCTGGTCGACTCTCTGTTGAACGCACTCAACAGTTCTAATATTTACGCTCAGGCGTACGCGGATGATGTTGCCGTGCTTTCTGTTGGATCATGCCTAGCGACTGTATGCGCCAAGGCGCAGGCGGCCCTTGACGTGATCGACGAATGGTGCACTAGGAATGGGCTCTCGGTCAATCCTCTTAAAACTGAGGTTGTTCTCTTTACGAGAAGGAGGAAGCTGGTCGGGTTGACTCAGCCAGTGCTAAAAGGCGTCACAATCCAACTCTCCAATGAAGCAAAGTATCTGGGAGTCATCCTGGATAGCAAACTTCTTTGGTCCAAACATGTTGAGCTGAAGACTGCCAAGGCGCTGTCTATTTTCTGGCAGTGCAAAGGCATTTTCGGCAAGACATGGGGCTTATCACCGAAAAGAGTCCTATGGATTTATACGGCTATGATAAGACCATTTATAGCATACGCATCGGTTGTTTGGTGGAATAAGCTTTCACGTAAATACGTCACTGCTGCTTTTGCCAAACTCCAAAGGCAGGTATGTCTCGGCTGCACGGGGGCCTTCCCCAGCACGCCTGGCTCCGGCCTAGATGCACTATTGAACCTTCCGCCCCTTGATGTTTACATCATGGGCTGTACAATCAAGGCTATCTCACGTCTTACAAGAGGTGGCTTTTGGTATAACTCGCACTGGAGTTTTGATGAACTTGCGCAACGGTTGTCCTTCGACTCCTGTCTTATGGATATGACGTCTGATGCGATGACACCGGAACTTCGGCTAAAGCGCAAATACGAGGTCGACTTTCCTCGCGTCCAGGACTGGCTCTGGCCGGACTCTGAACCTGGAAGGGAATGCAGTCGAATCTTTACGGATGGCTCCAAAACCGATCAAGGATCTGGTGCTGGTGTCTTCGTGGAGAGCGATAGCGTTAGACTTTTCTTTCCGTTAGGCAAACATGCGTCAGTCTTCCAAACAGAGACTTATGCTATCCTAATGGCCATGGACTATGTCACGAGGAACAGGTGGAGGGGGCGAAGTATCTGCGTCTGTAGCGACAGTCAGGCTGCGCTTAAGGCCTTACTCAAACCCTTAACTACCTCCAAAATAGTACGTGAATGCAAGATATCTCTGAATTCGGTCGGAAGGCTGAATTCACTTAAACTTGTCTGGGTCCCGGGTCATAACGGGATCACGGGAAATGAGATCTCCGATGAACTTGCTAGACAAGGCTCAGAGGGGGACCTCTCAGGACCTGAACCAGCGATCTGTCTGCCTGCGTCCTCGGTCAGGGCTTCCATTGACGGTTGGGTTTCCTATGAACACAATCGCCGTTGGCATGACTCTCCAGGATGCAGACAGACTAAGCAAATGCTCCCCGACGTCTGTGGGAAATCCGCGGCATTCTTGTTGTCTCTCAACAGAAAAGACTGCAGACAGACTACTGGCGTTCTTACGGGACACTACGCTTTTGCCAAACACCTTAAGGTGCTAGGCCTAAGCGACACCACCATCTGCGAAGCCTGTGGAGAAAGCGACGACACTGCGGAACATTTCGTCTGTGATTGTCCTGCTTTTGCTCGTATCAGGTGGCAGGTATTTGGTGCGGATATGGTGAGTGCTGTAAACCTAAGCTCCTTATCATTGAAGCGCCTTCTCGTTTTTCTTAGAAAAACGAGTAAATTCCCACAGTAAAATGTGGTGTGTCTGCCTGGCAGTACAATGGACCAGTATTGAGTCTGAGTGCTCCAGTGCAGAAAGTTTCACACATCCCGACAAAAAAAAAAAAAAAAAAAAAAAAAAAAGATGTGCGGTGATTCGTTGAACTGAAGAGACAGAAGAGGGTTAGTGTTAAAAGAATATAGAGTTGTAAAGAGACGCAAAATCGGCAGACCCTGAAACGGTCGATGAATGAAAAGTGGCTGCGATCCTTAAGGCTATACAAGTTTATAACTTTAAGGCGGTCTTGAGAGGCAAGATAAAGCGATCGTTCTAGGGTGGACCACGAAGAGCGAAACGAAGAAAACGACACTGACTGCTCTCTATTCCCGATACATAAACCACCTGAAGGGGGGACCACACTTGCCTAGCGTACTCGAGGACGGGGCGAACAAAGGTTATATAGAGAGATTTGATCACGTAGATGATGAATTGACATTTGGCGACATTGAGCTCTAAACAGTTCTTACGCCACCAAGTGGAAAAGGTATCTAGATCTGTTTGCAGGCAACGGGAGTTTATAAATATTGGTATAGTCGGCGTTGATTGGGTGGGTGGAGTGTTTAATGACTTTTTGACTAAACCGTTAATATTTAGTTTAAAAAGAAGGGAACCAAGATAACTTTCTTGTGAAACACCAGAGGTGGCCAAAAAGGTCCCGATAAGATGGACCTCAACCAAACGCTATAATAACGGGTTTTCAGGTAAGAAGATGACAGTTTAACAATAAGGGCCCAAAACCGAGGGCAGACAGTTTAAAAAGAATTAATTCCTGTGATATTTTATCGAAAGCCTTGCTGAAATCAGTTGCGATTACGGCGACTTCTTGGTCACTTCCTAAGGCTGTGATGGCAGAAGACGCGATTTCAACGAGGTTTGTGTTAGTTGATCTACGTTTTTGAAAGCCATATTGGTTGAGGGAAATAAGAGACTTGCTCTGAAAGCTTAGGAATTCATACAAGATACTTTCGAAAAGTGTCGGTTTATAAGAGAGTTTACCTATTGGACGGTAATTAGTTATCTCCCTCATTTGATATGCGGGTCACAATTGTATGGAACGAATGCTTTCACGCGAGTTGTCTCCCAAGATAGAAGTTTAGGATTTTGGCCGGATGTAATTGTATTTCCTAATGAACTTGTAGCCACATTGCTCGCATGTGTACGATCTGCTTGTGAGAGTTCATGTAGTCGACTCGCTTCATGGTGCGATTAGCGTGCATCCATTTGCGGATTTTTAGATTCCAATTGGTGTTGAAGGATTTACTACAGATCAGGCATTCGTGTTGAGTGTCCATCGAATGTGTCGCCATAAGCTCTTTGATGCTGGATTTAGCGCAAATTTTCTTGTACTTTGGGCACTCCAATAGGTTCGGTGTAGTTGAACTTGTCTGAGTGCGCCAATCGTATGTGTCGTAGCAATTTGATCCCGTGTGCACAAATTGATCCCGGCATCTTTATGCCAGTTAAAACGTGCTTTTGACGGCAGTTCTTCGCCGCAACATCAAACGCCCTATTTTGTACGCTTGATTCTGTTGCAGTGACCCTTGCGGCGCTGCGTTAGATTGGAGTACCGTCTGTAGCTTTGACCGCATACCTTACACTTAAGAGGCGTGTGCCCAGTGTGCTTATGCATGTGCTCCACAAGCACGCTCCGAATTATAAACTTCATCTCGCAGGTTTGCAGCCAAAATTCTTCTGACCCTAAAGTTTTTCCATCGCTTGAATGTCTTGTGGCATGTAAAGCAGTCGGCTGGGTGCTTGACCAAAAATTCATAAAACAGCTTGATCGTGAGGAAGTCTTGCTGGCATACAAAGGAGAAGAATGCCAACTTTGACTATTGCAACAGTGCGTTTCAAATTCGGATTTTATTTCTTTCTTGGTGCTGTGCTCATTTAAATTAAAATCGATAAGCACTCTATTATCATGTGCTCGCAATAAGACATACTTGGTAGAGACACGATAGCATTTGTGGGGGCTGGCACAGTTTAATTCTTTCGCTTTGAAAAAAATACATCACGCATTTAAACGTAGCTTCTGCAACCATTTCCTTTGATGTCGATGGCGAAGTTCCCATGGTGAGGGATTCCTCGGTTAACCTCAAACTAAATTCTTGAGGACGAAATAAGTTATCGGCGCTACAAAAAAATTAAATTATGGGATGGTAGCTGATGTTTTGCAGTGTGGTGCGATCGGTGTGCGTGAAAGTAAAATTTAAATCAGTTTGTTAAGAGTCAAGGTATGCTTTTAAATTCTTTAAGATAGTAGACACAATTTGTAAGTATGTATCTAAGAGGTGAGTCGTATCGTAATAATCGTGTATATCGATCGCCCCAAGGCCTTGAATATGGAATACACGTTTGACTGATTTTGAATAGGTAGAAAATTGCAAAGCGATAAATACTTAAGAACTATTCTTTTTTCCAGGGTATATGTTAGGTGTTAGGATAAAAAAAAATATAAAGGTTATATCGTCAGGCCATCACATAAAGTCCATATAGATACGGATACACACGTATAGGTAGGTACCTAAACTAACATTGCCTTCTGAGGAAGCAAGCTAAACGATTGGGGCTCTTGGAAACGACGCGTGCAGATACTGCAATGATATTTGCGTCACGGAAGACATTATGCACGTACTCTGTGAATGCGACGGTATCGCTCGACATAAACCTGGGCTCCTATTTTTGATAGTCTAGCGTCGATTGACTGCAACAAATTAGTGGGTTTTTATATGGAAATAAAATGCTTTGAGAAAGAGGTTTAGGATAACAACTTTATAATGAGTTGGTTCCCCCAGGGATCACGATGGGCCAATCATGGTGCCTAGTGCCCTTTGAGGGTATTGCCATAACCCTAACTAACCAAACCTAACCTAACCATTATCATTTCCGGGACAATTTCATATATACACATACAAAAAAGAAAACATAAGGCTTAAAAACGATCTTTCATTAGCGAATTGACAACTTCAAACTTTCAGTGTGAACGCAGCCTTAAACCGATAATATCAAAATGTTCAGCAAAATCAACATTTTCATCATGGTGAAGTACACGAAGGAACAACGTTTACAAAATTTACTACCGAAATTCCGAGTCGGTGTTCGCAACTTTAAGAGCGTTAACGTCACGTTACGGGAAATGGTATTCGCTGCAGAGACATGTTGGAACGTTTTTTTTTTTTTGAGCAATTGCATGAATTGGACATCAGTGATATGTGGTTCCAACAAGACGGTGCCAAAAGCCACACAGCGGGTGCAAAAATAGAGTTCTTTAAGTCTCAGTTCGATAATCGTGTTGGGTGTTTTTATAAACGTCGGAAATCTGCGCTAGTACAGTCGTCTTTCTTCTTTCTTGCATTATTGAACACACTTATTCTGCAGAACGTGAGCAAGCCTGCTTAAGTACAGTTTTAAGTAGTCAGAGTCACTGAATGTTCATAAACGTCAGACTTTTTGATATCCAAGACATCAAAGGAAAAGAATGTAGGTATCAAATTTTTTCATTTCATATAGCATCGTCCTCCACAAAGAAATCTTTTTCTTTTTCCCAGAGTTGAATTCTTTTTCCATCTGAATTTTTTTTTGAATTAATAGCTTAGTTTTTGCCATAATCCACACCGCAGCTTCTACTTCCCTTAGAAAAAAAAGTTGAATTTGGTTGTAAATAAAAAATTATTAAAATATTGCCAATATTTACAAATATTACATTTTTCGCACTTTCAATTTTTGTTTTTACCTCCCGCGCGTGCTGCAGTCAAAAAAATATGGATGCACAATCTGCCAGACGCTGATGATAATTGTGACGTTTATGAACATATCTTCTGCAATTCATCTTAGTTCGATAAAAAATTTGACTTTATGAACACGTCTAACGCAGGTCTTAGTTAGTCAGACGTTTATGAAAACACCCGTTATCTCGAGAAGCGGACCCGTCTATTGGCCGCCGAGATCGTATGATTTTACGCCTCTAGACTTTTTCTATGTGGCTACATTAAATAATTGGTATATGCCAACAAGCCGGTGATGTAAGAGGAGCTCAGAGTCAATTTTGAACGAGAAATAGCGGCCGTATCGGTAGAATCATCGAAAATTGGGTTCAACATATCGACCGCTGCATACGTTCCCGTTGACAATTGATAATTGACTATTTTCAATGTGTGCTATTGTGAACGAACGATTCATTTGGTATTTTTGTCAATCGCATTTTTTTAATTGACTGCGATTGACAAAATCCTTTAGAATCGTTCATTCACAATAGCACACATTGAAAATAGGCAATTATCAACTGTCGATTGATCTTCGCAATAAGGCTCATGGGCGAAGTCGAATTAGATTCATACAGCCTTATTGCGAAGATCAATCGACAATTGATAATTGACTATTTTCAATGTGTGCTATTGTAAATGAACGATTCATTTGGTATTTTTGTCAATCGCATTTTTTTAATTGACTGCGACTGACAAAATCCTTTAGAATCGTTCGTTCACAAAAGCACACATTGAAAATAGTCAATTATCAACTGTCGATTGATCTTCGCAATAAGGCTTATAAATATTTTGGTAATCATGCTTATTTTGTCGTTCGAATGTCTATTTTCGTTCGAATTACCGGTTCGAATACCGGTTTTCCTCAAACAAATTTTCTATTCGATCGAATCTCAAAATACAAATTCTTCTAATTCGACGAACTTTCGTTCGAATTCGAATGTCAAAAGATATCTTGTAGTTTGCATTTTATTTAAAAAAGAAGTCAAGTCCTTAATGAAAGACCCTTTATCATACAAGTCCATATACATAGATGCAAATACACACGTGTAGGTAGGTACCTAAACTAACATCGCCTTCTGAGGAAGCAAGCTACAAAGTCGGGGCTCTTGAACACGGACGCGTGCAGATACTACATGATCGTCACGGATGGAATTACGCACATACTTTGTGAATGCGAGGGTATCGCTCGACAAAACGCCTGGGCAACTTTTTATTTGATATTGAGGAAGAGGCTGGAGATTGGTTCCCACAGAGATGGCGATGGGCCCATTTAGTGCATAGTGTTTCTATGGCAGCAGCCCTTACTTACCTTAGCAATTGGTTGAACAACGAAGTTTTAGAAATGTTTCAAATTCATTTGAAATAAAAAGCCACTTGTTTTTATTTATATTTTAATAATATAATAATTAATAATATTTCCGTAGGTTCTCATACAGCAATAATTATAATAATATTTCTATTCAATATAACATATACTTTTAATGTATATTATCTTTTTATTTATGTATGCATTTTCATTTTATTATAAATCATAATATTTAATAATAGTATATTTATATATGTTTCTGATTAATTCAATTTTCTGTTTTGTTTTTTTTCTTTAAATTTTTTTTAATCATCCATCGGTTTTTCTTCAGTTTTGTTGAAGTTTTCTGAATATTATAATTATAGTTGTTTTTTTTTCTTGTAATTATAATAATAATAATAAAATTAATAATAGTAAAAATAAATGAATTATTTTTAAACAGAACAAGTTGTGTATATTGTTGAATATTGTTGTAATGTAAAACAAAAGGGAAAATAATCAGCGTTCTTTTTTTTGTAATTTTCTGCATTTTTTCCAGCTAAATTATGTTTATCGCAACCATAATATTTTCATTTGCTTTTCTAAAGTGACACCTATGCGCGGTAAATGTATAGATGCATGCAATGCACTAAAATCACAATTGGATTAATTGTGATCCTCATATTTATATACTCATGTTTTAACTTACAATCATAAATAGGTTAAAAGTTGTATTGATTTTTTTTGCTTTGTTTATCGTGTGTATACATATAGATGTATAGATTTTTTGTTTTGTTTTACTTTTTCCTTTAGAGGCTTATATATATATGTATATATATATAGCGATGATAATATTTATGACAGTAATAATAATAATTTCAAAAAATAAAACATTTTAAAAACGTTCTATTATTATTATTAAGTATTGGTTTTTTTATTCCAAAAAGCTGGCAATTAATAAGTTTTTTTTTGTGTATCGAAGAAATAAAATAAGGTATATTGGCATTCGTCGTTGTTGTTGTCTCCGGATAACAATCGGGCACAACTGGGTGCCCAATCCCAGTTGCCATTATGTATACCGTCGGAAAACAGTGCAACACAAATGAATCGATACCTATTTCCAAACTTACACCGAATGAGAAGAGAACAACATTTGTTTAGATCGACCGTGTTTGAAAAGAAGAAAAAAAAATTAAACAAAATTGGTGGGATCTATTGTGGTGTCTTCTCTACTCATGTTTCTGTCGATATTAATTTGTCTCTATGCTGAATATAAGCATTTCTAAAGTAAAGTGAGTGTTTATGATAGAAGTGTGTGTCTGTTTATTAAATGTTTTCTTTTTATTCTTTTTAGCAATGTGCAGCTTTGTAGGCTTTTTCACTTTATTAACGTTAAATCTTTCTTTTTTTGAATACTTTTCGTTTGCTTAATTGAATGAATAATATATTTTTTTATTTAGCGATCTATGCGCGCATTCCAAAAGTTTATCGAAAAAGAAAATTAAATTATGAAACTTCTACATAGTCTGCTATTTGTGCTCAACGCATTACTTTTTTTTAAATTTGATTTACAGATTATTCTGCTCTAACTGATAGCATATTTATTATATTTGTTTGTATAACTCTTACGCTAGGTTAGATTTAAATAATCTCCGCTCCAGTTTAACCAGGTTATGCTCATCAACATCATGATAAGTTGGGGGGTTCCTTCTCATCTCAGCACCCGCCCACCCTCGGCCCTATTGTCCGCAGTTGTTGTCGAAATAAAATACACTTAAAGATTGAGATTTTCTCGTTTTGTTTTGTTTACTTTTCCTTTGATTATAATATATATGTTTGTATGTATTTTAAAGAAAATAAGAAAAGAGAAAAAATATGCCTGCTTAAAATATACATGTTTTCATTTTCTTGTAATCCACGATTGATTTTCTTTTTCTTTTTTGTTAATAGATTGAATAGTATTTTAATTGTTATGACGATTATATGAACCTAAACTATTTAACTTCATTTGTTCCATCGAAAATGAAAACAAACTACAACAAAATGATAATACAATATTATTACATTTGTTGCGAATAAGATAGGAGACAAATGGTGTGTGTATGAGTGTGTATAAATAAATTTTGCTTCTTGCTTAATTTAAATATCGATTATTATTTTTTACACAAGACAAAGCAGGTGAATAATATTTATAAATGTAAGTGTGTGTGTGTGTATGTATGTGTGTGTGTGTGTTTTCTTTGTAAGTAAGCAATTTTTCGTATATAAACATAAATGGAAATACAAATTATGAATGATTGATTTGATAATATTTCGAATATTATTTTCGTAAGTTATTCGGTGACAAATTTGACGAGGATATTTCTTGTTGCTTTTACTTCTGTTTAATTCAGCATTTCTCTTCAAATTACTCTGCTCAGTTAGTCCAATTCGAGGGCCATGTCTGAGGTAAGCGATAAAAAAGTGATTTTAGAATATGAAATTGGTGATTGCTGGATACTTACGTTTTTATCGTGATGATCCCACAATTCGATTTTATCCGGCATCTGGTTAAGATCCGAATGCCCGACATAATGCGGATATTGAAAAGTTGGTATTAAATTCATTGGCTGAGCCTGGTTAACACTTGGAGGCGGAACAGTTGTATGATAGTCCATCATCTGTTTTAAGAGAAGAAGAAAACAGCAACAACTTAGAACAAAGTTAACACAAAAACATAAGGAAATGCCAGTCCGCTTGGCCGAACTGTTGGATACCCTACTATTGCAATCCCTCAAAAAGTGGGACTCTTAAAAGTCTTAGTACGGGTGAATTGTTAAGAAGAATATTGTCTACATAACTTTTTACGTCTTTTAGAACATGTCATCGAAAAAACAAGGTTTTTGGTAAAAAAGAAACGCCCTAATATATATGACTATGTATAAAGGAATTTTTAAGGACGACTTTATATACTAACTTGGTGAAGAATAGGACTTTGGGTGTTTTCATAAACGTCTGCCCAACTAAGACCTGCGTTAGACGTGTTCATAAAGTCAGATTTTTGATCGAACTAACTTAGATGAATTGCAGAAGATATGTTCATAAACGTCATAAATGTCATCAGCGTCTTGCAGATTGTGCATTCATATTTTTTTGTCTGCAGAAAGCCTGCTCACGTTCTGCAGAATAAGTGTGTTCAATAATGCAACAAAGAAGAAAGACGATTGTACTAGCGCAGATTTTCGACGTTTATGAAAAAACCCTTTCGTTTCCATTGATAGTGGACGGATTTTAAAATTCTTAGACCTGATCATTTCGTGTCCCTAGAGTATATTTTTCAAATGTCTGCTGTTTTGGTAGGAAACGTGCAAATCATCAACAAGTATGAGTGAAAGAAAGCATACCCGATGACTTTTCTATCAGTACAATGTACACCATCCACAAGAAAGGCGATCCTATGTCTTGCAAAAACTATCGAGTATCCCTGCTTAACGGAGTAAACATCACGAATAACACCTTAGTGGAGATCTGTTGTAGAATTACCTTAGGAAACCGCTGATACTTCGGTTTGGCAAAACAAATAGGTTCAAAACTCTTCACTCGAAGGACAAAATGCAAGCTCTATTCCACTCTAAGCCAGTCCTGCTTTATGGTGCCAAGTGCTGAACGATAAGTAGGAAAGGAGAGCTAACATTTTTTTCAAGAAAAATACTGCGTCGGATATTTAGTTCTGTGTGCCAGGAGGGCGAATGTAGGAGAGATACAACCGCGAACGGAATGAGTATGAGTGGATGTAACACCCAACACCTTGCATCTTTTTTTCCACAGCACACGCCCACGGTTTTTATTTTTTTTGTTTTCGCCTTTTTTTCCATTTTTCAAAAGCGCGCAGAGCGATTTAAAAAAAAAATGTGGGTACGCGTCGGAAAGTAAATTGGCGCTTGGTCTGGACAACTGCAAGCAGGCTATCAGGTTAAAAGAGGAAGCTTTCGGTCATTCAAAGCCAACCCATCTCAGGAAGGCGTAAAAAGTTTTAACGAGCCAGAAATGACTGCAATGCTCACATTAATCATGTCAAATTCTCCTATGACAAAAAGTTGAGGCAAAAAACACTACAAAGTCCCACAGGTAGTACAAACTTTTGGCCATTTGTTAAAAACATCAAGAATTCGGCCTCATCATCTATTCCGACACTCATTTACAATGACATTAAAGCTGTCAGCTCTATAGATAAGGCCAATCTGCTTGGGGCTCACTTTGCAGTCAGCTCAACGGTCCCAGATTGTGCTTTGTCTCCCCCTGTACTCGCGCGTAGAATACTCCATGGGACCAATCCACTTCCGCACTCGTACAGTGGCTAGAGTACTTCGGGATCTTGACGTTCACAAATCCGCTGGTGCAGATGGCATTTCCCCAATCGTTCTGAAGAGGTGTTCTTCCTTGCTGGCAAAACCATTGCGAAAGCTTTTCTGTCTATCATTTTCTTCAGGGCTCTTCCCGAGAAGATGGAAAATAGCATTTGTCCAGCCCATCCTAAAAAAAGGCGAATCTTAATCTTCCCCCTACTACCGATCAATTGCAATAACGTCGCTTCTTTCCAAGGTCATGGAAACACTGATAAACCGTCAGCTCATGAAATATCTAGAATCCCGAAAACATCTTAATGACCGGCAGTATGGTTTTCCGTTGCGCTTGATATTTCAAAGACATTTGACAGAGTTTGACACTAAGATCTCTTGTCGAAAACGCGTGCATTTGTAATCGATGATACCTTTCGTCTCGTTCGATCACCGCAATTAAACAACATAGGGCGTGGTTAGTACTTAGATGGGAGACCACTTGGGAATACCGCGTGTTGTTGGCACCTCTAGCGAACGTCTGACAAACATCCAAGAATATCAAATTGTCATGAGAAGCTTCTCAAATTTGCCGTTCGGATTCGGCGTAAAACTGTAGGTCCCTTCCACTTCGCAAGAAAGTGGTTGGAGAAGCTAGGCTCTAGGCCCTGTATGGGCCGTTAAGGATTAATATGTATGTATGTATGATACCTTTCTTCAATGGATTAGAATTTACCTTTTGGACCGTTCAATTCAAGTTATTTTGGACGGTTTCAGTCTGCAACTCGCCAAATAAATGCTAGTGTTCCCCAAGGCTATGTTTTGCCTCCGACTCTCTTTCTCATTTTTATAAATGATCTCCTGTCTGTTACCTCTAATCCAATCCACTCCTATGCAGTGACAGTACCCTCAGCTTCTCATATTCGTTTCTTGGTTCACGCCCCTTATCTGCTGGTATGGAACTGGAACCACAACGTATGTTAACCCAAACACCATGCCGTGTCTATAAATGGCACTTGCAATGCTGAAACCGACAGGCTTTCCATTCTCGGTACGTGTGTCAATGACAACTTTCGTTGGAATGAGCACATATCCGATGTCGCCGAGAACGCTGCGAAATGCCTAGGCTTCCAAGCGCTTTAGTTAACCCCCTCCGATCTGTCTATTTATAAGGCGTTTATCCGCCCGAACTTGAGTGCAATGCTCATATCGTGCATCAATAATTTATTTGGAGCTTCTTGACAGGATCCAAAAACGCGCGCTAAAGCTCATTGGTGACCGTAAAATCGCAAGATCGCTTGACTCTCTAAGTCATCGTCGCAATGTCTCTTGTATCTCGGCATTTTATCGTTATTTCCACCATAAGTGCCCAAACGAAATAGCCAGTTACATTCCACCCCTAGAACATTTCAACCCCAATACCCGCTATACAAGGAATGAGCATCAGTTTACCCTTAAGCTTGTATTCGGACGTACAGTGAAATACAAGGAATCTTTCCTTGGCCGTACATTAATGTGGAATGCTCTTCCCTGCTCCATTTTTCCTAGACATTATAATCTACAAACATTTAAAACCAACGTGCATCGGCATCTACCCCTATTTAAAAATAAAAAATAAAAAAAAACCGTGCCCGGGATCGCAGAGGATGGAAGGCTGCAAAGTTTCAGGCAGAGAATCTTCACAATTTTGGAGCCCGTTAGATAAAGAAAGTTAATATCAGCTAATATATTGAATTTGTTTTAAATCACCTCATCCGTTTTTGATAATGCCGGTTTTCTAAAGTGCCGTTAGTTGAGTCTTTTGGGAACAACTAAGCAAACTATTAACTTACCAAAGTTTTCAAAACATCAAAATTGGTCAAAATCGTGATAGAGCCATTTTTGAGAAGAAAATTCTTGTTATTGAATAAAAAAAAAAAAAAATATTTCCAAAATCGGAGTAAGCAAATATGTTCAAAATAGTAGTATTAGCAGTGGAATAATTTTTTTTTAGAAATAATAATAAAACAATTGTTTTTTGGAAAAATAATGTGTATTAAATAAATACAATCAGTGGAACTTCACTTTCATATGTCGTAAACAAAAAGTAATCGCAAAATGCATAAGCTTAGCAAAAACAAATAAACATAAACGAAAGCAAAACGAAAAACCCAAAGAAAAACAAATTTAATAACTATTTCGCTGGCAAGGCACAGCTCTACACTCGACATCTCCCATGCAAAGACAGTCTCTCCTCCCCTTTGAGTTCTCAAGGGAGAAATATCAGAGTACTTCCTTTCATGGGCGAACTCCAGATGGAGCAACCTAAATAGCTGCGTCATATCCAGGAAGAGGTGACCCTGCTTCAATTTAACATTGAACCGCGATCTAACAAACACAACACGACAGGAGATTGCCAGAAATGTGGCAATCAGTACTGGACATTGGCCTGTCGGTAATCACGCTGCCAAGTTAGGCATCACATTCAACCCACACTGCCGCAGTTGCAATGATTCAGTGGAAAAGGAAACCCTTCACCACTTCCTCTGCCGGAATGTCCGGCCCTAGCTAGAACTAGACATCGCACACTCGGCAAAACATTCCTTGACCATCTATCAGAGTTAAGTAATATAAAATTCTGCAATATCATGGACTTTCTAAATTCCACAAGCTGGATTTGAAACACAAATTGACAAAATACCTATAACTATTTTAGGAAATTGAAAATCTCAATTATTTTATACTTCAAACATAAACAAAATCGTTGAAACATCACTTGTATGGAAGGTCCGTTATTTAAAATGATTGAAATTTTAGTTATACAAAAAGCAAAAACACAAAATAACAAAATGATTTTAAAAAAACGTAACAAAAACAAACTAAAAGTGATTTTTTGATGCCTCAATGTCGTTTTCTGGTTGAACAAAATCTGATGCCGTGTTAGAACGAGGCATTTTACCGTGTTAAACGAAAATATGTCGCAAAAAATCAAAGGTGTTAGAGCAGTGGTTCCCAACCGGTGGGGCACGGCTCCCAGTGGGGGCATGGGTGTTGTAAAAGGGAGGCGTGGACACAATTTGAATTGTACATTTTTGATACAAAGAATACAATATTGAAGATTTCAATATTTATTTTCACCCAAAATCTCGCAGCTGGTGAAGAAAATGCAACCCCAGAAGCATTGCACATTTTACATTAAAAACAAATAAAAATACGTTTTTCACAATCAATTTACAAAAAATGTATAAACAAACATGTATACAATACAAGCAAGCATATTTAAAATTCTCGGTGCATTAAATATATTTTTCAATAAACATTTTGATTTTTTATTTGGGCATGCGATTCTCCAATTCGCCCTAAGGGGGGCATACTGTTGAAAAGGTTGGGAACCACTGTGTTAGAGCAAGACCGTTGCAACAATTAGTACGCGTTAAGCAAGGTCTACCTGTACAAAGTTTGAATAAAATGCGTCCACCAATTGTGGGACAGTAGCCTCGGTCCGCAACAGACAGACGGGCGGAAATGCTGAACCCCCTTCTTTAAACTTCTCTATAGTTCTAATATCATATCTCATAATTATGTAGTTTGAGTTCCAAACTTCAGCACGATAACAATCGGCCCTATCGAGGTATCCGTTCGGAACGGAATTTTCTCCGATTTGTACGAAACCGGAGAAATTTCATTCGAGATATCCGTTCCGATACAACTTTCGGAAAAATTCTATGATGACATATAGCGCACCTTGTCGCATTGCGTTGTACCGCGTTTATGTCACTTACTTTTGACAGATACACAGCAAATTTCTTTCGAAACTCTCCGACAAGAAAATGCTGCGGATTATTTTAAGTAAAATGGAAAAGTGGTAAAAATTAGACGGAATAAAATTAAAAAATATAATTTTTGATGTTTAGTGGTCAACTCGAGCCGCAAGCGATCACTTTGAAACTGTATTAGATTTATTACAAAGTATTTCACACTGTAATGGATTTAAAGCAGCTGATTCGCTGTCAAATAAATGCGTTTGTATGCTTTATTTATCTTGTTCCGAAACGGATACCTCGATCGCAATGTGAGTTCCGATTGGATTTGTCTTTCGTTTCGGAATTTCTTCCGAACGGATACCTCGATAGGGCTGAATATCTTTTTCTTTAGAATGCTAAAGTGTATGAGAAAGTTAAAAAGGGGGCAGTTTAAGTTTTGGCTTAATCTTGACCAAACCAGAATTTTTCAATTTAGTCAAACCAAACATTCGGTCGGACACTACTCTCAACTCAAAATCTACGACTAACCCTTGGAAGCAAACAATTTTTGAAAAATAGAATCCACAACTGCAACGTCTAAAAATTAATATAAATAGATAGCTTAAAGTTATAATGGCTTCAGCACTTTCCGTTAGCAGAAGATTAGTTAGCAATTCACTCAGAAAAAGTTGTCATTAGAAAAAAAACCAAAACTTACATGGAACTGATCCTGTTGATGATAATCACCAACGCCTGCATAAAATCTGTATTGCGACTTCATCCAATTGTTCTGGGGATGATTCAATGCCGATGGCGGTTGCTGCTGGCTCTGTGACTTATCCATCATCCATGGTGGCATGGGACCCCCAACGGCTGCTGGATTACCGCCCACTGCTGCACTACTGGGATCAGCATCGATCGAAACCCCAGTATTGATACCGGCTGAGTTCATATTCGGGTAATTGTTGTATTTCCAAGAAGCAGCACGCTCCGTGCCAATGGGGCGAGGCATTTTTCTCATATCATCATTGACAACATTGCCTGACTGCATATTTTGCTGCTGCTGTTGTTGTTGATTCATCTGTTGCGACATTAAACCGTTGGCTTGTGACTGTTGAACGTTTGGGTTATTCGGTGACATTGCAGCTGGTGAACCGGTTGTAACGCCGCCCATTCCAGTTGGTAGGCCATTATCCAAATTAAGCAGTTCCCTGGCTGTTGATGGCATCGCGTATCCACTGTAATCATTCGTTGGGTACCAACGTCCACCAGCTCCGGTTGGTGGCTGAGACTGCGGACGACCTGGTGCAGCTGATATGCCTCCCAATTGTTTGGGACCTCCTCCTCCACTGTTGTAGCCTCCTCCGATCACCATATTAGAGTTATTCTGATGAAACATGCTGCCGCCCCCTCCGGCACCTAGCTGTTGATTGGATTTATTCGTTTGCGAAAACACAGATGCTCTTGGATTCAAACGAGACATGTGCAACGGATTTGTGGAGGAATTATTCATGGGTCCTCCAACTACACCTACCATTGAGGGTGCAGAGGTACCGTTTCCACCGCCTCCACCACTGAGATGGTAGGCTGGGAGCAACGAATCAACGTTGAAATTCATTTGATGTGAAAGATTTGACTGTGACATTTGGTCATAGTATCTGCTTGCTGCCGATGAGTTCTGAACATGATCTCCTAAAGCTCCTGGTACGCTGCGGCCTGAATTCGAGCCAATGGGGCCGAAATTCAATGCAGGAGTATCAATTTGAGATGTTGATGGTCGATGCTGACCGCCAGTTGGCCTCTGGATAGCTAAACCGCTCGGTGGGGGCGCTATAGCAGGCTGCACGACTGATCCTCCAAGATTTTGACCAACACTTCCAACGATCGGCTTGTTGAGGACATTAGACATTTCATTGTCATTTCCTACGTTCATTGATGACGATGTGGGAATGGTTGGCATGGAAGACACAATCGATAGATTCTGTTGTTGTTGCTGCTGTTGTTGTTGTTGTTGTTGTTGTTGTTGTTGTTGTTGCTGTTGTTGTTGTTGCTGTTGTTGTTGCTGCTGTTGTTGCTGCTGTTGGTGTTGTTGCTGCTGCTGTTGGAGTTGTTGTTGTTGGTGCTGTTGTTGTTGTTGTTGTTGTTGTTGCTGTTGTTGTTGCTGTTGTTGTTGTTGTTGTTGTGCTCCAACGACCCCGGACATAGGCGGTGCAACACTTCCTGAAGGTTTTGCGGTTACAGACACAGGTAGTATATTTAGGTTTGGTGGTTGAACGAGTACCGAGCTACTCGGTGGAGACGTAGAGTTGCTACTAGATGCTTTGGAACTAACTGGCGAGCTTATTACGTTGCCACGATTATAGCCGGGCGCTTTGGAAGCATCGGCTTTAGGAATCGAGTCACTGTTCGTGGGGTTATACATTGGCTTGCTTTCCCATTGATTCTGATAGGTGTCGTTGAAGAGAGAGTATTCACTGCCGATCTTCGACTGCAGGGGTGGAACAATAGCAGGCGCTTTAATGACCACACTCGTAGCTGTGTTTAAAGCGGAACCTGCGATTGGAGGAATATCTGTTGACACATTCGATTGCATCGACATAACAACTGGAGACGGGGAGACATTTCGGTTTGCGGATAATGCCTGTGGCCCTGCAGAAATAATTGGCGGCTGTGCGATAGGTGTTGCAGAACGTCCTTGTGGTTGTAGTGGAGGCTGTTGCGCGGCTTGTGAGATCGCCGCCACCGCCATGCTTACAGCGACATCTGCTACATTGAAGGTCCCGATTGGACCAGCAAGCGTGTTGAGATTGTTCATGCTGTTGGAATTATTGCTTGAATTCTTGCTGCCATTTTTCTTTGGAGATCCATGGAACGAGGCTGACATTTGGTTCTGCACAGAAGCAGCTGGTTGCTGGCTGCCACTGGTAGCCCGCTTTTCTCCTGCTGAACTGCTGTTGTGACCAGCACTGGAAGTGAGTTTAGCAGCAAAGGTCTGACTACCACCAGCCGCAGCTGCGGCACTGGCAAATGGTTGCGGCTGCGCTTGTGATGATGGGAGCTGAGTTTTGGGCGCAGTATTTCTCTGGGACATAATCACGTTGGTGTAGGTTGTTGTTGTCTTGGTTGCACTGGATAAAGAATCGCTGGCAATCACGTTGCGCGACTTTTGAGATGAGGTTGATGCAGATGAGGTTGAACCACGCGGATTCTGCTGGAAAAAGAATCCCTTTGCGGAAACTCCGCCAGATTGCAAACGCGAGGAGCCAGCACTGCTACTGGATGTGTTTGAGGACTTTGCCGACGATGGTTGTGAGGTCAAAGCCGCTATTAACTTACTGGCACTGCTGCCTGTTGCCATTGAGGACGATGATGTAGTCGCCTTGGTTGACGAAGTCCCACTCTTGGCATATGAGGTTGAGGAGGTCGAAGTGACGGAAGAGTTACTACTGATAGTACTACTCGACGATGATTGCGTAAGCGGGGTGTTCTTGTCCCATGAGTTAACTACTAGTGGCACAGGCTTAACATTCGGATTAATCCTTGGCAGCATTTGAAGGATATCCACATCTGGGTCTTTGATTAGCGCGGATATGAGCATATGAGCTTGTTTTGTGGCATCGGCGAGGCCTTTGATAGTGATGCTTCTTTCAGATTGGTTTTTCCCCTGCTTTTCGACTTCAATATGTGCTCCTGTGGTAGCGCGGATAGCGTTGATATTACTGCCAGCGCGTCCAATAACTCGCGATATAGCATTTACAGGAACTTGGACTTTCTTGCATGTCATTTCGGGTGCGACCGAAGACGATGTCGATGACGAGTTGGAAGAAGTTTGCTGCTGCGTGGAGCTCTTGCGGACCACTTCCTTCCAACCATCTTCTCCCCGCTTAGCGGCAACTGAACTACTTCCAACTGTAGACCCAGATTGTGGTTTTAATGGACTAACTTTGGACGATGTATGCTGTTCGTCATGCTGGGCACCGCCACGGTGCGACTTGCTGCTGCTGCTACCGCTGTGTATAGTATCATCCTTTTCAGACCCCGCATTTACGTGTCGCGAAGAAAATACCATCGACTTGCGACTGTTTCCTTCGGAGACGTTAAGCTGCTGCTTTTGTACTGCGACGCTGCCTGCAGTGGTGTTCGCGGGTGCGTGTGACGAAGATCCTGCTTCAGATAACGCCGGCTTCTTGTCATTTTGTTTGCGCGCCGGCGTTTGTTGACTTGCAACAGGCGGTTCCTCTTTCGGCGCAAGATTCTCCTTCTCTCGCTGCTTCAGCGAGTCCTTCGATTCCTTGCGTTTGCTTTCTTCGCGTTTGTTGCAAATAGGTTTTTCTTGACTTTCGGTCACCGCTTGCTGGGTATGAGGCTGCTGCTGCTGTTGCGCGTTAACTTTCAGTTTGTATTCAGCTACTTTTGTGGCAGTGAGAAGTTCAGCTTTTTTGTTCTTGCTACTTGTAGAGGCGACTTCGTCGACCTTCTTCTTGTCCTTTCTTAACGTGGCCGGCGGTGCTGGTGGATCATCTCCATTCTGGCTACCACTAGTGCCTGCCGCTGGGTTCGGTGTTGGACTATTTGAATTCCGAGCTCCAGCGATGCTTTGATTATTTTTCTTCTTCTTATTTTTGTTTTTGTTGCCCTTGTCGGGCTGGGTATTAGCTGCTTTAATATCAGTACTGGAGCAAGAACCTTGGTCGATTCCTGAGTCACCTTCTTCGCGATAGGGGTTATGATGGACTACGTCATCTTCGTCGGCAGCTGCATCTTCTTTATCACTATCGTCCTCTTTTTCAGAGTCTTTATCACAGCCGTCACCAGTGTTCTCATTTCCGTTGGAGCCTTCGAGCAGTCGGCGTTTCTCCTCCTTCTTCTCCATTTTCTTTTTCTTTTTACGTTCTCGTCGACGAGCTGCAGCTGCACGACGACTCTCTTCGCGAGTGCGCTCCATATCGAGTTCTTCTAGGAGAATTGAGGCGTTCTTGTTAGCCTTCACTGCTTGTGCTTCCTTCGCAGCGCGAATTATATTCACACAGTCGTAGCACTTTTCTAGCAACTCCTTATCACTGATGGTGCTGATGAAGCGATTCATCTCTTGGTCCGATGGAAACTGTGTCACATACTGAACCATCCACTTGACAACTTTAGTGTGTCCCTTTCGGAACGCGGCCATCAAGCAAGAAACCCTACGATTATCCTGTGAGTCAATATCTGCATTGTGGTTGTACAGTATCTCGACAACACTTAGGTGTCCGCCGTGAGCTGCAAGCCATAATGGTGAGTTTCCTTTCTTGTTCTTAACTTCGACCGATGCACCACGGAACAACAACAATTCCACGAATTTTACATGTCCCTTGTCCGCTGCAATCGTGAGAGCAGTGTCGCGTGATGTCGGAACTGGTGCCGCATTCACATCCGCTCCCTTATCGAGCAGAACCCGCCCAACCTCAATATATCCACCCGACGCAGCTTCCATCAAAGGGGTCAGTCCAGTTTTTGCTCGATGTTCGACATTAGCTTTGCGGTCTAGCAAGAGACTAACCACTTCATGACGACCTTGAAAGCATGCAAGGGTCAAAGCGGTGTTTCGATTCGTCTCGATTTGGGCATTGATGTCAGAGCCTTGGTCGAGAAGTAACTTGACAGCTGCTGTATGACCGTTCATCGCGGCCAACATAAGGGGTGAAATACCCAGCTTACTGCCGGTGCGGGAATTTATTTCCGCTCCATTACTTAAAAGGAGTTTTATTATATTCACATAGCCACCGCTGGCAGCCAGGCTTAATGGGGTATAGTCTGACACATTGCGATGCTCTTTGTTCGCACTGACGCTTAATAGCAGTTCGACTACTTCATAGCGTCCGCCCGAACAGGCCAGCGATAGAGGAGTATCCTTAGTTCGCTCCGACTGTGCTTCAAGCTCGGCGCCATGCTTCAATAGGATATCGACTACTTTTTCGTGTCCAGCTGTTGCTGCAAGTATTAATGGGGTGAAGCCCTTCTTATCACGATGTTCTATATTCGCTCCGCGAGTGATAAGAAGCTCGACCAGCTCTTCATGGCCACCGGCGCATGCTAGGGTAAGAGCGGTATCATGATTCGAGTCGGTTTCGGAGTCGACGTCGATTATCTTTTCCGGTGTAGTGGACACAGTTGTGACCGCTTGTTGATACTGCTGTGTAGTGGTGTTAGCTGTTCGAGAGGATACAAAGTTAAAATTAAAATTAATTGGGGGTTGAATTGAGTGTATCAAGTGCACCTACCTTGACTGCCTGCTGGCGTCTGACGAAGCAACGAATAACGATTGCGATCTTTGCGAGAGGCTTTATCAATTGCTTTCTTTGCAATTCCTCCCGAAGATTTCGTTGTGGTTAATTGTTGTTGTGGTTGTTGTTGCTGTTGTTGCTGCTGTTGTTGCGGCTGTTGTTGCTGCTGTTGTTGCTGCTGTTGTTGCTGCAGTTGTTGCTGATGTTGTTGCTGCTGTTGTTGTTGCTGCTGTTGTTGCATTTGTTGTTGCTGTAACGGATCCTGCTGCTGTTGTTGGGATGCAATGGTACATACACCAATACTTACATCTGCTGATATCGGAATAGATGGACAGAATTGACTGGTGGAAGCATTTCTATTGACAGCTGGCTGGGTTTGAGTAGCAACTTGAACCTGCTGCTGAGAAGAAATAATCAAAAATACAAATACAAGTCACATCCT
Organism: Portevinia maculata; assembly: GCA_949715645.1. Lineage (NCBI taxonomy): Eukaryota > Metazoa > Arthropoda > Insecta > Diptera > Syrphidae > Portevinia > Portevinia maculata. The sequence goes on along the minus strand of OX454525.1, from coordinate 395,746,014 downwards.
ATTAAAAAAAAACATTACAAACCTGCGTATGCTGAGCACATGACTGTTGTTGTTGTTGAAGTTGCTGTTGTTGTTGTTGTTGAAGTTGCTGTTGTTGTTGTTGTTGTTGCTGCTGCTGATGGTGAAGGAATGGCAAAAGTTGCTGCTGCTGTTGCTGTTGTTTTTGCTTCATAACCTGCTGATTTAATACCTGCTGGGCCAAGGCTGCTTGTTGTTGTAAAATAAGGTTGGTTTGTGTGACTTGATTTGTTTGAACCACCGGCTGACAAATTACTCCTGGTGGACCAATTTCCTGCACGGCATTGCAATGTTGTTGCTGATGAAGGTGTTGCTGTTGTTCTTGTTGTTGCAGTTGTTCGTGTTGTTGTTGTTGTTGGTGTTGTTGTTGCAGTTGTTCGTGTTGTTGTTGATGTTGCAGTTGTTCGTGTTGTTGTTGGTGTTGGTGGTGGTGGTGTTGTTGGTGTTGTTGCGGTTGTTGTTGATGGTGTTGTTGTTGTTGGTGTTGTTGTTGTTGTTGTTGTTGTTGTTGTTGATGCTGCTGTTGCATCTGCTGTTGTTGCGCTGATAAAAGAGAAGCTGCAGATTGCATTTGCTGTTGTTGATGTTTCTGCAATTGACCTTGTTGCTGGACAGATGGTAATTGAAAAAGCAATTGCAATGATTGAGAAGGTTTCTCCGGGTCAACATTGAATACATAATTTGTCTGCTGTTGGGCATCACCAGACAAAAGTTGCTGTTGTTGTTGCTGTTGGAGAATTTGCTGTTGGCCAGCCACCTGGAGTAGTGACTGAGAAATTGTCTGGTTTCCACCAGAATGCTGTTGTTGCTGATGGAGTTGTTGTAGCTCAGCTTGATTGTTGGGCAGTGTTTGAATTGCGATATTGGATGCCTGTTGCTGATCATCCGGTGCTATCGGTATCAAAGAGAGGGTCGTTTGCTGGAGCTGGTTCTAAAACAAGTACAAAGTTAAGTTTCAACAGCTATAAGCAACTAATAGATGATACTTACTTGTAGCTGATTACAAATTTGCAGATCTTCCACCTGCTGAATCTGCTGTTGCAACTGGTAGTCAAGCAGCAATTGGTTAGATTGTCTTTGCTGTTCGTTTTGTTCTTCCGATGAAAGACACATATTAGCAGCGCTGGTTGATTGGAGATGCTGAGCATGACCATTCCAACGAGTCTTGCAAATGGAGTTCAACCCAATGTCCGCCAATTCGGAGCAGTTTAAATTTGTCGTTAGTTCCTGCACAAAATGAATTTAAAAATTATGGTCGTAGAAGGAAGCTAGTTTCAAATTACCTGCAGCGATGGGTCGTGAATGACTTGGAATATCTCATCCACTGTTATGTCATAGATTCTATCACGGGTTCCATCATCTTCGGCACTGAACTGCTCAAGCGTTTCGCCGAGTGGGGCGTACATTTCGCAATCATCGTCGGTGTTATCATACATGCGGAAATGCTCCTCGTTTTGGGCAAACGTGGCTGCGCCAAGAGAATAGACTAAATACTTGTTGCAAAAACGTTCTTAAACTTAAATAAATTTGTTTACTCTTACCCTGCTGTGTGGTGAATTGCTGCTGTAGATTGGTGAGGGTGCTTGACTTAAAGTTGCTTATCTGAGGAAAGACCTGCACCAAATCGGTGGCGTGCAGATCAGGACGAAAGTCGCACAATGCTTGCGTTATGTCATCCGGCTTAAGGGCGACATTGGAAAGGATTAAGTTACCCAGTCGATGCGATAACTTGCGACTCTTTGTTGGCGAATCCAGTTCGATATCTTCCTCATCGTCATCGCCCTCATCATCATCATCCTCGTTTTCTTCATCATCGTTTTCTTCGTCCTCATCGTCTTCTTCGTCATCCTCATCATCGTCTTCATCATCCTCATCGTCGTCTTCGTCATCATCATCGTCGATCTCCTCGTCCTCGTCCTCTTCGTACTCTTCGACAGTGGCGCTACGTTTCGTGGCAGTGTTGCTGACAACACTCGAAGTTGATGGTACCTCTACACCGCTTGTAATGATGACTTCCGAGCCGGGTTCAATACCACCAACACCACTACAGTCCTGACTGAAGGCAGAGCTAGCTGGTGGCGATTCGGTTGGAGATTTCGGATGATCAACAAACAGACGTTGGATGGTCTTCTGCATCGGATAGTTTGGCATTTGTGCAGCGACCATTTGCAACATTTTAAACTGAGTATTTACCCCCAGGTTGTATTCTTCTGGGTCCGCGGCCGAAGACGAGCCGATCGAGTTGATTGATTCACACGAACCAGATGGCATGTTCGCAGTCATGTCCCTGAAATGAGCAAGAAGTGAAGAACACGACTCCTCAATCCCAAGACATTCAGTTTCCCCATACCTCGAGTCGTTCGTTTGAACCATTGAAGACGCTGCCTGAGAGCATGCAGCCTGAAGGGCTTCGTGCAGGCTTTGTGATCCAATCAGATTGTGTTGCAGTCCCTGTGGAAGGGGAACAGTTTCGCCTCCCGTCGATGTCGATGGAGTGCCAGGCACTGGAGTTTTGGTAAACTTTGGATGATCAATCTGAGCCGCCATTACAACTCCGCGCATGAACGCCTGCTGGTTCCTATCGATCTTATTTGACTCGGATGTAAGTAACAACGGCTGTAGAACATGCCATTGTAATTTTTGTTTCAACTTTTCTGATAGATATGAGAGATACTCACCAAGCTGTTGTATATAGAAACCATTTGGTTCTCCTGCAGGAGTGGCAGTGCAGGAAAAACGGTCTTACGCAGATTCTTCCCGTCTTTTTTGGATACAGGCTTAACCTTTGGTCTATCACTAATAGCTGTACTTTGGGACACTTCCGATGGTGTTGTGATTTGGGTGGTAGTTGTTGTGGTTGTGATGTTGCTGCTATTGCTGAGTTGGGGCATATTCGATAGCGATATTCCTGACGGATTGGGAGCCAGCAAAGTATTGCTGTAGGGTGCAAGCGAATTCAGAGTTCCGGCCTTAAAGAGATCGCCAACTGCTGTTGAATCTTCGGGTGCGGCTACCATATTTGCCCCATTTTGTAGGGCAGGGGCAAGCAATAACGGCATGTTAGCTGAATCTTCCTTTGAGCTTACACCTACAAAAAAACCAAAACAAAACACTCAAAATGGTTTTAATTTTATTATGGTGTCAGCATTTTACCTTGCGTGGATGGGATTGATCCGACTCCAGCACTAGTTACATCAAAAGAAGGTAGTAACGACGAGGGTGGCACTTTGTTGTCGCGTACCATCTGCATGTTCTAAGACAAGAAAAACTGCACAATTAGATTCTGGAGCGAGTCCCTCAGACTACGAACTACATTACCTTTTGAAACTCTCTGATGATGTTTTGTCGCCTTCGGCGCTTCTCTTCATCATTCGAGGACGACATCGAAGGGGTAACTCCACCAGTTGACGTAGAAGGTACACCAGCTACTCCAACGGAGTTGTCATCTTCACCCAACGGCTGAGATCGTACTTGCTGAGCCTCAGAACTTGTCAGATTCAGCTCGAATGGAGCCGGCGGTTGACGGTTTTTGCGTAAGAGGCTCTTTTGCTTGATAGTATTCGTATTGGTGCTCGTGGTTGTAGTGGTTGCGGTGGCAGTTGAGTTGTTAGCGGAACTAGTACTACCGTGGTTCTGGTTTATAGTCATGCCTGCTGCTACCTGAGCTACTCCATGAGCATATCCTTGTTCGAAACAATGAAATAACCGACTTTTTGCAATAAGAGCCTCCTGTTGTTGAGCATTAAGAGAATTCGGATCGATGGCAAAGCCCTCAGTAGAGTTCGCGATCAATGGTTCGTCCATGTAGTCGACGGATGGGAACTGTTGCTGGTGGAATAATTGCTGATTAGATACTCGAACCGCCTCAGGTACCTCGTGCAATCCAGGCGGAGCACTCAGCTGCTGAAGTTGTTGCTGAAGTTGCTGTTGTAATTGCTTTTGCTGTTGAATATTGATTAGCTGAAGCTGACCAGCCGTATTTGCAGCATTATTTATCCCATTCGCCTGCAGCTCATTTTGGTGATTCTGTATGAGATTGGGGTACTTGAAAAGCAGTTCAACAACTCGAGTATGTCCACCCTTGGCAGCTTCGATTAGCATTGTGCTGTTGTCCTTCAACTTGTGGTAGGGATCTGACCCACTCTTAAGCAAAAGTTCCACGACTGCTTGATGTCCTCCGGCACATGCCAGCGATAAAGGAGTGTGATCATTACTAGTTGTTTGCTTATTCACGTCTGCTCCTTTCTGAATCAGAAATTTTACGGTGCAGAGATGTCCAGCACGACACGCCTTCATTAACGGTGTCCGACCACCTTCAGATTCATGCTCCAATTCAGCTCCATAGCTAAGGAGTACTTCTGCGGCATCGGTGTGACCATTTTCAGCGGCATGAGTCAGTGCAGTGTCACCAGTCTGAGTCTCAGCGTGAACATTCGCCTTATTCTGCAGCAGGAATCGCACCAAATCAGTATGGCCCTCTTGGGCAGCCTCCATTAGTGGTGTCGATGCACCCAATTCTAGGTTAGCCCCCTCTTTGATAAGGAATTCTGCAACTTCCATGAAACCACCGCAGCATGCTAAAGTCAATGCGGTCTCTTGAGTTTCCTCGGTAGTTGCGTTGATGTTGGCTCCCTTGTTAAGAAGGAGTGCTACCATTTCCTCGTGACCTTCACGCGCCGCTTCCATAAGTGGGGTGTAGCCTTCATCGTTAACCTCTTCAATGTTGGCTCCACGTTCGATCAGCAATGTTGCTAGCTCGACATGTCCACCGCAAGCAGCTAGAGTCAGGGGCGACTCAAAGGAATCTGTTGGCATGTTTACTTGTGCTCCAGAATCAAGCAATAGACGTGCCACCTCCACATGACCGTCCATCGACGCTTCCATAAGGGCAGTATGCATTTCGTCCGTCTTGTGTTCTTGATCGGCACCGGCTTGCAATAGAAAACGAACCATATTCAAATGACCTTTATAGCAAGCCAGAGTAAGCGCACTTTCCTTAAATTCATTCGAATGTGTGTTGATTCCAGCTCCATGTTCCAGCAAAACCTACAAAGATACGTTATGCAAAAATACACTCAGTTTAATTGCGGAGAATCGTGCTCTCCAATAGAATGGCGTATCAGATAAGATCAAAGGTTGTCATTGACTGTAGCTTCCAATTCACGGATTTTTAACTCAATCAACGCGCAAAGCAACCTCAGTCTCGTATCTCGGTTATAATCATATACCACCGCCCTCAAACTTGCACACTTATAACGTTAATCTACTTACCTTTGCTACTTCAACATGTCCAGCGGATGCAGCTTCCATTAACGGAGTATGACCATTTTCATTTTGCTCCTCAACATTAGCGCCATGCTTCAATAATTCTTTAACTACATCGCAATGGCCCCCGGCGCATGCAAACATCAACGGGGTATTGCCTGTGGCGCAATGAGCATTCACATCCGCATTATGGCTAAGCAAAAGTTTAACAATATCGAGGTGACCCGCAGAGGCCGCCTCCATCAACGGGGTACAATCCTTCTGGCCCTTATCCTCCACTTGGGCAGCTGACATTGCCAAAAGGACCTAAAAACGTAACCAATTTAGTATTCTAATTCAGTTTTTGTTGTATCTATGCTACTCACTTGAGCCAATTCATAGTAACCAGCCGAACAAGCCATCGACAAGAGAGATTCTCCATCGTCTGTGGATTCATTGATGTTTATGTTTCCCTTTCCCAAAAGTCGTCGAACTGTGTTTACATCATTATCGTTGCAAGCAGCAATCAAAGTACGAGAGAAAATCCTTAAAAAAAAACATAAGAAATTAGTTACTTGCACGCAAATATTTTAAACGACATTCATACGTTTTATCCCTTGGACTACTTGCGCATCGCATTTTAGTTAGGGCTTGTTTAGTCTCATCAATGGCATGCGTAGCATGTCGTAGTACAGGTGCCTTTTCGTTTGCTGGAAAGAAAGGAATCCAAATTATTATTGATATTCATTTAAATGAACACAACTGTCAAGATTGTCAAGGGAGCTTATGTTGCCGGTGAATTTACAACAAACTAGATACATAGACAATGTCAAGGTTTTCCCCAATATTTATGCTCTGTCCATTTAAGTCCTCATTATATTGAACGCGAAGTGGGACCTGATGATCGACACAAGAGCAGATTATATAGTAGAAACAGGCGTTCATGAACTTTGTGACTTTCTGACCACGGATGAACTGGCCAAATGCAACGGGATAACAAGGATGCAGCGAGCAACTATGCCAATCTATAAGCACCAAAGAACCCTGTTCACAAGAAGCAGCAACGAATGTCGTATCGACATCTTGCTACATACCAAGAACGCTGTCAATACATTGCCATTCCAGAATCAGAAAGAACGTTTGTTCGTCAGTAATTAATAGTTGTAAAATCTCCGAAATAACATGATACTGAACATCAATTGTAGCGGAACAGTACAATATTTTACTTAGCAGCATCGGAGTCATACACTAAAATCGTGTGACATCGGGACACGGGACACGGGAAATGAAAGTCCCGTACGAGGAAGAGTTAGTAACAGTAGCGAGTTCAGACTACTAAGTTGACTTCGCGGGATGTTGGAGACACTTAAGCAGAGGTTCGAAGTGCTTCAAAGACAAAAATTAATTATGGCTAAGAAGATTTTGCTGATAAGACTGGGAAGCGATGCAGATACCAATGCAATCTTTACTAAGGAAAAGTGCCTGGAAAATTTGCAGAGACGAATAGAGCAGCCAAAATTGAAGAACAAAACTGCAAAGTGAACAATGGACATAATGGATGATATGCAAAGTACATACTCAAACTTAGGAAAAGATCCCAGAAGAAGCTAGCAATATAGCAGAAGAGTGTGATGGAACTTCGGAAGGCCTCAAACCCTCCAAGGAGAAAATAACAACCGCAGCCTCAGGACATCTTATGTTTGCCAGGATTTAATATTAATGAAAATAGATCTCTATTAATACATTTACACAGACACGAAATTCGTCATTTCAGCATAATTCAATATTTTACCCGAAATGATCATCGTTTTGCCATACGTTTTCCAGCAATTCGAAATGTTGGATTTCTGTGAAATGCTTAATTTCGTCTCATTTGGAAGTTTGTCAAATCAAACAAAACATTTACGTGACTCCACACGTCACTCAGCGCGTGGTGAATAAAATACCAATTCGAAAGAAAGCCGCCAAAATATTCATTCACATAAAGACAAAGGTGGACCGAAAAATACATATATAAAAAAGAAGAAAGTGGGCAGAAACGAACTCAAATCAAGTCACTCAATGCATATTTAAGTTAATTTTATTGAAGAATTAAATATTTAGTAGCTGTCATATGAAATGTTCTCCGTTTAATGTAAACGGGGAAATGAAATTTTGAAATTTCATTACGAAATGTTGAATTTTGGGTCTGCATAAACGTACTATAAGCTATTAAAATTTGGCTAACCGATATAACTTGAACTTTATCACTATTAATAAGTATCCAACACATACAAAATAATCTAATCTATATAACCTAATTTTTCTTATTATTTAGTATCTAAATATAAAAATACATTATGCACTGTAGATAGATGATCAACCAACGACCATACCACGTCGAGTTAATCGGTTCTCGTCAGATCACCGTAATTAAACGACGTTGGGCGCGGTTAGTACGTAGATGGGAGACCGTTTGAAAACGTGTCGTTGGCCAGTCCCATCTACAGAGTTGAGGTAGATAATATACGTGGTATCACAATGGACCTAAATTGGTCTAAGTGTGTCGGCTTCTGCCGACAGCCACATAAACCTAACCTAACCTAATGGCAATTGAACCGTACAACAAGATTAAATATAATTTATAAGATAAAAGATTATATGTAAGTTTAATAAATTCAAGGTAACCGCATTTGCTTGTTATTTTAAGTCGAAAGTAAACAAAAAAAATATTAATTATTAGTTTTACGAAAAAACACACAAAAGACAAAGTAAATTTTGACACAATAAGCTCAATTTAAACGTTGTGCCAATAAAAGAAAACAATCCGTTTTCTGGAGACCTGGCTTGAAGGGGGAATGGATGCTATAACCTAAATATGCAAATATGTAGAGCATGGTCAAATGAACTACAGCTGTACCAGTGAAATGAATTCCATAACCATTATGATTCCACTGCAGCGACTTCGAGACCACGAATTATTTATTGTGACGCAATGGTTCAATAGGACAGGGCCTACAGAACGGTCGCCTTTTCAATTTCTTTTTTATTTCTTACGTGTTAAGGGCTTTATCGGAAAAAGACATGTTTGTCAAAAAAACGCTACAAAAAAGTATGAGCGCCAAAAGCTTTGTATGGGCGAAAGATTTTGTCTACATCCTTTACGAACACGACCTGAATTTTCCATTCACTTGTTCAAAAAAAAGGTTTTAATTAGTAGTGGGAGTTTTGGCTGATTGGGTGCTTTTAATTTACAAGAGGTCCGTTCGCGAACTAATATGCAAACGTAAATTTATATAAACTTTCGTGCAAAACTACACAAACGCGTTCGCGTACTGAGAAAATGGTAAAAAGATGAACGAAAGAAAAATGTACTTTCGTTCATTTTTCTTCACACAGAATTTCAGTTGGCAAGAAAATGAAAACTGTCAAATGATGAAATCCTATGAGTTTGCCAGCAAAAAAAAAAAACAGCTGTTGCCTCTTTTCAAGCCAAACTAAGATGTTTTTTCAACTTTTTACACAAAAGCGTTCGCGTACTTTTCTTAGAAATGAGAGAATTCTCTCTCGATTTTGGAGAATTGGCACTTTTCATTTTTCTACACATAAAGTACGCGAACGGAGCTAAGGCAACTACAAGTCCCTACTAGTTAACCCTCTGTGATCGTACGAAAAGCTCACGTGAATATCAGCTTTTCACTAAAAGTTTCCACTTGGAGCAAGTAAAAGACAACAACCCGAATTCGTTTGTGAAGTACAGATGTCCAAACGCCGTCGTTATTGACACAAATAAGATAAAATGTACGGAAGGGATACGCTTGTATACTGCTCGCATTTGTTCTCATGAGCAACTGCACAAGAGGGTTAGGCTGCTGAGTTTGATGTTCTTAAAATAGCGGATAAAAATGTCAAATTTTTGCAATTGATTAACAAATTTCAATACATGTAGTATTAAAACATTACAAGAATACTCCAGAGAATATTCGTTTGCAAATTAATAGGCGAAGAGGAGTCTTAGATGTAGAACTAATCTTGTACCGTCCATGATGAGCCACTCCGTGTGGAGAAGGCATCATTTTTCACGTTTTTTTTTTAAACAAAATAACATCTCTTAACTTTGACCGCGACTTGTGATACCTTGGAACTTGAACTTGCATATTATAAATTCCAAATGTCAGCTTTCTAGCTTGAATTATCAGGCCGCGAAATTGGTGACAGACGAATGGACATAGACTTCTTAGTCGACAAAACTTTCGAGGCTTATCAGGTATGTATATAGTAACTTTTAGAGATCAACGACTAGTACTTGAGCATGTTACAAACTTTGAGTCAAAATGAATGTACCCTGAAAATAAGATATAACAGTTATTGAAGAAATGGCATCACTTTGAAACTTCTTACACTTGGTCACCTACACGATGCCATCGGGCTGATGTGCAAGAAGATTTTTGTCTTCAAGTATCCTAGCCGTGCATAGAATTCTTCCGTAGATGATTCGCAAAAAGTGGAGCCACAGTCTGAACAGCTCGTCGGCTCAATTATTCTTCTAAATGTTGCTATGTCTTGGAACCCAGAGGAGAGCGATCTTGAACCGCCGCGCTGGCTATCCCGGTCCAGATTCTCCCCGCATTGCTCAACTAGCTTTGACGTGGTCGTGAATGAATCAACAGCCTTAATCGCAGCCTGACTGTCCACTAACGTGACTACATTGTGTTTGGTTGTCCGTTGTTTATGATTAACCTACACGCTTCCCTAATAATCAGGACTTCCGCCTGGAAGACGCTGGATGAGTTGGAGAGGAGAATGAAGTCAAATATTGTAAGCTCCGAAAAGACGTCCGGTCCCATTCTACAGTCCATTCCGTTCTGTGGAGAAAGATTCTACGAACTGATTCGCAATGGTGTCTGACTGCCATTCCGTGATGGATGGGAATCCTACAGAGAAGTATTTTTGGATATTCAGTTTAGATGATGCGTAGTCAGTGGCATTAGGCCCTGTATTACTGGGTAGCAAGTATAGGATATTGCTATGTCCGTAAGACCAACAGCCAGATGCTTTCAATCTCACTGCGCTAAATCGTTGTTTTAATATGCAGGTCAATTGGTAGAATGTTGAGAACGCTTCGGTCCGACTTCACCGCAGGGCTCCCGTAGTTCCAAATCCACTTTCTATTTGGACTCTACTCAATTTGATCATGTTATAGGCTTTGTTCAAGATAGGTCACCATACTAGGGACCCATCTACTTACACTTACATCATTCAGACTACTTAAACCAACATGATTCAGATATTTGAACCTGAAGGTTCGGTGGTTGGCCCACATTATGAGTAGCGAAACAAAGAAAACACTTTCGAATTTGATTATTCAGTATAATGAGTAGCGATTCGCTAAATTAAGTTCGCTTCAAATGTCAAAAATATAGCGAGTCGAACATTCGATTCGCTACCCATAAAGTGGGCCTTAGGCTGTGGTTCCGCTGCAAGCTCGAATTCGCAGTTTGCTAAACTCATTCAAAACTATGCATTTCCGATGTTGTGATTCCGTGCATAAAATTAACTCGCGCCAAGTAAGCGAGTCAAATTTCCGATGGTTTCATTTCTTTTTTACCTAAGCGAGTAAAGCGAGTTCAAGATAATTTTATCGAGTTTTAAAGGATTTGGCAGAAGAGTCTAGACATGGCAGATAGAGTTTGCAATGTATGTATGATAGAAGGGCGGGTGGGGGATCATTTTCTTTGGTAGAAGATTGTGCAAAACTGATCCAATTGTGTCGCGTGTGCACTTCGGAAGCAGGTCTACCAAAAATTTTTTAGCTTGTACCGGATTTCGGCAAGGAGATGCGCTTTCATGTGACTTCTTCAAGCTTGTTCTGGAGAAAATAGGGCAAAGAGCAGCCAAGGCTTTCACGACGAAGTTGGTTGGCCTTGAAATAAATGGGGACAAGACCCAGTACATGCTATTAAAACACTGTTGATGGCAATAACTTCGGGTAGCTAAGGAGTTCATCTACCTAGGAGTAAACATCAACTCCACGAATGACACCTTAGTGGAGATCAGGCGGAGAGTTACCTTAGGATACCGCTGCTACTTTGGTTTAGCGATTCAAATGGGTTCAAAACTCCTCACTCGAAGAACAAAATGCATGCTCTATCGAACCGTAATGCTGCCAGTCCTGCTTTATGATGCCGAGTGCTGGACGATAAGTAGAAAAGGGGTGCTAATATTGGGTTATTCCAAATACTTGGTCCTGTGTGCGAGGAGGGCGAATGGAGGAGAACATACAACCGAGAACTCTATGAGCTGTACCAAGATGTGGATGTAGTCCAAAAATGGACAATAATGCTACAGCCAAGAGGATCTTCGACTCCCAGCGCCCTGGTTTGAGGAGGCAAGGAAGACTAAGTCATCGGGGATGCCAGATCGCTTATTCTGGAGAACTGGAAGCAGCGTTCCCGGGATCGCTGAGGATGGAAGGCTGCAGTGTTTCAGTAAAGGACTCTTCACTGGTCGGGAGCAGGTTAAGTGAAGTAGTAATGTGAGTTGAAACTGATGTAACTCCTTTCTTTTTCTAGAACCGTTCATCAAACAATTTGTGTTGCAATTATTATTGTCATGTTCATCATCTTCACTTTCAGATTTTAAAAACAATTTCACAGACACAAACACGTTCATTTTGTAGTGAAACCCAAGAAAAAATAAAAACAACTGACCATTTAAAATGAAAGTGATAACAAAAATGTGTTTCTTACATTTGCCAATCACCGCACGGATGCTAAATTTTAATGTTGACTGTCACCTTAGACGATTCCACCTCGGCGTTTTTTCTATGCGCTCAAAATAATTGATAAAGTGAACCATAAAATTCTACTTTGGAAACTTAAATATTTATTCGGGCTCAGTGACAGAGCAGTTAATCTGATAAATAATCTGATAAATAATTTCCTCTCCGGAATGTTGCAAAGGGTTGCCACTCATGAAAACCATTCTCAGTTAAAAGCAATCACACGGGGAGGGAGTACCACAGGAATCAATTTTGGGACCGATCTTATTTTGTATTTTTATAAACGACCTTCCATGTGTATGTAAACATACATCAGTTCACCTATATGCAGATGATGTTCAACTTCATGCCGCAAGATCGTTTGCTAACCTCGCCAAACTCGCTGTCCTTGTCAACGAAGACCTAGAGCGGATACACAAGTGGTCTGTAGAAAATGGACTACAACTTAATCCTAAAAAGTCGCAACTTATCCTCATATCATACAAAAATGTTGATCTTACCGTTTTACCGGATATATGGCTAAATGATACAAACTTTAAAGCAGTTGAATCTGTCACCAGTCTAGGCTTTGTAATAAACCGTAGCCTATCCAGTTACAATCACATCAGTATGGTCATTGGTCGAATATACGGATGTCTACGTAAATGATGGCTTTCCGCAGACTTTACTCCAATTGAAACTCGGCGGAAGCTTATAATAACCCTTGTACTACCTCTCATTACGTATGCTGATGTTGTCTACAGCATTCTTGACTCATTATCGCAACGTAAACTACATGTTGCCTTTATGGATGCAGTGCGATATGTTCATGGCCTTCGTAGAAGCGACCACATATCCGTGTATTATCGAAGGCTTCTTCGTTGCGCTCTGCAAGATTACACCAACGCTAGAAACTATTTATTCCTTCACAAAATCATATACAGCCAATGCCCTATATATCTGTTCATTAAGCTTAATTTTTCTCAATCTCCTAGAACTATGAATATTACCCCCCTTCAATACACGCACCTCAACTCCTCACGTCTATTCTTCATTCACGCTGTCAGGCTATGAAACTCTTTGCCTACCCGAATAAAAACCGTCGCTAATTCCAAAACTTTTGAAAGTGCTGTTCTTCTTTATTTCTCATCGACTACTTCTCGCCTCTAATACCTCTCATTATCTTTTATCCTCCCTTTCCTTTATAGCTTTCTCTTAACTGTTTAAAAATAATGTAATTTAGCTTTAAGACATTTGAATTTAATGTAAATCAATCTAACGGTCTAAGTACTACAAAAGATACTTTTCTTAATGTACAAACCAACAAAATAAATAAATAAATTGAAATTGAAAAAAATAAATTGAAATTGAAAAAAATAAATTGAAAAGTATATCCTACCTCATTGTTTATTTTGTCTGCTCTTTAACGACGAGGTTATGATCTGTAGTGGAATTTCCAAAGTTTTAACGATCGTTAATCGTTATCGCCAACTAACGACGTTTGTCGCTTGCGACAACGAAAATTGTATTTCCAAAATATAACTAACTATTGTTAGTATTCGCTAAACTATAGTTAAAAAATATTTATTAACGATTTATGTAATTTTTTATCGAACAATTTCAAGTTGAAATGCGACAGATGTGCGTCAGATCCTGCTTGTGACAGCAAAACAAATGATTGTGAAAAAGGGCTAAGAACCGGCCGAGGCATATTGTTTTAATTGAATTATAAGGCATCGGTCTTAGTTTGGATTTGATTTAGTGATGTAGGTCTTCAAATAAGTATCTACAAATTTTATGTGATATAGCAAATTGGGCTGAATAAAATATGAGTAGACATTTTGGTAAAACAAACTGCAGTAAGTTTGACTTTTCTAAAATAATGATTTTGGAATACGTAAGTTATTGAAGAACATTTTAAGCAAAGTTCTATTTATTGCATATCGAAGGATACGTTTTTTAAAACATTTTTTTCCAAGATGAAATTAGAGAAATTTTTGGAGTTACAGGGTATGAACCTGAATTGGGATGCCTTTTGGTAAAAAATTGTTGAACTTTCACAATAGGTCTAATCAATAGCAATTATAATTAGAAGCTTAAATAAGAAGCGCCGATCTTTTACATTTCAAAGTTTTTGCCGATGCAGGGACGTCAGCGCCCAAAAAAAAACCCACTCGTTGTAGAAGGCGACTTAGGGGAATTTTACCATTTAATTATTACATTTTGAAACTGTCCCGTAAGTGTGCATGCAAATCCATGGGTTGACACTACTGGATATCCGGTTTCATAAAAGAGAGATGCTGATATGACTGACATGTTCGCACCGTAATGATTTGAACATTAGACCCCCTGGGCCAGTAGTACAACTAGCACTACCAGTGAGCCACTGACATGTTCGCACCGGGATGATTTGAACGTAAGACCCCCTGGGCCAGTAGTACAACAAGCACTATCAGTGAGCCACTGACTTAGCCCATTACATTTTTCAGGGGTTTCGCGAATAATTTTTCTCTGACAACTATTTAGCAGTAAGATTTACACTGCTGTCAAGAATAAAATTTCCTCAAAATTATATAGATATATCCTGACTATTATTGAAAACAAAGTTAACAAACTCTTTTGATGTAATGAATGTCCTCAAACATTAATTAAACATTCGTTTCATGGACCAATGTCGCAGGTACAGAATATATCATTCCTCTCAGCATCCAAAGACATTGACGCCCTTCATTTTGATAGTTTTGATAGGCAACTGCGAGTTCCCTAATAGTTAACTTGCCAAATGTTGGTCAGGTAATTTATTCGATCAATGACCAAGGGTGAAATAGCAGGGACTTGTAGTTGCCTTACAAATGGAACGCACCCTTTGAAACGCAAAAATACCTGCCCACACACGCCCCTTCCTCCATGAAAAGAAATCAACTTTTTTCAATGCTGCAGTGTCGTCTTGCAATTCGGGAGATTTCAATTTAATGTCTGTTTCCTTTTCAGCGACGATAAAATTCAATTTATCTATACAAAACGCTTTGTCCTACCGTAAACAGACTACCTCTTAACAATTATCAATATTTAAAAAAAAGAGTAAACATCAATGACTTACCTGCAGCTTCAAACAACGCAGTAAGATTACCCCTTGGATCTGTTGCCGTTTCCAATAGAAAATTTCCACTGGCTTCATTGGGATCTTGCAGTTCATCGTCCTCATCCTCTTCTTCATCATCCCCGTCGTCTTCATCGTCATTTCCTTCACCGTCGTTGCCACAACTTTCTGGATCTGATTCCGGAATATCATCCTAAAAAATAAAAATTTAAAAAAAAAACGTTGGAAATCAAATTTTACAAAATAATTAAAGTTCAATGCACACAAACATTAAAGCACAAGTTGATTTTTAATTTGTTTTTATTAGTAAAACTTGTAAGAGCAAAATTATCTGCAGTGGTAGGTTGGGCGAAGAACTCAAGTTTCTGCGCATGGGAAGTTATTTCTGTCATATTTTCTTTTTAATTAAATATTGTAGAGCCTCGTCATATTATTTTGTGAAACACTCTCAAGCTAACTATGCAATCAGTGAATGTCTAAGGCCAGAGCATGCTGCAATTGATACATATCTCATAGTAAGATACATAATGTATATCAATTGCTTTTTTCTTTTTTTGGAGCATTTGCTGTTAAATTACTTCAATTTGCGAAAGAAAAATGTTTAAAAAGAAGACTGCGCGAGTTGTTACTGAATCTACGATTGTACATTACATTTATTATAAAAAAAATTGTTGCCACACAAAAAACAAAACTTTTATGTTTTTGTTAATTAAAAAAAAATATTTCTTCGTTTTCATTCTTTGAAAGTTGTTTGTTATCTTTTTGTTTTGATTAAGCTTAGGTATGTAGCTAATATGCATCGAAACGCGAACTTACCAAGAGATCTGGCCTTAGACACAAGCATGCCAGAAGAATCTATAAATGAAAAAAAAAAGTTCCAGAAAAAATAAAAAAATAATTAGTAACTAATGATGATCGAGAAACTTGATTTTTTTTATTTTAAAATTGTTCTTAAAGCTTTAGAGGGAGTGTGTATGGCTTGATGAATGGGGTTAGACAATCAGATATCGGCTCAAAATGATGGTGACAACGTGTTGGAGTTATGAGTTTGCAAGGGTGCACAATATTATTTTCTCCTTTCTTGTGTTTAGTTTCAGCTGTTCACACAGCTTCCAGTTGTAATACAAATGATTTTAACGGAGTTCATTGTCTTGCCAGCGAATTGTAAGATAAAAAAAAAAGAAATCAACACAAATGAACTCAAGACACGAACTCACACCTTTCTACACAACGAGATAGTAGGCAAATTATGGTTTTCTCAGTGTTTCTCTGCAGCCCCGTGACCGTGACCAAACGACAAACCTTAAATTAATTTCATATATGTATGTATGTAACGTCAATAACAAAGTGAAATTTGTAAGTAGTATAGTGCCGCAAGGTAATAAGTGGATATTTAAACACATTTTTTGATGTATTTTTCAACAAACGGTGTCTGTCTGTATGTGCCCTAAACATTCCTAAAAAGGTGAAAAATAAATTCAAATTATCGGCCGGCGTGTTTACAAAGTTTTTGTCGCCCGTGCAAACCCAAAACATTTCTATGTTATTTTAGGATTCCTAGTGGAATTTTGTTAGGTTAAATATGCGACTGACAGTGGTGAATACCGATCAAGAGGAGGTAAATGATAGAAAACCAAACACTGCGGCATAGAAATTATGGCAATTAAAAACAAGCAAGAAAAATCATTACTATTCAGTGCAATGTTTAATTCATGTCGCCAAATAATCACATTATTGGAGGAACTTCTATTACTCTCTCTCTCTCTCTCTCTCTCTCTCTCTCTCTCTCATTGAAGGCAACGTGGCAGAGACGAAGTGGTAGCCAAGTTTAATAGTTATTTTCACTGAAAACCGAAAGAATTGTGTTCAAAGCCTACATTTGTTTCATTTAATCAAACGCTCCTAGGTTTTGAAGTTTCATTATCAAGGTATATTCATAGGAACAGTTGAGTACCTGCAACCCTGCAAGTCTACGAAAGTATAAATAAAAAGACAATATGCTTATACTTAATTATTGGGTAAGTCTCCAATACCTTTTCGTCTGCTTGGGCCACCTGTTACATATCCTATCCTCTCAATTGGGCGTGGCATTGGGTTAAGAGCGCTTGTCCATCTTTGGAGCACCAGCATTGGCTGGCCTTAGTTGTGAAGTGATCCGAAATCGGGACGCTTGCCAATCGACATAACTTTCGATGCTTGATCACAAATATACTAACATTTATGGGTATAACAACAATATTAAGGTATGGTACAATCTATGAGTCAAAATTATAATATACATTTTGAATATGGTAAAATAAAAAAGACGATGGAAATTTTCTGTAACTCCTGCCAGAAAAAAAAACATTTTTTTCTTAGTCTCAGCCTTATTGTAGGACTAGTAACTGGTGCGTCTAACCCATTTTTAAGTTTTTGTAAGGAAGAAAACTGTTTTTTTCTTGGGCAGTCGTGCTACCACTTTGAAAATTCGTCTTAGGGCTCTGGTTTCTACTCTGGAACTTGAATAGAGAGAAATAAACTCCTTCTTTTTTTTAAACCAATTCTCTAAGTTTGATACCGCTCATAATTAATCTTGACTTTAATGTGTTAAATTCGCATTCTAAACAACACCGAAGTACAAGATAAACTAATACATATACATACATACTTATTTTATTTATTTTTTTTTCTGGGCAAATACTATTTCCCTCACATTTTTTACTGCTCAGAGCTTACAAATAGCTGATAAGAGCAAACCGCTTTACCATTTTAAAGTAGGTACTGTAAGGTAAAATGCAAGTATAGAAGTGGACAAAAGCAGTTCCTAATTGTATGCACTTAGTAATTGCTGAGCATAATTCTTTCCACCACTTAAAATCTTTTTGTTAAACAAGAGTATTTTTGCGCTAGATTCTCGTCCATTGACCACACAGACACCTTGCGAATAATAAAACAATGGAAACATGTCTATGATACTACAGCAAGTGTTCATAGACTCTGAGAAAGGCAACACGAAATCTTTCAGAACTTATCTACTAATCGCAGGTACAAGTTTTCCACCATGGTAAGCTTTTTTACTTTACGGCTTAACACTGCTGCCCTTTACTTGAAATATTTACAGTGAAATCAACTCACTCAGTTGAAAAAAAATATCAGCTTGACCAAACAAAAGTGGTTTAGGAAGATCGAACCTGTGTTAAAAAGATCAAGCCAAGGCAAATGCCAGGTCCTATCGAGGTATCCGTTCGGAACGGAAATTTCATTCGAGGTATCCGTTCCGATACAACTTTCGGAAAAAATCTCCGTAAAATATAGCGCACCTTGTCGCATTGCGTTGTACCGCGTTTATGTCACTTATTTTTGACAGCTACGCGGCAAATATTCTCCGAAGCTCTCCGACAACCAATTGTTGCGGAATATTTTAATAAACAATGGAAACTCCATCAAAATTATAAGTAATGAAACTAAAAATAAATGTTTGTTAGGATTTATTTCAGTGATGTTTCATTTCAGAAAGAAAACAAACAACGAGGGCTCAACAACAAAAAGATAAAAGAAGTAGGAGAGCACAATGCAGAGATGAAAACGTTAATGCATCGAAAACTTGAATTGAAAGTCGGAATTCTGGAAAACGAAATTTTAAAGACTGACCATATATTAAACGCCGAATTATTCGGCAATAGCAACTGTAGTATATTTGATGGTAATATGTAGTGTTTTGTGAACGTACAAATGTAGAAAGATATGTTCCAGAGCCATGGAGGTTAATCGTTTTTTTTAAAGTGATAAGTAGGTACAACTATTATGTATGCCACGAAGGAAAGTTTTTGTTGAATCTTTTTATTATTTATTTATTAAAATAAAGTGTATATAAGTTATTCAAATTGCATCAATATTTAATTTCTCGATGCAATGGCCTCACTATAATGTGAAGACCTTGGAATTTTATTAGATTCCTCGGAAATGCTCCCTATTTCTTCGGAATCGTCCATGCCTGCAGTCGCTTCCTCAGTAGAGAAATGAAGACAAATGTTATGTAAGGCACAGCATACGTTGACAATCTGTGCCGCTTTTTTGGGATCATAATCTAGTTGTCGTGCACGTGTCGTGCAGTGATACGTGAAACATTTTTTACATATTCTTACTTGCAATCAAAACGTTTAGGCTATAGTATCCTTTGCGATTGATAAAGAGATGCTTGTTCTCTTAAGAGCAATTATTTTTATGTTGGTTCTATCTAAGCACAAAATTATTTATTTTGATAGCTGCTTTTCCTCATTCGCCATTCAAAGAGATGTCGATTTTGAGCATAAGGCTTCCTCCGAAATGTTCAAAGCTTCCTTAAAACAATTTGAAAAGGTTGATTGTCCCATCGCAATGTGGTAATCTTTTCCCACACCATGCTGATAGTTTCCTTCAGCGAGGAATCTTAAGCAAGCTGCAAGCTTTTGATCTGAGGATACGCTATCCGAACGAGTATTGCTTGGAAATTTATTTTTAATCTCCTGTCACACATAGGCACGAAAGTTTTTTTTAAACCTATGTTGGAATTAAAAATGCAACAATAATTTCTTATTGTATTGCTGCTATGATTTAAATGCATCAATTACAACTTACCCTGTATTTGAAAGTTGATTTATATTAGAATTATTTCTAAGAATTCTCCTTTTATTTGTATGCCTTGTTCTTTCACTTATGCGGTTTATTTTGAAAAATAAAGCTACACTATCCATTTCTTTATAAAACATTTCAATTTATCGCAATAATTTTTACACTGTAATTGAACTAAAACAGCTGATGTACCTACATGTCAAATGAACGCATTTATGAACTTCATTTATTTTGTTCTGAAACGGATACTTCGAACGGAATTTTAGTTCCTATCGGATTTGACTTTCGTATCGGAATTTTTTCCGAACGGATACCTCGATAACCATTATCACTAATGGGTAAGAGTGGGGATGGAATTCTCAAACACCAAAGTAAATTACAGACATTTGATAGAATGTCCCCTACTCTTTGTTAGGATTAGCAATTCCCTCAACTGTCACTACCTAGGTACCTAACTTATTATTGGCTGTGTAACACAGTTTAATGAACAAAACCTGGATGAGAACAGCTAAGTGAGCGAAACTGTCAGATCAAGTCAGAATGTTTGGCCTGATTTTAATGTGACCACAATTTGAAATTGTTCTATGCCTCTTGATTTATTTTATTAATATCCGAATATTTGTAACATTATACATACTACGAAATACGATATTCTTATCATGCCAAGCAAAGAAACCAGTGCCATCAGTACACTTTTCACTCACTTGCTCTTCCCCAAAACTATGTGCAGAAAATCTTGTGCTCAACTTATTCGAACAGAAAGTGACAGAATGTAGAACACTTTGGTACAAGATTTTTACTCAAAGAATACCAAATCATGTACCTACTTCTCTGGTATTTTCTGTACAGCGCATGTTAATTAAAGAGTAAAGACACCTATTATCACTGTGCAACTAATGACTTACAACAAAAGTGTTTATTTAGTAATGTTTACAATTTAATCTACGCACTAATAAGAATCTACGAATTGAAACCATAAACGTGTTTCCATGAATTTTGTAGGTTAGGTAGGTATGGGTTCCCGTCAACTGTCAGTGTCAATTTAAATGCTTATCTGATGCAATCTATATTACATAAATAAATACCTTTAACTGTTTTACAATCTGAATACTTAGTAAAAAGTAAGCACATGTACATATTTGTGTAGTTTTGTGCTATTTCTGACGCAGTGAATAGGTTATCGTTTCACTTTATCACTCAATAGAGCAAAATAGCATGCTGTCCCAAAAAAAAACATGCTAAGCTTTTAACTAATATTCATTTGTTTAATTATGAAGCTCATTGTTAACAAGAAAAGAAAATGTGGCAAAGCCAACTAGCTATACTCGTCGAGAATTGATCGCGCAATGCATTGTAGAATAGCGAACACCAAGTAATTGATTCAGCATTTCGCAATGAATATACTTGCCAATAAATTCACTACTGCTTCGTCTTTCGAACATGCACGGAAAGGTACCCCATCATATCTACTTTCTTTTCTATAAATATGCAATTAAATTATAGGGTTAATATGTTTTTCTCTGTATTTCAGATTAATCGCCGACAAAAAAGAAACGAAATTGAAAATGTGTAAATTCCTGATTATGAGTAATTTTTCGTCATTGGCTTTATCTCTGTTTGCCATTCGACTGCGCCATCTCTTTCTTGTTCACCAATGCACCACTACCTACAGCGTACATGTACATCGTGTATGGATACGCTGCTGGTGAGAAATGAATTCCCAAGTGAGTGTCGTATATCGTATTCATGTGCATGAATATGGAATTCAGTCGGTTTTCGAGTTCACCCTTCTCGAGCGTACCGGTCGGTGTATGAGTGAATTTCGGAAAGTAGGTCCGCGTATTTCTTCAGAATGGTTATAGCTTTTGGCATTGGCGGGGAAAGGATGGGGGACATAAAATAACTCAATGAAGAGTTCATTTGATGGGGAGAATAGGTGAACAGCAGCAAAAAAAAAAATATAAAAACCTTCATCAAAGTATCTACGAACGATGACGAAGATGATGGGCAAATACCATAATATACGAAATATTTTTTTTTGTTTTTTTCAGTCTCAATAAAATGCATAGTACAGTTCTGTGTTTTGTATAAATTCCTGCTTGAAATCATTTTTTACTCTTCCTTTATTGCACACCCAAATATTGCAACATGGAATAAAATTATTTCATTAAGTATTGTTCATGTTGCTGTGGTATACACATTTGCGTGTTAGTTTTAAAAAAGCTTTCTGGGGGTACCTACGTACCTAACCTAGTAGTAGTATTTTATGGTGATGGCTACACTATTTTGTTGTTTAAAATAAAAAGTAGTGACATGAATAATAAAAAAAAAAACAACTTTAAAAAGATTTATTATTTAAACGTTTTTATGAAAACATTTGTACTAAGTATTTGTGTTGATGATTGGTTTTTTAACTGGGTACCTAGCTTACCACTTTATTTTTGTGTTAATCAGTGTCTACTGCACGTCCCACAAGCTCGACCGCGACAGATAAGCATAAGAATGCCAGTTACACGTCAGAGCACGTGCGGAATGACTGTCATGTAGGAAGCACTAATTCTAGCAAAATGGTGTCTCGCCCGATCCGAAGTCCAACAACATTATGTACTAATACAAACGTGTATATTATTCGACAAATGTACTTTTCATTATCCGATGTTCAATTACTAGGAGATAGGAGGATATCTTGCATTATTATTATTTGAAGCAATAATACCTGCAACAGGTAGCAATTCTCCCTGAATTAATCGATTCGTCTATCGGAATTCTAATACCTATCTTAACTTTATTAAAATTTGAATATTTTTGTATCTACCTACCTACATACAATTAAATCTGATTTGTGTTCGTTTAATTAAAATGAAGGCGAAACGAACCGGTAACATATGATTTTGTTTAAACGTCATGACCTTAAGGTGTTTTTGTAGCAAGTCTGGATATTTTTGAAAATTTTAGCGTGACAAATGAAAAATAAAATGTACTATCGCAGACTAATTAGATTATTCCTATCGCCCGTTGGCTGGTAAAAGTCTCAAAAACTACTTTTCGAGATACGAGCAAAAGGTGATTTGATGTTTTCGAAAATTATTTTGACACGTCTTAATGTGCATAAGAATTTAATGAATAATATATAAATAAATGGCTACGTACTACAATTCAAATTCAGGCCTCTATTTAGAAAGTAAGGAAGTTAAGGAATTTGAAGTCTCGCGATCGAAACAACACCGGAGGTTGAACAAGAAAGCGAAACAAATGGCAGTGTTGGCTTTCGAAACAGCGCCAGCGATACGCAATGATCAGCAAACTTGTTTAAGCAGCATTTTTAACTGCAGCTAATAAGGCAAGAAAAGAACTTACAAACAAATATCTGTCCACCGCCTAGGACAAAACGTCACTAGTGATAGCAATGGGCGCGTTCAATTTCCAAGGCAACTACTAGTCCCCGCATTCTACGCTTCCTTATTGATCGAATAACTCACGTGACCATCGTCTGGCTAGTGACACAGCCGCCAACGAAAGAGAAATACACCGTCGGATATTACAGCCGCCAAAGAAAGAAAGACACCGTCGGATATTTGGATCTCTATGCGAGGAGGCCGAATAGAGGTGAATATACAGCCACCAACGAACGAAAAATACACCGTCGGATATTTGGTTCTGCATGCGAGGAGGCCGAATAGAGGTGAATAGGTATACAGTTTTTTTTATAAATTGTGGGCTTGTCAGTAGGCGGATTTTGAAAATATTTACACATGAGCATAAAGGGCCCCTAGAGAGTATATATTATAAATTTCATCTCCCTAGCTCAAATTTTGGTTTTTCAATAAAATTGTTTTATTTAATTGTGGGCGTGTCAGTGGGCGGATTTTGAAAATTTTATCTCCCGCGCAGTTTTAGGAGTCATAGATCATACAAAAAAAATAAGCTTTCTAGCTCAAAATTCGATTTTTTCGAAAAATTTGTTTTTTTTTTAGTTTGTGGGCGACACGCTGTAACATTTACAGAAAAAACGTTTAAGCGTAAGCAAATTATAAAAACAAAAAAAAAATAATATATGTAGATATATAAATAAAAAAATTAAATGCTGTTCGATGGAAAGGGTATTAGAACGGCTGGACCGATTTGGCTCATTTTCTTAAATGTTCCTCGGATCCACAACCTAAGGACCTAAGCCTACAAGGACAGGAAGAAGTCGACTGCCCCTCTCTGGAGCAGGAAAAAATAGATGATATCATCAACCGGAAAAAGCTACCGTGGGCCATACAAACTTTTAATCCGTATAAATCTTCAGGGCCGGAAGGTATTCAGCGGATTATGCTCCAGAAAGCACCAGAGTACAGAAAACAAAAGATTTTGGAAATTCTGAGACTAAGTCTAAGAACAGGGTATATTCCAACAGCCTGGAGGGAAGTCCGGGTGGTTTTTATTCTCAAAGCCGGCAAACAGGGTCACACGACAACGAAAGACTTCAGACCAATCAGCCTGTCGTCTTTTATGGTCAAAACCCTTGAGCGTCTAGTGAAAGCTCACATTAAAAAAAAATGTAGCAATGGTTTTTTATGCGAGTCACAGGCACAGGCGGCACATTAAAAGGGTTAATCAGTAGAAACTGCTCTACACAATGTAGTGGGTAAAATAGAAAGTAGTCTACACTGTGGCGAACTCGCTCTGGCATCTTTTCTCGATATAGAAGTAGCCTTAAATAACGTAGAGTGTAGAGCTATAAAAATGGCTTTAAAAAACACTAACATTAAACAGGGCATCATAAACTCTGTATGCAACATGCTTGCCAACAGGAACATAAAATGCTCCCTTGGCCAAAGCTCCACCAGAATGTCTGTAACCAGAGGAACCCCACAGGGGAAGTCATATCGCCACTTTTGTGGGTCTGGTCATTGGCAACGTCTTAAAGGAACTTAAGTCAATGGATATAAACGCCACATCGTATGCGGACGACGTGTTTATACTAGTGCAGGGAAAATATTTAAATACTTTAAGTGAGGTCAACTAGACAGAAAAGGAACCATACTGCCTCTTCTACATAAATAGATAAAGGTCCTTAGGCATTCCAATTCCTACATGCAAAGTCATGTTTATGAGGGAGGCCATTGAGAGAAGTAACCTTAGGTGGACAAATGGCAACACTTGTCTAGCGACAAAACAGATTTGGCCAAAGCTGGATCTGAAACGGTGTGTTTGATCTCTCTGAACGGACTGCACATTGGTGCTACAATTGGTGTAATCACCGGACACTGTCTAATAGGCAAGCACGCATCAAGGCTTGGCGTCTATTCAAATGACTTCTGTAGAAGCTGCAGGGACGAGGAGGAGGAGACTACACTTCATCTCCTCTGTCATGTCATGTCCTGCAATTTTCTATGAAAGAAATCTCCATCTAGAAGCCTTCCTCCTTAATGAACTCATTGACTTAGCTAACACAGATGTTAGAAGTCTATCGCGCTTCATAAGAAGCTCCAAATGGCTTAGCGAGTAGAGGTCGAAACTGCCCCGATCCACGTGGCATCACAACGGACCTCATTGGTCTAAGTGTGTTAGCTATTAGCTAACAGCCACTTTAACCTAACCTAATCTACCCTTACAAACATAATAACTGGACACTGAGCAATGGGTAGGCATGCTCAGAGATTGTCAGGGATGTCCATCCTCTACAATGATTTATGCAGAAGCTGTAGAGATGAGGAAGAAGAGGAAACAGTCCTGCACTTCCTGTGCACGTGTCCCGCACTCGACAACATACGGATGGTTACGTATGGTCAATAACTCTTCCACGATCTTGATGATTTAAACAATGCCTGCACGGCTCATATCAATAACTTTATAAAAAAAAGTAGATGGTTCTAAGAGGGGGCAGCGTGACCCACCTGCGCCTTCCCAAAGGCATCACAATGGACCTACTTTGGTCTAAGTGTACCTCATCGATGGCCATTTCTTAACAAGCAACCATATTAGCCCGAGGAATCATATGCGACTTAGTCGCGACATCTTTTTTAACGGTACCCGTAGCTTATATGGTTTTACGAATTGTTGTTCTTATTTTTTAAACAAGTTACAGTATACGAAAGGGCACAAACTAAGTGCGGAAGTATTATTGCGGTAGGTATATATTTTCACTACTCGCCGCGTAGCGACGCCCTGAGCACCTACATGTGAGGCCGAATTCCGTCCGCTCTATGAGTGGAAGCGACGCCCAATTTTATTTTTTAATGTGAGCGAAGCGTGCCACCCAATCCCAAATTGACATACATTACATGGGCATACATATATGCGATTCTTGCGATGTTCCAAAGCTTATAGTTATTTTAATAACAGCTATTTAGTTAAATTTTGGCATTAATAACGATTTAAGAAAAAAAAAAACTACCTACACACGTCTAAAGTTACAAAAAAAAATCAGCATAAGTTCACCAATTTTATCCTTGAAAGTTGTGATTTTCAAAAGCTGTGTCGACACAGAAGCCAATATTTTCAACAGATCAGTCAAACTACAGGGGCATGCGGACGATATAGACATCATCGGCCGTACCCAGCGTGCCGTGATAGAGGCTTTTACGGCGATTGAAGCACAGGCGAAATTGGCTGGTCTTGAAGTTAATGATGCTATCAAATACATGCTATAACAAACAAACAAACAAACAAACATATGTCCACCGCCTAGGGCAAAACGTCACCGTTGATAGCAATAACTTCAAGGTAGTTAAGGAGTTCACCTACCTTGGAGTAAAAATCAACTCACCAAATGACACCTTAGTAGATCTCCGACGGAGAATCACCTTAGGAAACTCTCTTCTTCGGTTTGGCCAAACAAATTGGTTTAAAACTCTTCACTCGAAGAACAAATGCATGCTCTATCGAACTTTTATACTGCCAGTCCTGTGTTATGGTGCCGAGCGCTAGACCATAAGTAGGAAAGATAGCTAATATGTATTTGGTTCTATTGAACGAAAAATACTCCGACGGATATTTGGTCCTGTGTGCGAGGAGGGCGAATGGAATAGAAGATACAACCGAGAACTCTATCAGCTGTACTAAGATGTGGGTGTAGTCAAAAAAAAAAACTAAATCAGTCGACTGCATTGGCTCGGTCACATTGAACGAATAGACAATAATGCTCGAGCCAAGAGGATCTTCGACTCCCAGCCCCCAGATTCGAGAAGGCAAGCAAGATCAATCTCAGTTTTAAAGACCAAGCCATCGCGGATGCCAGAGCGCTTGGCCTAGGCAGCTGGAAGCAGCGTACCCGGGATAGCAGAGGACGAAAGGCTTCAGTGTCTCAGACAGAGACTCGTGTTAAAATTAAAGATTATTTGTCTGATCAATTGTTAATCCCTCAAGGAGTTCTTCAAGGATCAATACTTTGTAAATTATTGTTTAGTTTATTTATAAATGACATCTCATCTTCCGTTAGTTTTTCCCTCCATCTATATGCGGACGATGTCCAACTTTATCTAAGCAGACCTATATGGCTGATCGAAGACTGCATAGAACCGATTAATTGTGATCTCGTTAATATTGCACGGTGGTCAGAAACTAATTTATTAACTTTAAACCCTAGCAAGTCGCAAGCTATTTATTTTTTTGACAGGAGTTTGCCCTCAAGCGAGGTTCCACCCATAACACTCAACGGATCTCAGCTACCCATTGCAGATAAGGTTAAGAGTCTCGGCATAGTTCTAGGCTCATCAATGCATTGCTGTGATTTTGCCGAATCGATGTTGTGTAAAATCTATGGCGGTCTGCGAACACTACGACTTACGCCAGACTTCATCTCACCTGAAGTTTGTCTTAAACTTATTAAAGCACTGCTTTTACCCATTTTCATATATGGACGATGTATCTTCCCTAAACTAGATAGCATTTGTGCCCGTCGAGTTGAGGTGGTGTTCAATGATTGCACCCGATTTGTGCTTAAAGGTCCGATCACATATCGCCATATAAAGATATTTTACTGGGATGCTCTTTAAACACCTATCTAAAGAGACGTGCAATGACTTTCCTTTTTAAACTTCTAAGAAGTAGCTGTCCCCCCTACTTACGCAAACATTTTAATTACACGACATCTCCACGAAATCTCGACATCGTTATACCAAGATTTCAAAGGTTGGTGATGGAGAGATCTTTCCCTGTCCAGAGTATTAGTCTATGAAATAGTCTTGATACGGCAGACGGCTATTTCTGCCATGCTCGTGTTCTCAAACACAAACTATTATACATATATTTCATGAAATAAAGAATCTATTATTATTATTATTATTATTACAAATTATATCACATTCATGATGACATTCATGTCATATTCTTTGTAACAGATTCCTCTGGACAATAGTATAAATACTGGATCAAATTAAATTGTAAAATTAGACTGTAAGAGATTAAGAGATAGTCTTGATAATCGTGTTCAAGCGATACAGTCTGTCTCGGAATTTAAACGACGTGTAACACAATGTTTATAACTTTTTTATTTACTTATTTTGTTTCGTACTAACGGCACATCTACTTTGCCCTCTCTGTTTGTCCTTTCTTCTTCCCCTATCTTCTAACCTATTCCTATTGTCCTTCTTCTAAATTTTGCTTAATCAAAAAACTAAAAGGTTAATTTCATTTCCAAATCATCTCTCTGAAAACTAGCATAATTGATGTTGTTTTTCTTTTGCATTTATAAGAAAATTAGTGCAATGATTATTGTTTTACGATGTTTTCTTTTTATATGTATAAAATATTATTATTTTTTTTCCTGTACTACATAAATTGAATTGTCCTTAAATAAATTGAATTGAATTGAAATTGACTCTTCACGGGTCAGGATTCCGTTACGAAGTTGATTGATAAGCTGAACTTTAATATTTCTTAATATCTTATGATCAAACTTTAGCTTGCTGCAGTTTCGTTTGTTTTTCTCATAGCAAGTCACACATTATTTTTGGTTTTTGCAATGCGAAAATGCTATACGCTTTTTCTCTAGAAACAGTTTTTTTTATAAACAATCGCTGCGAGCTTTGGTGACGATCTTCTCTGGTCTTTTAGTGGCTCTCGACCAAATTTCTACCCTCATGTACCTTTCTGCTGGAACGAGTTAAATGTCACAATTTAAAAGCAAATAAGGTTCGTTCTGGCGAGTCGTAATTGTGTTTTGATTGATTGATCGACAGCATATAGTGCTATTAAATACTTGTTTACATATTAAAAGCATCTACATTATTAATATAGTGATGGTTTGGTCTCCAATAATCATGGAAGAAATCGTTAGTGACACCGATAGAGAAAGTATGCAGTACTAAATTATGTGAAGAGTTCCGCCCTGTTAATTTGCTGCCATTATGTGAAAAGGTGTTCGAAAAAATTGTCTTTAAACAGTTAAATAGTTTTTTTGAATCGAATAAATTAATAATCGATATTCAGTCAGGATTTAGAAAAAACCATTCTTGTGAAAGTGCGATAAACTTTTTAATAAAACAAGTATAAACAATTTTAAAGAGCAAGGAAAGAGTGTTTTGTGTTTTTCTCGATCTAAAACGAGCATTTGAAACAATAGACAGACAAGCTTAAGCGATATGGGATCAAAGGAAGGGAAAGTAAGTGGTTCAAATCATACCTTAGTAATAAAACTCAATGTGTAAAAATTAATGTTGAACTATCATGTCCAAAGGATGTAATATTCGGTGTACCCCAGCGATCGGTTTTGGTAGCATTATTGTTTATAATAAATGACATGAAAAGTGCAATATCAAATGGAAAACTTGCCTTGTTTGCTGATGATGCGGTTATATACGTGGCGGGTAAAAATTATAACGAATGTCAACAGTCAGCGGGTGCCAACAGTGCAGTGGTAGTGTATTTACTTGCTGATCCGAAGGTTGCGTGTTCAAATCCCGACCATCCGCAGAATAAAAATCAATATCAGTGCAGCGAATGCTTGCTTATATTATGTGCACTTTAAATTATTGTATAAGTTTCTGCAGATTAAACTTAAATACAAAACTACAATATTATGACCCCTAAGTTATTTAACCCGTGGGGAAAAAAATCTACCCAATGCATAAACCTATCTTTCCTATCATTCTAATTCTTTGTAGTTCTACCACCTACAGTGGGTTGTCAAATTAATAGGGGCATTGTAAATTTTTATCAGTTTTCATGTTTTAGTGTTCTTTTGAGCTTTTGTTTTGGTTCTAAGTGTACGTGGTGACTTTTAATTCACAGCCTACGTGCTTAACGGTTATTTTTCATTGTCGGCGCATTCATTGAAGTGCATTCAAAGGCTGAAGTCAAAAAAAAAAGTGTTTATTTTTTGAAAATTATTTGTGGACATTTTTTTAACTTCTTTTAATTAAGACTTAAGTAATGCACTTTATTTTGTTTAAAACAAAGCTTTTCTACAAAAAACAAAAATAATTTTTTTAATGATCTTAGGCATTTTTTCGGAACAGAATGGGTCGAGGAATGGATATCACTCCAAGCCAAAAAAAACGGAAATAAAAACATTATTGATTCATTCGAGTCATTCCCAAAGACAAAAAGCTGCTATTACGGCTTTTTCAAAATCTGTTGTTAACAGATTAAAATTAAATCTGGACCAAAATATTCCAATTACTCCCAACAAAGCCGGTAAATTTGGAAGGAAGCGAGTAACAACACCCCGAACGGACAGAAAAATTTGGGACATCTGCGTTCAGAATCGCAAGAAAAGTGCATCAGTTCTTACGAACATGATGCATGATCCGCGAATATTGGTTTCCAAAACAACTTTGCAGCGATGTTTGACAGAGGAAGGACTTTCGGGTCGTAGTCGTCGACAATTGATGACTGGAGTAAGGTAGGTTGCTAATGGAATTATCTAAAGAAATAAAAAGTTATTGAAAATGTGATTTTTTTTTAAATTATTAATGTTGTTTCCTTTTTTTACAGGTGTGCTTCTCCAATGAGTCATCATTTGAAATTTTGGCTGATAAAAGCAGTTTTGTGTGGCGGCGTCCAAATGAGAAGTAGCATCCTGACTACATCATAGAAAGTGTAAAATATCCTGTAAAAGTTATCTTGTGGTCAGTTATTAGCACAAGATGAGTTGGACTTCTCCAAATTGTGCAGGGAACCATGAGACAGGACCAATATAAGGACATTCTGAGAACTCGTCTCATACCCCAGCTAAGAGAAAGAAGTTATTACAACCAAAGTAAAACTTATAGAAAATCTAATAGAGGTCTGGCACCACTGCCCTGCAATTAAAGAACGGCTAAAAAGTGCATTGATAGCATGCCGAGACGTATTCAAGCAGTTATTGAGGCAAAAGGAAACGTTACAAAATAATGATTATTTTAAATTTTTGTAGTTTCTTTTGAAGAGCTATTTTTACAGGTTATTAATTTCAAAAATAGTATTTAACTTATTATTTTATGTAATAATAACCAATATTGATAATAAAATTCATATTTATCAATGTACACATAAGATTTTCATTAATTTGGTACGGAAACATTTCTTAAGATCCATGACTGTCCCTATTAATTTTTCAACCCACTGTAATAGTAGGCAATGAAATACGTGCACAATGACATTGCATTTGTAGGTGTTGAATTTAAAAATGCCTGCGCTGTGTATACACACTATAAGGGTACTACTGTATCAATTACAGAAAAGAAACCCCTTTAGCGCAAGCTAATTATAAAAAAAAATGCAAAAGGACCTAGAAAATGTTTCAGAATGGCTGAAGATGGGAATAAGCTTAAAATGAATGTGACAAAAACTAAACAACTGGTCATAAATAAACAACAACGAGAGGACATAAGACTGAAAATTGACGGTGAATACTCGTATATTGAACAAATCGATGAAATCAAGTATTTGGGTAGGTATAATAATAGATAGTAAATTAACTTTTAGCAATCACGTTGATTATACATGCAAAAAAGATTGGTTTTTTGAAAAGAATAAGAAATGATATATCTACATTAAGTGCAATAAATATTTATAGCAATAATTAAACCAAATTTCGAGTATTGTTCGTCAATTTTGTTTTTATGTGCTGAGAGTATTGTACCTACAAAGATTGCAATTGTTACAACATAAGGCTTTGCGATGTATTTTAAAGTGCAATAAATATGTGTCAATTCGTTTTATGTTAGGTTCATTAAATTGGTTGTCAGTCAAGCAAAGGTTCGTAATGAATGTTTTATTGGTAGTTTATAGAATAAAAAATGACCTAATGCCTATTTATTTACGAAATAATCCTATTGTTGAAGAACAGCTAACAATTTAAGATTACTAAATTTTCTTAAGGGAAATCACAAAATTATTTGCAATATGCTTCAAAATGTTCAATGAATTGCCAAATATTATAAAAAAAACCATGTCCAGTGAGAAAGGTAGATTTTAGGTATGTTGTATAATTTTGAAAAGAGACGGGTTGATTGCAGTGAAAATTTACTTTCGGACATAAATCTCGGTGTGGGAATAAACAAACTTCTGTCAAAACCGTTTTTCCCTCCTACTCAGCAAGTTGCTATGTAAATCAAACAATCCGTTCATGGAAATGACATAAATTCTCGTAAACGTGTGGCCAGGCACTAAGGTTATAAGCCTGCACTTCTCCTCTACAAGACAATTTAGTTTTTAAATAATCAGCCAACCAATTTCTTTAAATTTTCCATATATACACTCATTGTGATTCGAGAGCTTTTGGCCAGCCTCTCTTGCGCGGATTATTCAAAAAATGTTGATTGATATTGCCGTTGATTGTGTTCGTAGGATCTCTCCTCTGAACATGGCAGCACCAACTGTAAAATTGTTCTTCGCTATCCAACAATGTATATGAATCCTAGCTGCACAACTTCGTTGTAGAGTCTCCCTTTGAGTTTATGAGTAACAGAAGATGATCACTTCATCCTCCCTACGCATACGTGATGATTGAATGATGTCATCACAGTTCGTTTTTGACAATAGATCACAAATATTTGAACTTTGCGCACGTTGGAATCACTTAGCACGATTAAAATAAATGTATGAACGTACATATAATTCTTTTCGCTATACGAGAAAGTTAATATAGAAATGTAGGTTGTGTTCTCCACAAAATAAATAGACAATGCGTCGTATGCATTGGGGTGAAAGGGCCAACGTTCGAATAAAAACTTCACCATGATTTATTATAAGCACCGAGCTAGAGATTCAGCATTGTAAGTATGTACATAGGTACAGTTGAATCTCGATTATATGAACTAACTAAAACATGTTCTGTTCAAATTTTATATAGCTTCACATTATCGAGTAGAAAAAAAAACGCTTTTGAATAGCAGTTGTATGTATGTATAAATCAAAAACTTATAACGCAGTTTTTGGGCTCACATAACAAGTCACAAAAAAAATTCAACCAAAAAATGAACACTTGTCTGCCTCACCGGGCCAGACAAAATCAAAACGAGAATTCCCTCAAAATAGGTGAAGCAAGAAGAAAAGTCAAGACACAAAAATTTACCTTGATGCAGTCATGCAGTTTTGCACGTCGACCCCTAAAATTACTTTATTCGTGATCAGCATCGATAGTAATGTCAGTCCTGCCATGTCCGTCCGTTCGTCGGCAAAAATAAGGCCCTGAAGCCCCCAGCCATCGCGGATGTCAAAGCGCTTGGTCTGGAAAACTGGAAGCAGCGTGCCCGGGATCGCAAAGAATGGAAGGCTGCAGTGTCAGGCAGAGACTCTTCACGGGTTCGGAGCCCGTTAAGTAAAGTAAGTAAGAGCTTTACTTGAGGATGTACCTACAAAAAATTGTAATATAACATCCCAAAAGGCCGGGAACCATCCGCTAGTTTATTATATTTTCTTAAGAATTATCTATAATTTTCTGATTAGCATTATGGACATAAAGAGAAAAAGTGATCGATTTCGAAGAAAAATAAAACAATCTTTACAAAAGCAGTTTACACACTGTGTGTGTCTCTACCATAAAATGTATCTACGTAGAGATTTGGAAAAATATCAAACGAAATACCGTGTTTTGTAGATCTCTACCAAACCCTATACTGGATGTCTAAATTCACTTACGAATGTTTTTTTGTCTCGAGTAGACATAGACATTTGGTAGAGTGCGCAATAACATTTGACCATCTGTGTACACCACACACGCGAGCATATCGTGTTTCGTTTAGTTATAAAGTTGTACCTATATACATACTTAAAATATGTTCGATGAAAACAAAGGGCGGCTGCTACTGATAAAAATAAAACAAATAATTGTTGAAAAATGGAACATATGGGGATATTCACGTCTACCACAGAATCCTTCGTAATCAAGTTACAAATTGCACTGTTCCACCTCTTGCGAAAGTCTAACAAACATCTAAAAGTATCAATTTTCATGAAAAGCTCCTGAATCGGCTGGAAATTGTAAGTCCATTCCACTGTTTAGGCCGTTAATGCCTTATACGTATTTTTAAATGTTGACCCTGGCCATTTTCTTGTTGCACCAAATCATCGACCAAGTGGAAGAAAGCAAAAGCATGACGGATGACTGGACTATTAGCTCCATACGCCCCATATTCAGGAAGGGCGATCCTATGTCTTGCATAACTGTCGATGCGTAGAATGTCTCAAGACGTTCAACGGCAGATCAACAGTAGACCAACTTTTCACAAAAGGCAAATCTTGGAAGAGACCAAAAAATTTGAAGTCAAACTATCTTTTCATTCACTTTTAAGCCGCATATGATAGCATTTATAGGCCGGTCAAAACTGATCCAGTATTACCAACTTCCGTTTGGCAAAACAAATGGTTTCAAAACTCTTAACTCAAATGACTAATTGCATGCTCTATCGGACCGTATATGTACCTACCAGTTTTGGACGGTACGGTTTTGTTTTTTCATATCACAGCTCTCCTAATTGCTTAAATTTCTGAATCAATTTAACAATTGCTTGCAAGGTGTTTTACTTTGACCGAGAAAACTTCCACATTTTCAAACAAAAATGTCAGCTCATTCCTGGCAATATATTTCATATGAAACTTCTAATTTAAATATTCCCCTGAAAATATAAATTCATAACACTGGCCTAGATACCTATAAATCGATCAATTCAAGCGTTTATTATATGAACTCTGTCTGCAAGACAACGTTTTAAAATAGGAGATTATCTTCCGCGCACTCCTCATTAGTGGTATTACACCAGATCTCGAAAGGAGCCCATCATTTTAAAATACACATAAACTCTTTATAAAAGTTTCGCCATCTTTGCCAAACTAGAGCCCAATCTTTTTGTGTTGATGTCTCAGCCTAACAAAAGTCAGCACATTCCATTCGAAAACTACATATTGATTTCGTTACTAGATTACAAATGGAACCTACGAACTTCGAAACCAGTTGAGTAGTTGACCTTTCATGTAGCGCACAGTCATATAAATACATCATAGGCATGTATATAATATGTACTATGTAATTCACATTCTAATATCCGCTTTAATTAAGGTTAATTACGTAGATTTGTTAATAAACAAATATACTTGCGGGATGAAGCAGTTTTCTTAAAATTGCAGTTTTTCGCTTCTGTCAGTAGTTGAGTCAATTGGGTTGGGGGGCATTCAGTCATACTGCTTAGTTGCAATTTGACCGTGGATTGGTTGAAATTGAAATGTCCGAAATCGTAGGTTTTTTTTAACTTAATGTCGTTTTACATTGGTAATCTCAAATGCCTCCTGGCTCTCGGAAAGTTTTCCATTGGCATTCGAATGAGAAACCCTTCTTCTGAAAAGAGGAGAAATTTGATCCTGGATTTCAATGAAGAATTAAAACCAGAATCACTCATACTCGGCAAATGTCATTTTTGTTTAGCTGCATTTGAACTGAAAACATATAACAAGTTTAGTAAAACAAACAAAGAAATACTTTTATAATGGATATTCTTATGGCGTTTTTTATTTGCTGTCATCCTTTTCATTATCTTTATCGATATCTATGTAGATGATGATGATGCGACTGTCATTGAACTCTGGGAAGGAATTTGGGGAAAAAAAAACAAGTTCAAAACTTCCTTGATGATGTCAAGAAATATTTAGAGAAAATGGACCCATTCATAAATGCAAAGCAGGAAGTACTGTGCAAATTGAAGTTGATTTACGTCGAATTTACGTCGATCGCTGTCATTTTAATAAGTAATATTATAGATTGTTCTCAACCATTAATAAATATGATAAATTGTTCTTACCTATTACTTTTGCGTAATAAAACTCTACATTTACGAATTCTCTGCTGATGATGAAAATTGATGCATTTGTGAACTGTCTGCTTAGTACATCTTGCGCAATATTGCATTTTTGAATGGGCTCAATTTGTTTTGACGTCTCAGAAATACAACGATACACAAACTACTAACTCAAACTTCAAAACATGTGTTTCCTTGTTCCATTTGCATTCCGGATCAGAGAGTTCTACCGAATTATCAATAGAAAATGACAGAGGTAGGAAATAAGGAATATAGATCGTGAAACGTCAAACAAAATCCAACACAAACAAGCGAACATTTTTGTTTTGTTTGCATTTTATATTAAAATGAGTAATAAATTCACAATTGCATTATTCGGTGGAACGGAAACGGTATGTTGAGCTAATTAAATGCCTACCTTTATAGCTTACTTAGGTAATTAGGGTACAACCAATAAAGTAGAATTTACTACTTCCAAAACACAATGCTGTCTTCCGTCATAAAGGCTCCCAGTTATAGCCAGACCAACGCAACCGAAAAAAAATGTTTTTCTTTTTTGGGGCACTTAAACTTAATAAATTAACATATCTTGGAATTATAAAATGATTTTATCAGCTAAAAAAAATTAGCAATAGTTGAACTTTCAATTTTCTAGAAAAACAATTTATAGATTTTTCAGTAGAAACAAATCGTTTTTCTTTTCAACTTCTCAGTGAATTCAGAAAAATGATACAAATTGTTCCTATGATGTTTTCGATTAGTTTCTTAACTGTTCCACATTTTACGCATTGCTATAACTAAGCCGTAAAGAAAAATCGCCATAGCCTGTCATTACCCATGAATTGCACTTGAATCGTTAAAGCCGGATGAATTGTTTGGAATGTGTGTTAATGACAAACCCTAGTTGCAATGATCACATACCTATTCGATGTAGTCAAAAACGCTGCGAAATATCTAGGCGCGTCTACAAAACCAATATTTTATAAAATGCAATTTAGCATTTTTTTTTCTAATCATTATTCTTTACAACAATGCAAATAATTATTTCCTTAAAATATCATAACACTGAATTTGTGTATAATAAAGTATAGTTAGTAATATTTCTATTTAAAAATTCAAATAGTGATTCAAATGCTACTTCATAAATAAAATTTAGAATTATGTGGGGTACGCGATATTTAAATGATTATTGTTACATGGCTATGATATTACAAAACACGAAAAAAGCTATACAATGATTTTTGAAAAAAATAAAAACTGTAAATAAGCAATACAAGGCAGCAAAAATTTTATTTGAATCCAGAACCTGATATACAACGAAAAGCCATAGGAAACTTATCAAACAACTTGCAAGACACGATGGAGTAGACGTTTCTAAAATGAATGGTACGGAAAGTGGTAACCGGAACGTAATTGTCAAGATTGCTTCGCAGAGTACGGACGTCAGCTTAGGACTCTGCATATAAAATAACTTGGAGACTTTTTAAAATAGTACAAATATCTGACCGAAAGGATTTTTAATGATCTAAAGAGGGGCATAGAGCGAGTCCAACTGTTAGCACCGCAGATTTTCCTCATAGCACACTTATGCAGAACGAAAAGAGTTAGAATTTTTGGAAGGTAGGCTCCACATCAAATTATACCATAATAATAATGTTTATTAGTTCCTTAAACTTTTTAACAAATAACTACAATTTTCTTTCTTTTTCATATTGAAGTTTTGAATGGAAAATGCCGAATCAGGCTGTGCTTAAAGTTCTGGTATCACAAATATGTTTGGACCAGCTCATATTTTGATCAATTAAAACACCCAAGTACCGTACCTATTTAAAATTATCAAATCTTTCTATCTTAAAACAATTTTGTTACTGCAAACATAACGCTTATTGAAAACCACTAAGGAACCGTCCCCAGTACATGTGCAATTTAGCATTTTATATCGTACGCAATTTCCATCGCGAAAGTAGATTTTAAAATCTGGAAATTCTTATATTCTTAACCCTCTACTGAATACGAAGCCAAATATGGCTTTTCACGTTTTTTTTCCTTTTTTACTCCTTATTCTCACAAAAAAAATATCTTTATACAACACAATTCTCTTCTATGCATTTCTGAGAACACATAGCGGTACTTTTCGCGCGAGTGCGACAAAAAACAACGAAGATATTCCTACTTGTAGGTCAGTGGTTTGCTTGTTGTCATTGAAAACGAAAGCGTGAAAAATTTTATTATTTGAAAAAATTATGACTTTGGTGTACAGTGAGTTGTCATAAAAATATATTCGAGATTGGATACTTATTTCTCTTCGCCACAAATAAAATTTTATTAAAAAAAAAATATTATCTTGCTCGTTTGAGAGGTAAAACTGCAGAAGCCATATTTGGCTTCGTATGCAGCAAGGGGTTGTAAATCTACACATTTTGTTCACTTGACTCTTGTTGTGGTGCACATGTTTTTTTCGTTTTTTATCGTTTCGTATGTTACTTTTTTGCTTAGAAAAATGGAGTGCCGTCGTTTTTATGGAGGATCATCATTCCTTAATCCCATTCCTGGAGACGAGTTAATGTTACAATCTATATCGATCACACAATATACAATGTTACAATGTAACATTCAATGCCCAGTCACAGCAACCTGAAACAACAAACCGAAACAATAAACATAGATTTCAAGCTGAAGTCATAATGCACTTGACTCAGCAGATCATAAAATGAAACCACTTGTTGGGGACTTGCAGAGGAGATCCAAGCCAGTTCTTAAGTATAACCCAAACGGAGAAGCCCGGTTAGTTCCTAAGTAGAATTCTAAGTGTAAAAGTGTAGGGAAAAAATAAAGATCTTTTTTAAAACAAAAAATGAGGAAGTGATTTTTTAATTGACGGATCGCGAAGCGATGATGAATTGGTTGGAAATTCAGATGTGGAGTTGGAGACAGAATTGCATATCAATTGGCGCGTTCAATTTGCAAGTTAACTGCAAGTTCACTACTAATTAAATTTCTATAACTTGCCAAACGATGGTCACGTGAGTTATTTGATCAATGAGAAAAGGTAAAATAGTAGTCACTAGTAGTTGACTTGTAAATTGAACGCGCCCAATGATCAAAGTGTCAACGTTACGGTTGAGGAAACGGAATCAGATTCAGATGATGAGCCTCTTGCAGCGTTGAAATCAAAATCCGTGAAAAGCAAGACAAACAAAGGACAACGATGAAGAGCTTTTCAAATTTGCAGGATCGGCCGAGCTTCCACAATATGTAAAAAAAACTAGACACCATCAGACTTTTAAAAAAAAAATTCTGATGATTTGTTGGCCTTCATTATAGAGGAATCTAATAAAAATGCCCGCCAAGATGATATAAATAAGCCAGCTAATATCACAAAGAACGAAATGGAACAATTCATCGGGATGGTGATATTCATGTCTTCCATCGTCCAGACATTACTGAAATAAGACGATAGGACAACAAATGACATGAAACAATAACGTGCATTAGGTGGGAAACTATCAAAAGGTCAATGCATTTCAACGATAATCAAAACTTCAAACCATTGTGAACAGAAGGACATGACAAACTCTTCAAAGTAAGACCCCTTTTGGAGAAAATAAGGGAACGTTTGCTGTTGATTCCAAAAGAAGAGTTCCTCGCCGTAGACGAACAAATTATTCCGATGAAATGCCGCCATGAACTGAAGCAATATAACCCAGCTAAGCCACATAAATGGGGCTATAAAAATCAAGTCCTTAGTGGAATTTCGGTATTATGTTACGATTTTGATTTATTTAACGGACACCAAAGCAATAAGTAACCTGACGAAGCGCCAGATATGGGGGTCAGTGGTAACGTTGTCACAAGGCTTACATCAACAGTTCATGAAAATGCTAATCCCAAGATTTTCTTCGACAACTGGTATAATAGTCCAAATTTGCAGGTTTATTCGTTGCAAAGTGGAAAAATGACTGTACTTTTCGTTCATATTCCTTGTGATACAAATATGTTTAGCGTCTTGGTGTTACTGAGGTGGTCCCCCCCCTTTTACTATTTGTGTCGGTATTTTAAGTAGAATGCAAACCAATCATATGCAGTACCAAGGAAACCGACGAAATGAACCTTGTTAAGACGAATGCTGTGGTTAACCATATCAAACGCCTTTGTGATATCCACTAACAAACCAGTGCAATGTTTTTTCTCACTAAAACCTTTATTAATTAAGGAGCAATATTGTAGAAGATCTTCTGTAGATATTCTTTCCCTAAATTCAAATTGCATAAGACTAAAAAATAATCCTTTTCAATTAACCTTACATTCTATTTTTGATAGCTTTTTCAAAAAATTTTGACATTGAAGACAACAAAGACATTGTATGCAAATTTTCTCGTGGAGACTACAAATAGTATTCTATGAAAAAGTTCTTTCTATGTATTGCTCAGTTCATTGCTTACGTACATGCGTAGTCAAATCAATCAATCAATTAATCAAAAAGCTTACTGTGGATAGTATTCTATGGGCTGCCATTTGTACAAAGTGTTTCACTATAGGACATTTCCACGATTAAAATATGAACCTAGTAAGCTAACAAATGCCTAGCCTTAATTTGTTCTTTCTACGAAAAGTGATACGAGGGCGGGTCAATAAGTCCGTGACTTTTTGAATTTCTGACCTCTTTACTGAAACGGCAACACTGCTCCTGTCAACAGGCATCTGTCAGTTGACTCCTGTCAAAATTTAAACTTGCTGCGTCAGTTAGTTTGTGTTTGACAGCTATTTTTATCAGACTACTCACTAATTTGAGGAGAAAATGGAAAAAAGTGAATTTCGTGTGCTTTAGTAAGCATTATTTCTTGCGAAAAAAAACCATTACCGAGACCAAGGCTAAGCTTAAAAAATACTATGGGGACTCTGCACCATCGATTTCAATGGCAAAAAAGTGGTTTACTGAATTTCGTTGTGGCCGTACAAGCACTGAAGATGCCGAACGTCCTGGACGCCCAGTTGAGGTCTCTACACCCGAAACAATCGAAAAAATTCACGATATGGTGTTGGCCGACCGAAGATTGAAAGTGCGAGAGATTGTGGAAGCCGTAGGGATCTCGCATGGCTCAGTGGTTTCAATTTTGAATGATCACTTGGGCATGAGAAAGCTTTCCGCAAGATGGGTGCCGCGTTTGCTCACAGTCGACCACAAACGCAATCGTGTAACAACTTCACAGGAAGGTTTGGCGTTGTTTAATCGCAATATGGAGGAGTTTTTGCCCCGTTTTGTAACCGTGGACGAAACATGGATCCATCACAACACACCAGAGACCAAACAACAGTCAAAACAGTGGGTTTCTAAGGGTGAATCGGCGCCAAAGAAGGCCAAGGTGGGTTTGTCAGCCAATAAAGTTATGGCGACTGTTTTTTGGGATGCACGCGGGATAATCCACATTGACTACCTTCAAAAGGGAAGAACAATCAATGGGGAATATTATGCCAACTTATTGGACCGATTCAATGACGATTTGAAAAAAAACTACCTCATTTGGCCAAGAAAAAAGTTCTTTTCCACCAAGACAATGCAAGGGTGCACACATGTGCAGTTGCCATGGCAAAAAACCATGAATTGGGCTATGAATTGCTCCCTCATCCACCCTAATCTCCAGATTTGGCTCCGAGCGACTACTTCTTGTTCCCAAACCTGAAGAAATTGCTTGGTGGAAAAAGATTTGACTCCAATGATGAAGTCATCTCGCAAATAAAGGCCTATTTTGAGGACCTCGACAAATCATTTTTTTTGGAAGGGATAAAAAAAATTGGAGAAGCGTTGGACAAAGTTTATAGAGCTCAAGGGAGACTACGTTGAAAAATAAAATATTTTTTTTATCAAAAAATCTGTGTTTTATTCCAAAAGTCACGGACTTATTGACCCGCCCTCGTATAATGCGGTGTGAAATATATCGCAATATTTAGCAAGAAATAATTCACCGCTTCTGATCTTGCTCAATTAAGATAATAATAAAAGGGATTCAAAAACGCGCGATAAAACTTTTTGACGATCGTGAAATCGTAAAATAGCTTGACGCTCCTAAGGACTTTTCACACAAATGCGACTTGCGCTAACAAACGATTGGACAAACTGCAGAGAAATCTACTATGAATGCATTCATAAACAGGAAATTTTCAAATGTTCCTATTCCCAAAGCACCATTTGTGATAAGTTCATCAAAATATATTAAAAAATAGAGTTCAAAACGTTTTAATTACCGAAATGCTGATTTCCAAACTATTTGCCGCAAACAACAACACCATTGCCGCGATTTGTCAAAGTTTAGTCAGAATCCACAAAATTTCCCCGCATTCCAGCTACCGAAGACTTAAAAAATCGTTCCAACTTAAGAATAATCGTTCGGACGCGGACTTTAAGAATAATCGTTCGGACGCGGGTAATTGGTCGCTCTCGTATGAATAATCCTTTTGTCATCGGCGCAATGTCTCCTGCCTGTATCGCTGTTCTATCGGTATTTCCACCACCAGTGATGAAACGAAATAGCTACATAGTTGCATTTCACACGTAGAACATTTCAACCGCAATACCCGCCATGCCAGGAAGCGTATTGCCATACTGTATATCAGCACAGGCATGCTTCACTTTGCAATAGACTAGTGTGCTTATAGAAATGCAAAGCAGAATACTTACTGTATCAGACCAAACGCTATTTTTCTGGGTTGGTCCTTGGCTGGTGTATGAGTCGAAGAGTCCAGAGTTTAAAATCCTTTTAACCGTAAAGCGGGCCACCCAGAAAAATAGGGCAAATTTCCTATCTACACAAACATATGATACGAGTAACATATTTTGCTTAAGCTTTTTTCGATTTTAAGGTACCAAGTTGTTCGGCACATAGGTACAACGGTTGTCTACGCTGATATAGAGTATGGCAATAGGCTGCCAGGATTGCGCATCAATTTCATAAATACAAAATACAAATACAAATACAAATTCGGCTTCCTGTGTGAAAGTAGAAAGTTAGGAATATTTTTGCATACGTCTTATGGTAGAAACACATCATCACTTCAACTTCGACTTCGACTTTGACACGAGCGCGAACTTCAGCGTTTAAAGTCGAGTCAAACACATTGAAAAATGCAACTTCGAGAGCGAAACAAAAAATGAGTGTATGTAAACAAAAGAGAAAATTATGTCAAAATACACACCCCTATTGCGAGTGTCAATCGACAATTAACTATTTTCAATGTGTTCTATTGTGAACGACGATTCTAAAGGATTTTGTCAATCACAGTCAATTAAAAAAATGAAAATGATTTCTTTAATTGACTGCGATTGGCAAAATCTTTTAGAATCGTTCGTTCACAATAGCACACATTGAAAATAGTCAATTATCAATTGTCGATTGACACTCGCAATAGGGGTGACAAGCAAACGAGAAAATTCGCTCAAAATATAAGCATTTGCATGTTGGGAAAACTGAAAACATCGCCTCAAGGTTGTTGGGATTTGCACCTTAACTTTGAATTTAGGATTTAGGTCTATCATTGAAGTCGAAGTTTAGGTTAAAGTGCTAATGTGTTTTTCACATTAAACAGCATTAGTTCTAAAACGTTAAAGGTTGTCAAAGTTGAAGATGGTGTGTTTCTACCATTACTCTAAAATCCTAGACAGTTGATCATTCAAATGGTATTAAGGATAGGCAAAAGACAATGAATTCGGATGTTTGATGGTGTACTACTTACAGTCTTGTGCAAACTAACTTTTAAACGCATTTGGTAGTAGGCTGGTTAAGTGCATCATGAATAAGTTGTGTCACATAATTTGTTTAACTTTTTTTTAGTTTTTTTTAAAGGTTTGGTGCAATAATAGAAATCATGTTTCTAGATACTGTGTTTGTAAAACCCTCAAAACCATCCACATTAGGAGCTCGGGCCTATGTGAGTGCTGCCTGGAGGCGGTTGAAACGGTATCTCACTTCATCTGTGAATGTCCGGCTTTTGCCAGAATCAGGCTCACCACTATATGCAAACAATTCGTCAACGAAGATGAGATGGGGGACATTGAACTTGCTAATATTCTTCGCTTTGCCAAGGCTACTGGTAGGTTCTCCCTCACTGTATCTTACTAATCGCCAATAACCAGCGAGCGGGCAGCTATGCTGAAGTACAATGGACCAAGTCTTAGTGCTTGTCATCTACTGATGACCCCACTGCACATACAATACAATACAATACAATTGTAAAACCCTTGGAACTAAAATATGAATATAGCCGTGTTTCTTTGCACGCGGATATAGGGATAATTTGAAATTTGCATGTAAAATACAACAACAACGTATCGTATATACCCTAACTTTAGCGGGGATAGTTATCGCGGCTTCCAAAATCCATTTTCTTCGT
The DNA here is from genome assembly GCA_949715645.1 of Portevinia maculata. Lineage (NCBI taxonomy): Eukaryota > Metazoa > Arthropoda > Insecta > Diptera > Syrphidae > Portevinia > Portevinia maculata. The sequence goes on along the minus strand of OX454525.1, from coordinate 395,701,736 downwards.
TTTTGATGAATCCTTCCGATGAATTTTTCAGGAAATGTCAAAGTTTGACAACCCACCGACCACTCACACATCCCGCCGAATATTTTATTTGTGATTTTATTATTATTATTTTTCAAACTTCATTTTAAGGGTAATTGAATTTAGCAAATCTGTTAATGTGAAATTGTTTTTCATAATTTTAGAATATGCTTGGCATCAATTTCTATTGGCGGAAGTAAATATTTTTCAATTTCAGGATTTTCAATACAAATTTCTTAACTACAACTTACAGCTGTGTCACGGTGCATGGCATAGGTGCAAGTGTGCTGCCAAGTTTTTTTTGATGAATTCTTAAGCGGCTATAGTCGTTTACTGATGCCATCCCTATATCCGCGTGCAGAGAAACACGGCTTATATCGCTGCAAAAAGGGGAAAAATGATTGCATTACATGAGCAAACATTAAAAACTATTAGGGAGTTTTCGGTTGCTGTTGGAGTACCAAAGTCAAGCGTTTCCAGAAAAATCGTGTTGCTCAAGACTACCAGATCAATTACGAAGAGCCGAAAGGGCCATTGCGGTGGAAAACGGAAGACCAGGGCTCATGCTGATAAAATGTTCGCCCGAAAAAGCGGAATTAACACTGGAAAGACAAGTGGCAATCTTCAAATGTACTTCGCGTCACTTGAAGTGCAGGTTGATTGGTCTACTGTTCGACGGCGGCTCCTTGAAGTGGGTCGTAAGGCCAGAAGACTATTAAAAACGCAATATTTGACACGCTCTATGCAAAACAAAAGATTTCAATGGTTTAAGAAACATAAAAACGCGATATTTGACACGCTCTATGTAAAAAAAAAAGACTTCAATAGTTTAAGAAACCATAAAAATAAGACCTAAGAGGATTGCAAAAACGTAAAACGACACTTCGGAAACCAGCGATACAGAATAAGCCTCTTTGGAAGAAAAGACAACAAAAACTCTGATCTGGTCATTTTGTCAAAGCCCCTAAACACCCACCCAAGTTAGTTTTTGGGTCGTTTCAACCCTGAAGGTGCTGAACGCTTAAATCCGATCAAAGGCATGATGCATAGCACCAAATATACAGATGATTTGACCAAGAGGCTACTGTCTAAAATTCGAAGGCGAATTCCAACCCAAGAAACAGTTTTACAAGGTCATGCTCCTTGCAACACGTCAATAAAATTAAGCAATTCTTCACGGAGAATAATATCAATGTTTTAAAATGGCCTGGTATCTCGACTGACCTCAATCCGATTGAGAATCTGTGGGCTTTATCTAAAGTGAGGCCTAAAAAACAAACTAATTTAAACAATAACCGAGGCATGGTTCCATGACGAAAAAATAAAAAAATATTTGCGGAACCTTAGTAACATCGAGCTTCAACGTGTCAACCCACGGATTCGCATGCACACTTGCGCGACAGCTTTAAAATGTAAAATTTTTAATGTGATTTCTTCCTATATTTACCTTTTACGACAAACTCTTATTGGGGGCGCTGCAGTGCTATTCGTATTCCGTCCTTGCACAACAAACTATTAGCAAACAATATGTGGAACGAAATGGAAAATGTTAAAAAATTTGCTGGTCCCAATTAGTTTGCACAAGACTGTAGCTATTTATGCTTACCAACAAAACACATACAATTTGAGAACAAGAAAAGTATCCTAAAACGAACTACCCCCAAAAACAACTTGGTTGATGTGTACCTATATCGCCACCCCATTCCTACCACTGCCCAACTGAAGAAAAAATATGTAATAAAAAAAAATACATGTCACCCCAACATCTGTGATTTAACACAATCTAGTACATTTGGAATGGGAACAAATTTACTAAAATTATATGCTATAATTTCGGGCTTACCTCTGAGACTGACTCCTCATCGGATTCAGATAAATCTGTGACCCTTGGCGGTGGAAATACTTCAGTGTCGGTATCCGAATTGTCACTGGTGATGATGTTCTGCAGAGCGGTTGAGATTGCGTTCACAATTCCAACGGATGACGACGACAACGATGAATTTGATGATATCGGAGACGACGTTGAACAGGATGAATTTTGCTGCTGGCTTAGGCCTCCGGATGTGGTTTGGGTTACTACGGTAGCTGTAGAGGATGCTGTTGGTATATTGCAGTCACCAGCAGTACTAGTACTAGCGCTAGGGGAGGCTGGTACTGCTGCATTCTCTGTTGCACCACCGCACTGGTCACTACCAACACCAATGCTTACGCAGCCACCGCATATGTCTGTCGACGTTTGCTGGTGTTGCTGCCTGGGCAATGGTGGTGGTGGCGGTTGTTGTTGGTGCAATTGGTGTTGCTGCTGCTGCTGTTGTTGATTGCAAGCGGATGATTTCTTACTACTTACTAAATTATTATTAGTTTTCGTTGATATGACCGTTGCAGCAGCAGCCGATGTCGATGGCAATGTCGTAGAAGTTGATGGTGCGGAGGTGGATGCGGATGAAGAAGCGGCGCAAGAATCATTTCTAGCAGCAACGGCAGCCATTATGGTGAGAGAAGACGATGTAATCGCCGTTGTCACCAATTTAGACACATTTTTGCCATTTGCATTTGCACCACGGCTGTTATTTATATTACTACTACAAATACCAGTACTACCACTACCACTACTGACCCCAACACCACTACTACTACTACTGCTGCCTCCTGCTCCTGTGGTACTGCAGGTTGCGGCTGTTGTCGTGCTGTTCACACAACTGTCACTGTTCTTTTGATTTTTTAAATGATTTTTGTTGAAATTTTTATTGTTTTGATTATTGTTGTTGCTATTGTTTATCGCGGCGGAGGAGGTGCTACTACCACCTCCGACCGAGTTTTTGCACGACTTTTTAGTCATTCCTAATGCGACGTTAGTATTGTTGTTCTTTTTTTTTGATAACAACGACGTCGATGGCTGCGATAAATTTGATGATTTTGACTTTGTCGTCGTTGCCTTTGCCGCTGTTGTTGGCGTAGTCGTTTTAGCAGTTGTTGTTGTTGCTCCTGCTGATATTGGTGAATCGTCGATGACAGGGATGGATGTATTGGTTGAATTACCACACACATTTAAATCGGTTTTTTTATCGGATTCATTATTCATTTTTTTCTTTCTCTTTCCTTTTACTTCTTTTTCACTTTTTTTTCACTTTTTATATATTTTTCTTAAGAAATTAATTAAAAATTATGTACTATATTTTAGTTCAATTAAATTCACAAATGAAAAACAGAAATGAAAAGAAATATGTATGTATTTTCTCGACCTGCGAAGAGGGAAGAAAAATCACAATTTTTTTTGTATTCCTTTTTTGCAAAATGAAGAGAAATAATTTGTTATCCAATATTGTTTCCCTTCATTTCATCACCAATAACGCAGAACGCAAAGCAAAAAAAAAATGTTAAATGAAAAAAATATATAATTCCGACCAAATTTTTCGCTTTTTTCTCTCGTTTCTCCGAACATGAGAATTTTTTTTCTTTTCTAATGAACTCTGGCTCCAGCACTTACACATTAACACAATAGACAGCTTAAGAGAGAAAAAAAAGCAAAGGGCAAAATTTTCAATTCGATTTTTGGGCTATTTGCGATTAGCGTAACGAAATGAAAACAATATTATTGAATTCACAAACTTTTTTAATTGTATTTTCGTATATTTTTTGCTGTTACCGATTAAATTAAACCGCAATATTTATAACTTTATTACAGCGATTTCGTGTCCGTCATTTTCTCGAGTCAGGATCGCCATCATGTCTTCCGGATGCATATTGCTTTGCAGCGTAGCACAGCGGCAAGTAGTGGAAAAACTGCAATAATATTCTAGTAATAATTGCTGTGGCATCAAGCGGTGAATAGGGATTTTTGAGTCACAGGGTGATGTAAAGCTGTTATAATAATTACAGGCGAATTAATTAAAATAACTTTATTTGCCTCAAACTCACAAATTGACTACAATGTGGATTAAAAGTTAATTCATGGCTCTTCCACTTGTCGCTTCCACTTTTCTGTGGCCAATATGAAACATGGAGGCAGTATAAAAGCAAGTTAGAGGGCATGACACACAAAAATCCAGATTCGACTGAAATTCAAAAACTTCACCCATTTTGTGTGCGCGATACGACAATAAGCGTTTTTTGGTGAATACCCATTTAAAGATGTTCTCCAATCAGCCGATTCCTCAGACCGAAAGCATTTTTGGTTTGAAAACTATGCTGGATACGTCCACAGAGTGTTTGCATTCCCTTCGCAATCTTGATATTCCTGTGGTGATGGGATTTAATAGTTATTTTTGTAATATTTCAAAAATTACCACCGTGCAATAGTGGGAAGGGCACTTCGGAGCGAGTAAGGAGTTGCCATCGTTCGATGAGCTCAGCAAGTTTCTTGAAAAAAGGTTGCGTACTTCCGAAGTCGTTGAACAGCAAAAGCCAAAGTCAAAAGCCTCTTTTCAAAAGGGCCCAGCAATAATAACCGCGTTCCATGTTAGGCAAAATAAAGGTCAACATCCAATTCACACCTGCAATCGATTTCTTAAATGAATATCGTTGAAAAGAGCGATGTTGTTAATAAAATTGATGTTTGTAGCAACTGCCCAGCGTATAGCCATACCGACAAGCAGTGTCCCAGTCAGGCTCGTTGCTAATTTTGTCAGCAGAAACACCACTCACTATTAAACCCCAAACTCCACTCAAACATGTCTAACACCCATTCTACACCATCAGTTGAGTCACATACACGCCCTACACCACAACACATCGGCTGCTAATCACCCAAACAGTCACACTTCAATTGAATAATAAAATATGAGTTTTTGCTTCTGTGGATAAAAAAATAAATTATGTGTGTTATTTTCAAATGGGACATCAACACAATACAAATAAAGCAATCTCGTTTTATGTTTCATTGGGCATTTGCATGAAATCTGAAGAAAATATCTTTGTTGCAGTTTCGCATGTTTCACTGAAGAAAAAGAGCAATCCGAAACGACAGTTGCGATCTCAAATTTGTAAGATATTCACTCTGTAATTAACCAATATGTACATACAAATAGCATTGTGTCAAACGTCGAAGTGAGGAAAACTGGGTTTTGATTTATTGTGCACCCTTACCAATTCTAGTCAACTGATGAGAACCAACATTTTTAAGCTATTGCTATAGCTTTTTTCACGGGCTTTGATCGCGGTGACCGAATCAGGAAATTTCGTAACGAAAATAAAACCTAACACCATAGCAGCTGTTTGTGAGAAAGTATATAGGTGGATAGGTAGCCACGTGAGTTAATCGGTTCTCGTTGCAGGTGCAGGAACAACTGCAATTGAAGCAGCAACAAAGACAACAACAGCAACAACAGCAACAACAACACCAACAGCAACAACATCAGCAGCAACAACAAAAACAACATGAACAACATCAGCAACAAAACCTGCAATCAGGGCAGCAACCGCAGGTACAGGCGCAGCAACAACAGCAGCAGCAACATAAAAAACAGCGGAGGCCAAGAATTCCACCCATAAATGTAAGTAATTTCGATATAATAGACAGTATTAGACTATGTAAATTAATTACAAAAGACTTTCATGTCAAAAGGCTATCTGCCAACAACCACATAATTATATGTGATAAAATAGAGGATTACCATAGGGTGCGCACCGCCCTGGGAGAGGTTAAGACCGAGTACTTCACGTACACCCCAAGGGAGCAAAAGCTAAAAACCGTGGTATTGAAGGGAATTGATCCCTCAATTAAAACGGAGGAGCTTGAAAGAGAGCTAAAGAATTTTGAAAGCGACGACCTCAAGTTCGTGGGGGTCAAGCCGTTTTCTTCAGCTGTGGCAAGGGGTGGTAACCGTTACTTACCATTCTTTTTAGTGCAGCTCACTCCCGACAGCAAAATTGACAGGCTGCGAAATATCCGCTACCTGTACTTTCATGCTGTAAGATGGGAGAAAATAAAAAGGTCAGATCGCATACTTCAATGTATGTGTTGCCCAAGGTTCGGGCACGCCGCAGCTAACTGCAACATGCAGTTCAGATGCGTAAAGTGCGATATGAACCACAAACATGGTGAATGTCCTCTTGGCAAGGAAAGAGTCGAAGACCGGAGTGTCCTTTCTTGTGTGATCTGCAGGAACTCTAGGCATCCCGCCAACTTCAGGGGTTGTCCAAAGTACCAGGAGCTGAAAAAGCGAGTCCAGGCCCGCAAACAGCAGTCTGAAGACGATAGGCGTCAGAGGAGTCGCTCGTTCTCAAATTTTGTGGCACCCAACGTGTCCTTTGCCCAAATGGCAGCTGGACCGGGTCAAGCCCAAATAACATTAAACCTGCCAAAGGCAGCCCAAAAGGCACCAGAGGTGGATCTGGACTTAAAGTCGATCCTTCTGTCTCTGCACGGAAATATCGACAAGTTCCAGACACAATTAAATGAACAAGCGGCCCGAATCGACTTTATCTATTCGGAGCTGTTTGTGGGGTCTGGTGTGCCATAAATCAAATGGCTACGCTGGATGAGGGGAACTTAAAGATCCTTGCTGTGAATGTGAATGTTAATTCACTAGTCAGGATCGAGAAAAGAACGTCACTTGCCAATTTGTTGAAAACCGAAAACCCGGATGTGCTTTTGGTTAGCGAAACTAAGCTAAATCAGAAGCACAAATTGGGATACAAAAATTATCATGTAATAAGAAGAGACCGGCCTCACTCCACTCAAGGAGGTGGGGTTGGAATCTTAATTCAAAAAGGCCTGCGCCATAGGGTTATATATAGCGGGGACGTGCGTAGGTTCCAGTTGTTGGAAGCATGCATTATATGCATTCCTCTCCATAGCCGGAGGAGAGTGTATGTGGTGTCACTTTACGCACCTGCAGCACCTCCACCCAACCAATTTATGACAGAGCTCGAGACACTTTTTCGTAGTCTGCAGCTGTACGCGGAGGAGAATTATTACTTCTTGGCCGGAGATATTAATGCCAAACATGCGGCATGGGGAAATGTTACTGCAAATCCCAGGGGCAACCAGTTTCACGACTGGTGGCGCCTCAATATGATTGAGTACAAACTCGAGTTGTACGCGACGGATATCCCTTCTTTCCCAAGAAGCGGTGCTTTCCTGGACTTGGCCTTAACGGACGCAAGACTTCAACTGACAACCATAGACCAATACACGCGGAACTGTTTGCGTGCGTTTGAGTACGATAGTGACCACTACGGACTCGCCGCCGCAATACGGATCCCGAACGAGCAAACGCTGCTGGAGGAGTACGAAGCAGTGTGTTCATTCGATTATCGGAGGGCACAATGGTCGCGCTTCTCCAGATTGTTAAAGCGAGATATACGTTCGAGTGGGATCGACCCACCGACAAACAGCAACATGACAAATGATGACATTGATCGGCATTTATTGCAAATGGACGACGCCATCAAACGAACAATGGAACGAACTATTCCTCGGGTAGGACGTTCCGACGACGACCAGACAGAAAAGTACAGAAACCCTACAATCGACGCACTATACCGACAGAGAAGTGGACTGCTCTCGGGGCTTAAACGGCTGTACAGGCAATTTACTGATCGCGACGACCCGGAGGTAAGGATGCTGAAGTCAGAGATCCGAATCTTGAAACAGCTGATAAAAGAAAATTACAGAAAATCTGTAAGTCTGTATTGGGGCAATAAAATTCGGGCTATTAAAACCTGTAGTCCGAATATGTTCCCACAGATAAATAAGTTGTTCAGAAGGAAAGATCACAATGATACTCCTTGTGTTCGAATCTCCCAGACAGCAGAGAACAGACAGACAGTACTGACTGTTGGAATAAGTCCAGAAAGTGTCGCTTCAAACGACGATTTTTTCGTGGTCGAGGACCCACAGGAGAAAGTGGATTTGCTGGGCGCTTGTTTCGAGGCCGTGTATACGGTGAACAATCCTGTTCGCCGTAACCACGATATTGAGAATAGGGCTCTAGTGAGCCACTTCTATCTGCGCACCGAACTTGAGAATTGGCGATCTGAGACTAACGGATTCACCGTGTTTACTGATGAAAACCATGCTAATGCAGTTGTCGCCAATGGCCGAGATGCATCGCACTTGTTCGTGTCGAAGGATGATCTTCTGTGCATCTTCGAGTCGCTAAAGAATAAAAAGTCGGCGGGGATGGATGGTGTCCCAAACGTCGTATTGAGACACCTGCCTTTGGAGGCTGTAGATATTTTCACCACGCTGTTTAACAATGCGCTGAATAATGCACATTATCCGGCGCATTGGAAGGTAGCTGTGGTACACCCTATCCCGAAAAAATGTAAAGATAGGACGAACCCTGCCAATCTCCGGTCGATTAGCTTGCTTCCGAATATTAGCAAGGTCTTTGAAAAAGTTGTCAATAGAGCCCTGTTAAAGTGGGTCGAGGACAATAACATAATTCCGGAAAACCAGTTTGGTTTCAGGGCGAGGCATGACACTATTAATGCCGCGTCGAAACTGGTTTCCGGCATTCAGTGGAATAAATGCAAGAACCAATGCACGGGTGCTTGTCTGGTTGATTTTGAGAAGGCTTTCGACACCGTATGGTTAGAGGGACTTTTCTACAAGTTGACCAGGCGGGGGATGCACAAACCTTTGCTACGAGTATATGTAATTTATAATATGCTTATGGGAAAGAAGTTCGTTGTCAAATGTGGCAACGTGACTTCGAGCAGAGTCTTTGAAATTAAAAACGGTTTACAGCAGGGGGCGGTCAATTCTCCGATCCTGTTTAACATTTACACGAGTGATCTGGTTGGTTCACTCAGACATGCTATAGCGTATGCCGACGATTTGGTGGCAAACAGATCAGGTCCTAAAATCGAGGTCATTAATATCCTTTTGCAGCGTGACTTCGATCAAATTAAGCGATATTGCGACGACTGGAAGTTGAAAATCAACTTTCAGAAGACGGAAACAATCTTGTTCAGAACTCCATTGGCTGGGGCCTCTAGGGATACCAGAAAAAACTGGAAGAAATTTGCCATTATTGGACAAAATGGGCAGCCGTTGGCGGTGAGAATCGAAGTTAGATATCTAGGTATCTGGCTTGACCAGTATCTGTATTTCGATAGACATATAGCTGCTTGTCTTACTGGGGCCAAGAAGGCTTATGCTCTGACAAGGAGACTGTTTCATAGCAGTCAACTTGACTCCAGAGTGAAGGTCAAATACTATCCAAACAAGGTCCTATACGATGGGGCTCAGTTGAATAGGATTGACAATTTCCTTATTAAGGTGACTCGAATGCACGTTGCAAGGGCGATGGCCAGCGACAATAGCCTGATCTTTGGGGCTTACTACCCCAATGAAATGTACATAGAGAGTACGCTCCGGTCTGGCTTTATCCCGCCGGAGGCATTTATCCATATTGATGCAAAAGGGCTGGTACAGACGAGGGATGGTATCCCGGTATTATACCACCGCTACCGCAGCGCGAGAGATAAGCGGCTCATCCGCGGCGAGGGCATCGCCAATGCTCATGAGCTCCTCCGTTTTAGTACCGCAATATCGGAAAGGGATCAATTCGACACGGAAAAGCAATTCGCCGAGTTTTGGTGGCTTGTTGAGGGGGGAGGGGTCAACATGCCCTCCCAGGACGGTGCGTTACTCTAGGTAACATCCTTTTAGCTTATAAGTTAGATTAAGTTAGCTAGGGCGTTTTTGGGAGAGGCCGGGCTCGCCAACGTGTGGTGGTGCTTCCGGGAGTTGACTGACGCTGTAAGGCCTCAGTCGGCTCACGGCGGCGCGTGTGCACGTTGACGACTGCCAGGCACCCGGAAAGCAATTAGGATTTTGACCAGTTGTTGCGCAAGGCAACAAGTGTTCAGAATCCTAATTATAGTTAGAATATGTTAGGTAGTTTAAGTAAGTAGAATAGGTAGTTTGTAATTTGTTTTATATAAAAATATAAAATTTAAATAATGATGCCGAGTTTTATTTAATTTTCTCGAGGAACACATATGTAGGATTAGTTCGTAAAATAGTTTTTAGGCCGAAAGACAATAATTATAAGATATAGTTAAGTTTAGGGCGTCCGCATAAGGATCAATAATCTAGAATAAGTATCCTGTTAATTTTAAGTTAGATTTAATCATTTTTGTCTAGTATGTAAGTTGATATAAGCCAATAATTAATAAAAATGAATTTAAAAGTAAAAAAAAAATCGGTTCTCGTCAGATCACCGCAATTAAACGACGTAGGGCGCGTTTATTACGTAGATGGAGAACCGTTTGAGAACAACTGCGTGTCGTTGTTTTTTTTTTTTTTTTTTTGATTGTAAACATCTTTGCTCTCGGTAGGGGCTAGTTGGAAATATCGAGCGTCACCGTCATCGGTAATGCAACGCTGACGAGCCTACATGTTTGCACATCTTTTTTGTTTATAGGTAATACACATTAATGCTGCGCAGAGAAAGTATATATGATATTATATCTATATAAATGTACATCGCGCGAAATTCGATGATCAAACTCTTAATAACGTTCTTTTTGTTAAAATTTTTTAATTACACTATTTATACCTAATTATTTATACCTATTATTTATACCTAGCTATTTTCGTTTTATAGAGAAGAAAAACTTAAAGAGCTAAAAAGACAAAGATAAAAAATTCTATGCAATAGCTTTACTGCGGCAGTCCCCGAGTGCCACTCACTTTTTTTTTTTGAAAATAATAGAGCGATTCTAGATATTGATAGCAATTCCTTCAATTTGCAATAAAAAACGCTAGCATTTTAAGTATTGGTTGCTATAACGGGGGCTTAAATATATAAAATGCTACTACTGCAACACTCAACCGATTGAACGCGACCTTTGGTTTTCTGTCTGTTTTCCAGCAGTTTGACTAAACTGCTGAAATCGTGAGAAATATAACTTTTAAAAATTTAATATAATCAAAAGTATTGTCTGAATCTCTTAATAAAACAAGCAACACGAATAAATGCAATAAGCACCAACAGCAATACAAAAAAAGCGAAAAAACGATTCTAAATATATATTATCAGTTGTGTGCACACATACTCTTATGCGGTAATTGCATGTAAACCCGGCAAAATCTTGCGGTGTAGCTATAGCTAGCTAATTAGAAGAGTAGATTTCGTAGTTAGACATAGGTACTCTTAAGATCACATAAAGATTAATTTTTGTGAAAAGTATAAAAATGCTATTTCCAAAGATTGTTTCTATTGCCATACTATTAGTTTTAATTATACAAACAAATGGAGATAAAAAGAGTAGCAAAAAATACTCCAGGGAAGCGAATGTTCCATATTTAACCACCGAGAGTTATGACCCCGATTTTAGGAATCTCCAGCGACCATTTCGAATTGCGAAATTGAATTTAGTTTGGGCCAAGGCGCAGCATGTAAGTTAAGTAGTTTGTAGTATGTTGGAAATAAGATTTAAAAATAAAATTTCAGAGACTCACTGAACCGAAACTAAAATCGTTGTACATGGAACTGAAAATTCATGACAAAGAGGAAATCGCTTGGAAGCAGCTAAATTCCCAGCACAAAGACAAAGAAGGTCTCAAAGAAGCTGAGCTTAGGCAAAAGCTTGTCGGAATCATGAGTAGCTACGATTTATTGGATCATTTTGAAGACACGCAGGATCCAGTTAAGACCAAGCCGTTCAAGGTAATGTGCCGTTGATTTGATAACTGATTCGTAACTGTTTTTTCATAATGACCCATAAGGTTGCCGCTATGTACACATTTAATACGTCTTTAACATTGAACAGTGTTTGGTATTTTAAAAACTTAAATTGATTTAATTGTGTTGATATGTTTGTGGGGTCTGAAAGTGTTCGCTTGCATGGGGCCTTCTGGTGCATTGTGGTCCACCTCTACATAATTCAAAAAATATTATTTTAATAATATATTACGGTTTTCGTTTACAAAACCATTGAAATTTCAGAAATTTCACGAGGGGGACAGTCACATGAACAAGAGTATGTTTAAAGATAAGAAACTAAATAAATTATGGGAAAAAGCAGAACTATCTGGATTCACCTCTGAGGAACTAAAATCTCTAAAGGAAGAGTTCCTACACCATCAAGACAAAGTCGATGTTTACTATAGTTTGTTGGAAAATGTTGGATCTCTGCCAAAAACTGAGTATCACGAGAGTAAGTTAATTAATAACTCGATCGATTTGTAGTCGGAATCCGTATACATATCTCCTCAGATGCCATCAACGAAGATGAACTCGAGAATTTTAATATCATTCCGTCGGTAAGTGACAACGACAATGAAATCAAAACTCCATCCATAGAAGAGAACAATTACCACAGCAATATAAACCAATTGCGGGACAATCATCGTGGAATAAAAGATCATTATGATCGCTTGGAGCGAATGGTGTCCGGCGGACCCCATAGCCAGGATTTTATTGAACCAAAGGTGCAGGGTCTCTGGCGCGTAGCAATGTCTAGTAACTTTAGCGAGAAAGATTTATCCTCAATCAAAAGTGAATTGCACCACTTTGAGAGCAGACTACTCAAGTTGAGGCACTTACATGCTGAGAATGCATTGCAGAAGGATAAATATAAGGTAAGTTGGGTGCTTCCTTGCTTTGAGTGCTTTATTTATCCAGATATCAAACATTTACTTTAAGAACGAAAAACAGCATAAAGACAAGAAAGGCCGCTTTGAAGAAATGGAAGACCACATAAAGAAACAAACTAGGAAAGTGGAAAAGCTCCAGGAGAACATCGAAGAGCAAATTTTCAAGCATTCAGAACTTTAAAGCGAACTTTATAAATGGTTGTTACTTGAATATTAAATTTTTTAAATTGTAGAAATTGGTTTCATATTATAAATTGTTTTCAAAATAAAATGTTAAGTGTTTTCTATTTTAATATTTTGAATAGAATGAAGCCTAGCGCTTCAAGGAGGTCAAACTATTTCCTCGCAGATGCATTCTCAAAACTCCAGATTTACCCTCAATCGAGAACCTGTCTGAGTTGCCATGAGATGAACTTGACGCCGATCGTGAGGGAAAAAAACTTTTTTTTTTTGTTGAACCACTAGGACTATCAAATGTTTTCATTCTGTATTATTTATTTTCTATTTAAATTCTAACGATTTATATTTGCCATTATCTATTTAATATTAAAACTGATATTTTGTTTTTTCTTTTTCTCTATACTGTCTTTCTTAATGTATATATTTCCCTCTTTTCAACACCTTTCAACCCATATAGCAAACAGAACATCCGGTGTCCCTTCTTGTATATTATCTGTTCTTCTGATCATGTGTGTGCTTTCAAGCAGGAATTGTATTTTTGCTTTCAATGCTGGTTAGTCCAAATCATCATAATGGCTTAAACCTGAGTAGCGTTAGCATAACTCGAGCTATGATTAATATAGTTACGTCGCGTAATGAAGGATTTCAAGTTTGCCACTTAAATGCACAGAGCTTGTACAAAAAAATAGACGAGTTTAGGGATCTATTTGAGGGTTCGAAGTATGATGCAATATGTATTAGTGAGACGTGGTTTAATAGTAACATCAGTAACAGCATTATAGATCTTAAGGGTTTTAAATTAATAAGAAATGATAGATCATGCCGCATGGGGGGAGGAGTGGCTATATATATAAGGGACTCCATAAATTACAAGATTAAATATTTGTCCCCTCCTGGCTGTTCTATAGAGTATCTTTGTGTCGAATTTGCCAATGCCAACGAACATTTGCTCCTAGGTGTAGTCTACAGGCCCAACCGATACATTTACTTGTCACCTCTTCGCACTCTACTAGAAGAAAACTCCTATTGCTTTACAAGTGTCATACTATGTGGCGATTTTAACAGTGATCTTCTTACAGATCAGAGTCTTTTGAACAGCTTGAGGGCCTTCAATTTGCACCCAGTAAACACTATTTACCCCACACATTTTTCACAAAGTACTAGTACTCTTCTTGATGTTTTTTTCGTAAATGATTCTAGCAAAATATTTCTTTTTGACCAACTTCAAGCTCCGGGCTTCTCAAAACATGACCTGATACATCTTTCCTTTGACTTCTGTCTCAGAAGGCCTATAAGAACATTTCAATTTAGAGATTTTAAGAATATAGATGTACAAAATCTCGAGGTTGATATGAGAAGGATTGATTGGGAAAGAGTGTACGCTTCGGAACTACCAGACGAACAAGTAGAGTTCCTTCAGAGCAAATTACGTGGTTTGTTCGATGCCCACGTTCCTTTAAAAACCGTAAGTGTCAAATATGGTGAATGCCCCTGGTTCAATCGTGAAATACGAATAAAGTTAGACCAAAGGAATCTGTCCTTCAAAAAATGGAGGCGTTTCAAGATTACCGATGATCTTCAAGAGTATCGTCGCTTACGTAATTCAATTGTTCATCTCATTCGTGCCGCGAAAGTAAGTTGGTATCAGCGTCGTCTAAACCTTTCTTTGAGCCGGCGTAAACTGTGGAAAAACCTGAAGGAAATTGTTAACAAACGAGTTAATTTAGAAAGCAAGGATGTAAATTGCAATGAAATCAACAGTAGCTTTATTTCATCAATTCCACAAAGAAATAATATACCTCAAAACCTCTCTGGTAAAGAGTTCACACCGTTGTACACTGGTCCTGCATTTGGTTTCTCTGGAGTGAGCCCCGAGGAGGTTGTTGAAAGCTTCATTTCTTTGAAGTCAAATGCTACCGCATTTGATAACATACATCCTTTATTCCTTAAAGCAATCTTACCCCTCATTTTGCCGTATCTCACACACATATTTAATAATATTCTGACCAAAAGCATTTTCCCGTCACAGTGGAAATACTCTAAAATCATCCCTATTCCTAAAAATAGTGCGAATACTGAATTCCGTCCCATCTCAATCCTACCCTTTTTATCGAAAGTCCTTGAAAAACTCATGCAAAAGCAACTCACAGCTTTTCTCAACCAAAATAGTCTTATTACTTCTAAACAGTCAGGTTATCGTCAAGGTCATAGTAGTACAACGGCTCTAGTCGACGTTATCGAAAGGGCAAGAAATGCGCTAGATGATAATAAAGTTACCTTCTTAATACTTTTGGATTATTCGAAAGCATTCGAGACCATCGACCACAACATTATGTCCCAAAAGCTATTGCAAATGTATAACTTTACACCCGAAGCAGTGAAGCTCATTTTCTCCTATCTTTCTGGAAGACATCAAGCAGTTGTTGTTGGAGATCAGATTTCCAACTTTCTACCGCTTTCCTGTGGAGTCCCACAAGGTTCAATATTGGGCCCGACCTTCTTCTCAATTTATGTTAACGAAGCTCCGAAAGTAATTCGCCACTGTGATGCACATCTTTTTGCTGACGACCTTCAGATAATGAAAAGCAGTCCGCTTGGTATGATTGAGGACTGTGCTATCAAGATTAATGAGGACCTTTCATCTATTAAACGATGGTCTTTAAAATGCGGCCTCACCTTAAACCCCCAAAAAACTAAATGCCTTGTAATATCGAAAAGAATCGTAGATATTTCCTGTTTTCCTGCCATTGAACTCGGAAACACCCAAGTCGAGTTTGTGGATAAAGTCAAGAACCTCGGTATATGTTTTAATAGAACACTAAATTGGAATAACCATATCACACTGGCTGTAGGCAAGGCATACGGAGCTCTTCGATTGCTTTGGCCAACTAGGAAATTCACCCCTTTGGATACCAGGAAAATGCTAGCTAAAACCCTTGTAACACCGATCTTGACTTATGGCTGTGAAATTTTCTGCAAGCTCGACAGCGTAAGTCAGAGGCAGCTCAACGTTGCCTTTAACAGTGTGGCTCGTTATATATTTGGTCTAAGTCGCTATGACCACATATCATCATTCTCTAAAAGTATATATGGAATCTCTTTTCAAGACCTTATAAAACTTAGAACTCTAACAATGTTCTTCAATATTATCCAAACGCACCAACCTTCATACCTTTACGAAAGAATCCAGTTCTCGTTGTCTAGAAGATCTTACCTAATTATAGTTCCCCGTTTTACATGTCTTACTTCAGAGCGACAGTTTTTTGTTAACGCAACTCGGTTATGGAATACTCTGCCACGCCATGTGCGAAGTTCAGATAGTCTAATTGCCTTTAAGAAAAATGTCTTCACACACTATCTGATGACATAACCTTCCTTTTTCGCGGCTTCTGTTTTCTGTTGGGTTTGCTAAACTTTGCTATACTTTTCTTTACTTCCCTTTTCTTTTTTTTCTTTTTTTTTCTTTTTTTCTTTTTCCTTTTTTTTTCTTTTCTTGTTATACCCTCCTTTTTTCCTCACCTTTTTCTCTTTTTATTTAAACATTGTAAATATTCTTTAAATATTGTTAACCTTGTACCTTATATTAAGCTTTTTTCGTTTAAATTAACTTTATTATTTACAATCGTTTCTTCTTTTTTGTTATAAATATTATATGCATATGTCCGATTCTAAGCTTTATTATAAACAAGATGTTAATCTTAAAATCAAGCTACGATGATAATAAAATACAAATACAAATACCCTTTTTTGGAAAGCAAGTGACGGATGTTATTTCGTTTTGAAAAGCAATAGCCTAGGTGGCGGATTAAGATAAAATGTTTAATTTGTTTTTAGTTAAAAATAATGTTTTTTCTTATTAAATTACTTGTTAAGTTTCGCAACCGACACTTGACTTTAAAAGACAATCTAGGTATAGCTAAAGGCCTGCTTAATGCTCCCAAAGAGGGTGAAGGCTGGACAACTTTGGGGTGGAATAACGAAGGTTCTTTATGGTCTTTTGGACCTCCAATTAAAACAAATGTTCACATCATTTATGAAATAACAACAACATTGTTTCCATTCAAGTTTTAAATCATCACCTCCGAGATCGTAGGTTGCGTCATAGCAACGCTGAAGCCGCTCAAAATCTCAGAGTAGCAGAAAGCATTAAAATTGAAGGTACAGAGTTACTATTTTGCGATTTAAAATTGTAGCAGGATTGAGTGAGCGGTAAGAATGAGGAAGACAGTATTACTGCAAAAGACGGTTGAGGATCCTTTTATACACAAAGAAGTCACTACATGTAAGTATCTGGTAGAGTGGTTGTACTAACCAAGTAAAATTAAGAATTAAATCAATAAAGTTATTCTTCTTTCATAGCTTCAAAAAACCTAAAAATACCTCCTTCGACAGCCAAAACAATTTAACAAATCTAATGTCGGTTTCCATTGGTCCACTCGCAGTACTCTTTTGTCCTCCGGATAGAAAAAAACAATCCCTAAATGTTTCATTGGAGAACTCGGAGTATTCCTTTTGGACTGATATTTTTATTCTCGAGTTCATTTCGGAATCGGCATTTTTTGTTGATTTCATTTTCTTCGTTAAGAATTCAACACAAATTATCGCGCTCAACTTCGGTTTTGGAAAAAACTGAAGGGAAAGAGTTCGAAGTGGAGTTCTCATTTTCAAAGCAATTCGACGCGCATTTTGGAATAGATGTCCAGAGTTCGTGGTTGTTTCCTCTCCTCTATTCGCCCTCCTCGAACACATGGCTTAATGCCCGATGAAGTATCATTCTTTCGAAAGAACCCAATATCAGCTCCCCTTCCTATTTATCATCCAGCACTCGGTGCCACGATGCAGAACTGGCAGGATTAAGGTTCGATGGTGTACTCCTTTTTTCCTTCGAGACAGAAGTTTTAAATCTATTTGTTTTGCCAAACTGAAACTTCGTCCGCATACCCCAGTAGCTGGACGGATCTACCCCTATTATGGTTAGCGAATTGAATCAACATCTACAAGAAGTCACAACTTTTAACAATTCAAATCAACTGAAATGTATCTAAAACAACTCAACCTTGACACAATGAATACGTTTTTCATATTATATGACACAACCTTTTTGTTGGAATTAGATTATTATTTTCTTATTAACAGTTATCTACTACTATACATTAACTATCATGAATTCATAATGCATACATAGATTATGCTATTTGGCAGCATATAAATGTTTTCCATTCCTCTTTCAATAAATCTCTTTTTTCTTCTTGTCTTAAACTTCAAACTGAACAGTCGTCTTATTTAAAACTTCTTCCCAAATCTCCAGGAAATTAGTAACTTTGCAACACTTTTTCAGGTTATTGTTAAAAGTCCTACTTTTAAATTCAGTTCGAGTCGAACGTTCGATTCGGTAACCGGTATGGGGGGGGGGGGGGGGGGGGGGGGGGGGTAGTGCCTTCAGCGTTGATACCTGCCCTGTGCACTATTTTTTCTGGAACAAAAATGAAGAAGTCACATAACAGCGCATCTCCTTACCGAAATCTGGTTCAAGTTTGGAATACTTCGGAAGAGCTGTTTCCAAACTGCACATTACACCGCGTGTTTTCAAGTATCACAGCTGGATTAGTTTTGTAGAACCCATATTCAGCCATCACCCTGTAGAGCTCCTGGCGATGAATGCTATCATAAGCGGCTTTAAAGTCGATAAAAATGGTGAATCTGTGTGTCCCAGCTGCACATCTGTTTCAGGCATTAGA